>JARHVA010006409.1:470000-612500 GCA_037957365.1 Torreya grandis
TATGCATTGATAGCATTTTCCTTCTCTTCAAACCTCTCTTGAATATTCCCTCCCACAAAATTAACTTCTATGGGGGGGATTATTCCAGGAGAGGTTTAAAGAAAATAAATTTCCTTTCATTCCACTTCTTTATGTGCACGGTAGACAGTGTCACTTACGTTTTGAAACCCACTTTCTAAAACCCGCATGATTAGTTTTATCTTGCTTCCATTAGCTTTTATGACAACCATACTCTTCTAATCTTTTGATTTCCCTGCAATTCATTAAGATCGCAAATTCTCATATAAACATATCATCACGATTGATAAGAATTTAGTTCCAAAAAAGACGCTATACCGTTAATCTTCACCATTGTTTTGTCAAAGCATGTGGGGTCTGCTAGGTAACAATAGTTTTTGGTAGTTGTCACATTGTACAAAAAAATTAGGCTACTTCAAGTTGGGGTTGCATGTATAACATCTTTTATATTTCAAATCCCATTTTATTAATTACTTCTTATAACACATTTCCTTAAATGAGAAACATGTTTGTGAGGAGTAAGGAAATGCATAAAGTTTACACATGAGAAATGATGTGAGAAATTCAAGGCTTCTTTCACATCTAGATCCTCATACGAACAAACAATGATGAGAGAAACTAAAAATAGGTTGTTTATCACGTTGTTTTGATAGAATCAATTTACATTGAAATTTGGAGGAGGCCAACAATAATTAATGTTTATATTACATGCAATTTTAATAATGCCTTTTGACACATATCACACAAAAAATCCATTCCTTTTTCAATTGATCAAAGTCTATTACATTTTAAATCTCCTATATCACTTGTTGTTAACATATTCATATCGCTATAATAAATGCATTAGCCATTACTTCTATGGAATAGACTCTAGAAACAATATATGCTTTAGTTCTATCATTTACGCTTTCAAAAAAAAATCTATTCAATATTACACAAAACTTACGCTGTAAATTTATATGCAAACTCAACTTTAAATAATTTTAAATAAAAATGTAGGGACTAACTATTATACAACCTTTTTTAATAATGCATTTACATATAAAAATAATAGATGTATCCAATAATATATTAAATCCAAAAGTGATTTTTCAAACACTAAAAATATAGAATATATATTTGAACATGCATTTAAGGTGACAAGTTGTAAAAATTAAGTGTTAATATTCATTTATAATATATTAATTTGTACATATAACCATCACTAATATCATGCACATGTGCATCCATGCACATGTGCATCCATGCACACACATGAACATTTATAACTTTTAAAAAATAATGTGCAACATTTTAATTATATTGAATTTAAAAATATCAATTTGATTGCAAGTTTCAATTCTACAAATTTCACCTATTTGAACATTAATGTACAACTATGGCACCTTCAACTCTATTAAATCTAGTACTTGTAAACAATATATTAAATGATGTATGTAATTTAATGATTTTTTTTTGAAAAAATTAAGTTATTATTAGCATTAATCAAAATGGGTCACCAATAAATCAATTCTCAATTATACATATGTAATTTGTATTTGTCATCTTAGAAATGTATTCTCTTAAACTTCTACCATAACATGGCATAATAAACCCAAACCAAAAGTCATATCCAAATCATATTAAAAAACATGGACATGGCACCCACAAATTTAGGAAGAATAGCATGTATGTGAAATCCAAGTGTTGGGATAATCATGGCATCATGGAAGAAAACAAATATAGAAAATGCAATGCAAAATAACTTCATAATTTTTGTTAAAGTACAAAAACATAAATTTTTAAAAAGTGCAAAAATAATTGAGAAGCAAAAGTAAAAATTAAATTGAAGGATTATTAGGATCTTAAATTTCTTAAAATAATTGAGAAGTAAAAAAGAAAAATTAAAGTAAAGGATGATTAAGATCTTAAAATTAGATCAGTATTTAGGTTTGCAATAGGTTTGTAACCAATGAATATTACTTTTCTTTCTTGGAGAGAAAGATGAGATTGATCCTTTCCCTAAAACTATAGACAACATGTTCAATATGCTTCAATATCCTTTACAAATTTTTATTGCATTTATGAGATTTTTTTAATTTTATTTTTTAGATAAATTTTATTGTGGCTCTAAAAAATGATCATGGTTCTATTAGAATTAAATAAGAGTTCCAAAAAAATAAGCTAAATAATAAATCCCACAAGGTAAAATACCTAAAGAAAAGAACAATTCGTTAATTTTTTTACCCAAGTTAGAGTGGAGGTATTCAACATAATATCTCATTTTCACACATTGGACAAAAAATCAATATTTTGGGAAGAGGGAACTTATTTTATTTTACTATTCTCCATTGCTTCATAACCCTTTTTATTATTTTCTTTCTTTCACTAGATTTTTTTAAATGGTTTCCCATCAAGCATTATCAAAGTTTCTTTCGATTCCATAATTTTTGGCTCCTTGTTACTTTTATCAAGGGAATTTAGTAAACACTCCTACATACCATTGTAACCTATCATGCATATTTCATACCATAATATTTATTTGAATAAATAGTCAAGATATTCCCAATAAGGTTTGTTATATAAATTATTGGAAAGATTGGGCAGAAAAATCACTAGCTACTAAGCTTAGAGTCATAGGACATTGGAAAAATATAAATTACCTAGATTTATATGTGACGAAATATGCAGTGGATAAACCTTTTAATAGATTAAATGGAATTAGTTTAAAAATTTAAATTAACATCTCTAGTCTATCAAAGCAAATTATTACTTCCAAAGTGATATATGGATATCAACATACTGGTGTCCAATAGTCAACTTAAAGTTATTTTAGTGAAGTTGTTGAAATTCTATTAATAATGATAACATGATCTAGAATTGCTATAGAACATTTGGTGGTTGTTTAGTTTAAATTTAAAAAAAAGATTCTAATTCACAAATTGATAGCAATTATTAGGTTGGTTATAAGTTTTAGGTACATTTCCATCATTACAAGAAGCATAACATTAAATTTGATCCCCAACACTATAGACCTTATTAAGCATAAAAATAGGGAGGATACACACAATACTAGTATAATAATATTTGGTATGATGAATTTCCATTATTAATAAGAGAGAGAAAACTAATTATAAAAGAGTCCTCTAAGTAGTCATGAAAGCTGATTAATTACTATGAGATAATTCCATTTTTGAATGAGTCAAATCCATTAGGTCTTTCCATAGCAAATATAAACCTGTTGAATTCCTCCAATACCCTTTACCACATTTAAACCTAAAGGGTGTACTTACAATTGATATATTTTTAGAACTTTATGATGATGCCATTCAAAACTAATAGTTTGTGTGTGTTGATGTGCCACATTATTTTAAATAGAAAATAGAACTTGTCGACAAGTCTCAATTTTTAATGAATCTAGAGGAGAGTTTAAAATTCAAATTAGAACCTGTTACCCATCAAATTCCCTACCCCAAAAATCACCATGTCCTCATATCCAAATACATACTAGTATAAGTGTGAGCTACCTAGACTCTAGACAATCATTTATCATCAACATTTTAATGTTTACCAAAGTAAAGATTCACCTTATGTTTTTTTAGCATCTTCCAACTATACAATTCTATGTCTTTAACTATTATGATTAGGGTTTTGATCTCTTTTAAACAACCATTATAGACAATTTTGAAATATACAAGGCTAGGAGATCACTTTTTATAAATTGAAATCTTTGACACTCTTTTATTGCATAGATTTACCTTATTGAGGTTTCACAATGAAGAATTAAATGACTCCTTCTCAAAGTCCAATTCCCTAAGTGGATAGTAGTATATATGAAGTTATTGAAGATGAATCAATTATCTTAATGATATTTTTAAAGACTTCATATTTAAACACATCATGATTAACTCACCTAAGATATTGAGATGACCTACATACCCCAAAAAATATTTTGGGTTACAATATATATTAATTTGATGTCTAAGCAAAGAGGAAAAATTCCCAAAAGAGATGGGTAAGATTGTCAACAAAACACTTTGTATCTTCATCGATTTCAACTTTCTAATTTGATCGATGTTAATTAGCATGTCCTTCATTGTATCGATTATGCATATCAATCTATGTATCTAAGTGATATGAAGGATATTTTAATTTTTATTAACATCAAAATAATATTTCCTAGCATAATACTTTTAGAGACAGTGTATCCTATAGCCCAACTACACTATTAATATCTTAAGATTTGTATAATACATGTATAGTTATGAATAATGTTACAAATGGCCCAATTTCTTCTACTAGAATTGCTATTTTCAAGTTATTTAGAGCTTCCTTATTTATTGACTTAAAAAAGAAGGGTAAAAGAAGTGAATTGATTCCAATAATGAGGGATAATATTACATATAAAAAATATGGGTATAATCCTCTTAATATTGTTATAGCTTCACACATAGTTATATGTATATCCTTCTGTAGGCCCCCTTAGGATCTATACGGATCTTGTAGCTAGTAACATCAATCTATAAGAGATATAATTTTTTTGTAACTTATTCCTTACTATATTTATGCACATAGTTGCATACTTATATTCCTAAACATTGACTTCAATAACCCTTAGGGAAAAAAGGATATGGTAACATTTAAAGATTTGGACAGATGATTACACAAGATTCTGCCATATTACCAATTCATCAATTATGTTACAGAACATAATTAAAAAAATGATTCAATTGATAAATGTATAGATTGGTCATCTATGATTTAAATTTAACCTATTGAGATATAAGTAAAAATTATCATAAATATATTGATTCTAAAAATGAGAAAGACATAATTTATGCATTTAGGTTGTTATATGGCTACACATATTCAAATGTCTATATAATAAGCAATGAAAAATTCAAATGTAAAAGTAGGTGAATAAAGGCACTGGGGCTAAAAACAATAGATGCTGTTCCAATTATCAAACAAGAAATACATTAATAAGCAAGGTAAGACATGTAAGGAAGTGCGTAAAATGAAAACATGTGACATAATCAAATAACATAATCAAACCATACTAGTCCATGGATATATGTATTAGAAAAAAATGTTAAGTACATAACTTATCAAGTACAATGTGAAAGATATAAGCATGGATAATGTTATGTATAAGTATATATAATCTAGAACATGATAATGTAAAATGATCATATAATAATGTACCCTTGGAGTATTCTGATCAAAGAAGTAGATGCCCCCAATGTCCATATAGCATGAGGAGAGGGAATGTCCAAAATTTAGAATTGCATAAGTCATGTGCCTAGGTATGCATGTATCACACTCAAAATATACATGAAAAATATGTGTATAAATAAATAGAATGAATGTTATCTACCAACATCAAACTAGCAAGAAAGATGCCAAGGAGCTAAAAAAATATGAAAATATTGAAAATATTCTTGGATGTTGAAATGATTTTATTTTTTCAAGTATTTTTGGAATATGACAGGCAAGATAATTATGCAAGTGCATAATGTTCATTGGGAATATAAGGGATTTATTTCAAGCGTATCTAGGTAGTATACACATTGACAAAAAAAATTACTAACTATAAATGATCCCAACCAATTCAGTTTGAACTTCTATTTCTCTATTTTAGTGTTGTTTTTATTTTAATTTAGTACAAGGTCAACCATAATAAATTAATGTGTCTGAACCCTTTTGTTAAATGATTGTTAAATGTGATATTGATAAACAAGTGTTCAATAACCCATGTGCATTTTTCACTCATTTATTCTAATTGATGCAATAAATTTTCAAGGTACTCGTTATCTTTTATAATATATTTGATTGAAACACACAAGGAATGTATTCAAGTTCAATCGGTAAAACTACCTCTACACCATAAACTGAGGAATTAGGTTTAGATTGAGTATGTATATGAACACTAGTGTCGTATGCCTATAGTGCATACACCATTTGTTGATGACAATCTATATTGTACCACTCAACTACTTTTGCATTTAATTTGAAAATATTTTTATCTATTTCATCTGACTATCTATTACCTAGTGCACAATAAGGTGTATAAAAAATATGTGTGATTTTTTATTTACTAAAAATCATTTCACCATTTTATTTTTTATTGAGGATCTATTATCATTAATATTAGTTAAAGGTATATCAAAATATATATATTATTGGTCATCAAAAACTATATATGTCATATAATTTTTAAAAGTAATATTGGCCTCTAAATACCCATTACCTAGTCGGCAATAAGATTTATAAAAAGTATGTTTGATTTTGTATTTACTACAAAAGCATTTCACCATTTTATTTTTTAATGAGGATCCATTATCGGTAATAATAGCTAAAGGAATATCAAAATATAAATAATATTGGTCATAAAAAACTTGTATATGTCATCCCCTATGATAGTCTCTTATGTAATTTCCTCCAACCATTTTGTAAAGTATTTTTTAGCTATGATTATGATCTTGTGTCCTCTTGTGAACATTAGATTTATATTTCCAATTAAATCAACCTCGACAAAGAGAAATGTCATGGTGAGATAATTGGCTATAATAAGTGAGATACTGCATTATTTAAATTACAATATATTTAACATTATAAACACATTTTGACATGTTAAATACATTATTTTTTCATGGTAGTCCAATACTAACCTTGACATAATAGTTTTTGGGACATGGCCTTGCCATTGAAATGCCCACCACACTCTCCATCATGTATCTATATGATTGTAGTTCAAGCCTCATTTTGGTTTAGACATCAAAGTAATTTTCCATTAAAACCTCATTTTAATAAATCATTTTCAATAATATCATAATAAAGTTTTATATTTATAATTTACATCTATCATTCCTTGTAAACTAATATGGTCTATAAGACCGATATATGAGATTATATATATCACTATATCATTATGTATTTATACAGCTACGAGTAGTAATGAAAGATACTAAGGAATCCATTTTATCTATATAAATCAAAAAAAAAATCATAATTTTCATATGGTAAAATTTATTGGATCATCACTAATATCAAAAAGTATTAATGATGTTACACTAGCCATTATAGCTAGAAAGAAAATATCTTTATGTGAAATAATATCAATAAAGAATGTATAAAATGTTTCTTTTAGATTATCCACCATTTCTTTATATGGAAATAAATATTATTCTTTGGATTGGTAATGATTGATAACTTGATGAAGAATCAAGAGTCACAAAAGACTTGAATGTCCTTGATATAGAGATTCTGCACTATTGATAATCTAATTATCAACGCCTCCTATTTTACTATATTATTCATATAAGAAAAGGCCAATCAGTAAGATAATGATGTGTATTCACTATTAGTGTGTAAAATATGATACTTTCACATACACATGTCCTACATATAGATACATCAAAAAACATTGTCCATGAATTTGTAAATATATTGTATGCCGCAAATTCATCTTGAAATGCTTTAATATTTGTAAAAACTATAGGTGATGGAGTGGTTTATAATTGACCATCAAAAACTTGACCTTATATTTATTTTTGAGATAAAAATCTATAATTTACATCACCCATTTTGTGATATGGCACATTAAGTGGGTTTTGTTCATGAGTAGTTTAATGAAACATCTTTAAATATAACATGGACCTAGTTTTTAATGCAAATAGTGTTGTAATTTTGGTATAGAAAAGACCAATGCTAGATATAATTTATCCATTATTATTTATTTTCATTTGTAGTCAACCAATTTATGAATTATGTAATAAATTTCTCATTCTTTGTGATAATCATCATATTATGCTAACAGGGCCTCAAGAGTAATAGAGATATAAAGGAGTATTTTTTTATCTAGTATATGAGGTATGGGAACCAGTGAGTTTGATAGATATTCTTTAATATTATCAAATATTTGATGACAAATATCATCCCATAAAAATTTAGTATCTTTTTTTATCAAACATTTGAAATAAATTGGCTTATCAACCAACTAAGCAATAAAACATCAAATAGCCTAAATTTTACCTTATAAACATCATAATTTATTTAAATTAGTTGTTGATGGCATATAAAATATATATTTTACCTTTTTTGGATCAACTTTGATGCCCTACTAAGTAATAAAGTAATTGAGATTCTTTCTAGAAGATACTATGAAAATAAACCTTTTTGGGTTTAACCGCACATTGAACTTTCACAAGTGTTCAAATATTATTCCGTAGATTAGTAAGAAGGTATTGATGATGATTTTATTATGAAATAAAATAATCAACTTAATCCTCAACAATTTTATGGATAGAATATTTTAAAATATGCATCATTTGTCATTGATATGTTGCTCCAACATTTTTTATTCTAATAGGCATAATAGTCTAACAAAATATGTCTTATGAAGTAGGAAATATCATATTTTCTTGATATATTGGGTTGATTTTTAGTTGGTTATAATCAGAAAAGCCATCTATAAAATATAATGTCTCATATACCACTATAGAATAAATAATCATGTCAATGTTAGGTAATGGAAAATCATCTTTTGAAAAAGCCCTATTTTAATCACAGTAATTCATGTAACATCAAATGTTTCCATTAGTCTTATTAATAGGTACAATGTTAGACACCTAATCATAATATAAAATTTATCTTATTAATCCTATATCTAATATATTTTGAATCTTACCTTTTACCAATAAAACCACTTTGGGATGCATTTTATGAGTCTTTTGTTTAGCAAATTTTGCATTTGGATGCAACAATTTATTATGCATCACCATTGATGGGTCAATCCCTTGAATATTTGAGTAAGTCAAAGAAAATATTTTTGGGGAATCATGTAGGACCTACCGATATGTTTTACCTTCATCATCCTATATCATTGTAATAATAAAAACAAATTAAGGATCTTTATTCATGCCATAGTTATATTGCATTGTTTCTTCATCCAACAAAATTGATCATTCAAAAATGAAAGGTAAAATAGGAATATTATTATGTGCACAATGTCAGACATTAAAATCATCACTCTCACTGAATTAATCATATATATAGGTTTCATGAAGAAAACTATTCCTATGATAGAAGGAAGGGAGATACTCATATGCCACCAAGTACTCGAGTAATGACTCATCATTTGAGAATTCGTCCAATGTCAAAATTTTGGGTGAATAATTTCCATCATTAAAATGATGGTTTGACAATTATATATCTATGTTAGAAATATTTATATGTATACACTCTAATTTGGCCTTTGTAAAACAAGTCTCATGGTAAATAGTTTGTTTATGAATTATATTTTTTTTTTAAAAACCCAAGTCTTGCCAATTTATATTATTTGTAGGAGAGATGGGTTGGGATAGAAATTCTTCATTATTTACAATCCTTTTTTTTAATACCAATATTTTATAAAATATTAAGAACCAAAACTTGAGTTATAGGATTTAAATAGAATAGTATTCATATGTTGGACCATTGCACAATGTTTGAAACAATTAGTATCTAGTAGACATGTGAAAATAAATCCTTGGTGGCTAAATTTACAACATACAAGTAAATTAAATTATATCACATACATATACTATATCCAAGGCCATTCCAAAATTATGTTATAACTTAGATCATTTGGCATTAGTTGCCATAAGGTAGGTAATGTGTTTATTCTCATAGTAATGTTCAAGTTTATTTACCCCAATACTTGGATTGAAATATTTATCAAATGCATTGATGCTCATATTAGATGGTTCTAAATAAATAGTTTAAATGTTTAGTAAGGAAATAAAGGATATGTTAAAAAATTTAAGTCCCAAACCATTATCCACAAGGACTTTTTTAAATATTTTATTACACACATACCTATATGTATAGTGGTAAGCAATAATTTCTGACATCTTGAGGTGGTAAATCCTCTTTTTTTAAGGATATATTATGTTCATTCCATTTGATGGAATTTAGCATAGAAGCCAAAATGGAGGCTCCATATTACTTGGTAGAATGGTCATTGATAATAAATCTAACATAACATCCTTGTATTGGGCCAAATGATGTAGTAATTCTAAGAGTAATGTTTTATCAATGACATCACTAGACAAGTGTGTATTATGGTATGAAGATCAAGATCATTTAATTCATTCCTTGTGTCATCTTTTATAATAGATAATAGTTCATTGTAAACGTTATAACAATAAGAGATATGTAGGAATTCATTTGATTTGAAGTGACGATATTTGTAACCCATTAGAGATTTAATTGATTTTATCATGCATTAAACATAACAACTAACAACTACCATTATATATTTTAAAATGAAATAACTAATAAATATATCCATATTAAACATAATTTCAAAAGGTAAATTGAAAAAAATAATTACATAATTTAAAAATAAAAAATCATGAAAAATAGAAAAGAGAAGATCAACTAGGGTTTTAAACACCAAAATTTTAACCCTAAATTAACATGAATAAAAAAAATGGTAATAAATAGATATATATTAAGATAATTAATTGTAAACTTAGAAAAATAATATTCTAAATTTAAATGCTGAGAGATACTAAAAGTGGTAAGTAAAACTATCGATTGATATTGAAATAAATAGTAATCAAGAGTACTTAGCTACTTTATTGTGTGAATTCTGATCTAATATGGAATATGTGGAATTAGACTAGATCTATATTCTGTATCAATTGTCATATTTTAGAAATTTACACTTTGTGGCCTTGGATACTTACATCAAATCTAGATGGTTGCGTCGATGCACCTATATAGCTTGGATGCAAGTGTCTAGTAAAATATATTTAATATATTTGGATATGGCCAGTTAGAAAATTTTTATTTTTCTATCACGTTTACTTTGATGTACTTGAACCTCATTCATAGGTTGTCACTCCTTGCCAAATGATCAAGCCCTAGTTTTTCATATTCATAGTGACAATGGAAATAATGGGTTAATATTCTCGGGGTGTCAATATAAACCTAAATAATTCTATATTAATGTGTATTGAATAAATAACAACTAATCTAAAGAGGGACTCAAAATGATGTAGTTCTAGCCTAATGTGTTGGCTTATGTGTGCACAAGGGTGCAATATGTAGAAAGTAAGTACATACAGATACATAACTTGTAACTTTTCAAATAGGAATAATGGGTTGCTCATTCATAATTCATACCTATAGATGAATTTTCCCTATGACTAATATTTAAATAGGAAATAATATGAAATATTTTCTCACTTGAATGCTTTTGGTATGTTACTTTATCATAGGTATGAAGTTTTTAGGTAAAGTATGAATGAGGATTGGTCATGCATATATATCAATCCTTTATAGAAATATCTCACATTGAAACACTATGTCCAACTATAAGGACATGTTAAAATTTGAAATATGATGAATTTATAGCACTAGACTCTTAGTTTGGCACATAACACTTACATCAACATAGGCATGAGCTAGGACCCAAATATTTGTGAAGCTATAAAATAGGTATGGATCAAAAACTTGTAGAGGATTATACTAAACATTTTTATACCATTTTCACAATATATAAGTCCATGTCATCACAATAACATATGGTCTAACTATACAAATTGTCCCCACCACTTACCCAAAAAACATGACCATTTTTTTAAATTAATATTCACATGCATCTAAAAATAATATGATAACAAGGAACTAAATCCCCTTAAAAAATACTAAAATTTGTTTTTTATAAATAAAATATGTCATGGTTACTTTATGTCCTCTCATGCAGTAAGGGATACTTCTTGAATATTGACCATAACTAGAAAATAGTGAGTACTTGGTAGCACAAGCCATCAATAAGATAGATACGTTAAATAAATTTAAACATGAGAATGATCTTAATAATTTTTGTTAAGTTGGTTTTGGTGATGGTTAATTTAATTTTTCCTTCCTCTATACCTAAACCACATGGAATATTAACACCTCAACAATTTAATCCTCCATACATTATTCAACTAAAAGAATACTCAATTCCTCACTTTGTTTTGATTTGTTTCCTATCAAAGATGGAAAAAAAACATATCTATTTATATATATTAATAACATACAATGATGAAAATATATCATCATGATAAAAATTTTACAACTCCCAATATAAGTAGAAGATAAGGGTTAGTTTATGAATAATTTGATTTTATAATTCCACGATCCTTATAAAAAAAGAATAGTAATAACTAAATGGTATATGATCTTTATATTGGAGAAAAAGTTCAAACCTCTCAAAACAATATTGTATCATGGTTAAAATATGAGATAGTAATTAACGCATTTATTTTCCTTCCTTTATAATATAATGTAATACAGGCCAAAATGAGTAATTCTTAATAATTTCTAAGCATGTTCATACCTAACCCAAGATAAGTATGAAGGTTAATACTAACTATAGAGATGGAGTTTAAAATGAATCAAGTAGGTCATTCAATTGATATAATTCTTACACATTTTATAATATCAAATCCTTAATATTCGACACTTTTTCAATGATGATTCTTCTAGCACAACCTATCCACTAGTCCAAACATGCTTATAGACCTCAAGAAAGGTTATATTCTTCCTTAGATTACGACATTTAATATTTAATTATAATTAAATTTAAGAGGTCCAAGATTATTAATATAATAATATGTTTAAAAATATATAAAAGTTTATCATTTTAACTCCCTTTCAAGGGCTTATTTCCATGTATAATTAACCAATAGATCACAATTAAATAATAAAGGCATTGGTTATTAAGTTAAGATTCTTGGTCAATAAATAATATAGGTTTTATCAAAGAGATGGAACAACATAGGTTCTATTCAATATCCAAATTCTTAGGTTAATCAATTCCTTTTCTAACCCCCTTAACTATTTAGCAAAATGGTAAAAGCAAAACACTTAGAGAGATTAACATATATAGAATTGTTAAATAAATAACTTGTACTCTTATATTACCATTTCATAATACCAACTACACTTCATTTATATGTTAAATAAACTATATATAAGCTATATGTATATATTTATCATGTACCCCTATTATCTATATTTTCACCACATCTATTTATTGCACCCTGTTTAAACCATATTTTAACTATATAATGATATAGCATTACAATCCTTTCTCTCACCAATCCTAATAATTTATTACACATTAATACTTATTCTCTCATACTATTTTTCTCTAGATTATTTACTATTGATGCCTCACTCCCCATTAAAACATAATTAAGGTGAATAAAATAATAAATTTTACTCTTATTTTATATCATTCATATTTAAAAGATAATAAGAGTATGTTACAACTCAACATTGTGATCTAATTTCAACATATTATATTAAAATATCAACAAAAATAGGGTCAACATATAGCTAGTATGTTATACATGTCATAGATAACCTTCTAATGTTTAAATCATTACTAAGGTAGACAAGTGGGCTGATTCTCAATCTCATTCAACTTACCCAGAAGAACTCTTAACAATATTTCTGAAGTAAAATTAAAGATCATTGGAAGTTTAACTAATGGATAACTTGTCAATAACTACATACATCTAATTATTTAAAAATTCTAATTTATATTCTCAATACAAACTAATAAATTTCAAATTATTATAGGAAGGTTTAAATTAGTTAAATTCTACTACTCGTATAATAATTATTTAAATTCTACCTTCGAAAATAGATAGAAAGAATTACTAACTTCATAAGTGAATAAAATTACCACAACAGAAAATAAAATTCACATGATAACTAATTCTTTTAATTAAATTCCACTCTCTCTAAAATAATTAATTAATTTTTACTTTCCTAAAAAATTTTAAAAAAAAACCAATTAACTTATAAACTTACCACAATAGTGAATGTAATTCACCCAATAACTAATTCTTTTATCTATAAGTAAATAATATTACTACAAGGCCAAATATTCTCACATGGTAAATAAACAACTTAATTTTTTAATGTAAAAATAAATAACATTACCACAACAAACTTAGAATTCACACACCAAATATTTCAAATATGGTAACTAAATTATTTTATTCAGAAAATAAATAAAATTATCACAACTAAAATTATAATTCACCAATCAATTATTCCATGATATAATTGAATAACTAAAAAATTTTATTTAAAGATGAATAAGATTATCTCAACAAATTATAACTCACCAACTAAATATCCAGCATGGTAATTAAATAATTACATTCTTCTATTTAAAGTAAATAAAATTATCGCAACTAAAATTATAATTCACCCACAAAAATTTCTAGTAAAGTAAATAAAATTATCACAACCAAAATTATAATTCACCCATCATAAACTTCATCTTATATAAAAAAAGTTTTTTTCATTATAATAATACTTCCATCATTTAAAATAAGTAATTAACATTTAAAATAACTACATAATTCAATAGTTATTAAATACAAGACCATCTACCACTAGGAATTAATTTTTACCCATAAGAAAGAATTAATGCTATGGATGAAGAAAATAGACATACATCACAAGATATTAAATCCCTTCTAAAACAAGGAAGATACATTCACAGATAAAAAATAAATAAAGATGTCTTAATTAACCTACACACATCCATGTCTAAAACAAAATAAAATATGAAGCATCCCAATAAAAAGTAATAATAATTAAATATTTATTTTAGTTTTACTAAAACTATCTTATGAAATAGCTATATTAACATTGGGTTCTTCCCATTTCACACTACCCTAACCGTTCATGCTTCCACCGTAGTAAAAATTAAATTTTAAAAGACTCCATCTCCATGGTTGATAAGGGTTATGAATTCCCAAGGCAGCCTATAACCAAACACTATTTACTAGTGCAATAATAATATAAGTAAATTTGGTAATATATTTTACATATTTTATATTCAATAATATCAAAAAAAAAATTTAATAAAATTCTTAATGTAAAATCCCATAGCACTTGTAAGATATGTTAAAATAATAGATTTTTCATAATTGCCAATGCACCAAATATGGCCTTATAAATTGATAATTTTACATAAATGCGGGCTAACCTCAGCGATATAAGGGATTATTTTTAATTAATCATGTCAATGCTATATTAAAATGCATATATGCTATATTTGACTAACCCTATTTATATATATTATTTTATTTTATTATTATATATATATATATATATATATATATATATATATATATATATAAGGAATAGATAGCCTAATCCCTTACCATCACTACCTATGCATTAACATGGGCCACATAAAATTACAAGGGAAAATAAAATAATTTGAACATTAAGAATTTGCAAATGATATGGATAACATACTTATATAGCTCACCATTCTCTTTACTTGACCTCCCTTTTTTCCTAGGTAGGACATCCTTCAAAGCTACTCTTCCTTCATGCCATGGCTGCCTTTTATAAATCCAAGTCTAAATTATTTTATCCCTACTTTATTCTTGACTATATTACAATTATCAAGAAGGGAAAAAATAATCATAAAAAAAAATTACTTTGGACAATAACCTAATAATTGCACCAATATGGAAGTTTTAAATAAAAATTATTTTTATTACAAAGTTCCAAATACAATGAGGATGTTAATCTTCCCAAAATCATAGTCAATATGGTCCCCTCCCAATCCATTTAAAAATAATAATTTTTTATTGTTTATTAATTCTAATCGAGTCATGGCAAAAATAAAAGGTAAATCTTTCTAATTAATTGGCCACCCTTAAAGATGCACTCTTTCTATAGTTTTTTTAATTTGCCCTAGATAACTAGGTAAATCTTTCTAATTAATTGACCACCCTTAAAGATGTACTCTTTCTATAGTTTTTTTAATTTGCCCTAGATAATTTATTTAAACGTATTTAAATATTACATTTTTCTGAACTCCATCTTTTTTCAAGAAATGTGCCCACTAAAGACAATAATAAAATTAATAAATCACTATTAATTTTGTGATCCAAAATATTTACCATTCTCATTATTTCATTTTTTCTTTTTCTTCTTTTTTTAGTTTTAATAATAATAATAATAATAATTATTATTATTATTATTATTATTATTATTATTATTATTATTATTATTATTATTATTATTATTATTATTATTAAAAAATCATGACATCACTATTTTATTTCATCTTATATATGATCCCACACATTAAATTTTAAGTTGGAGATGAGGAAGTTATGTAAGGTTAGATCATAATTATCAATCATATAGTCTTACATGACCATGATTATTCTGGAGGGTGGGAAAAAAAATAATTTTTTTATTTATCAAAGGTAATGTTTGAAACTCATGTCATTGACCCTCTTATAAAAATACCACACAAACCACAAGTTATTAAGCATGTTTTCATGATCCAAATATATATCACACAAGCTATTCTACTATTCATAGTCAAGTCTATAGAGTAGATTCTTAAACATGCACACAAACAAAGCCAAACAAGTCAAGGATAAGGATGATATCCCATAAGATCCTTTTATCATAGGGTGAGGCATTAAATCCCCCTCCCCTCATAAAGTCATCGTCCTCGATGCAACCAACATAGTCATAACACCTTAAGGTAGTAATAAACATTTGTTTCCTTTCCTAAAAATGATAATGGATTTAACTCACATAATAATATTAAGTTCTTCAAATAGATATGAAAAATCATTCAAAGAAAGGAAAATTTTCCCTTGTGAGATAACTCTGCCTGATTTGGTCCTAGTTTTTATTATCCCTTTCTAACTAATTTAATGATTTTAGATGAAAGGTAGCTTTTGCAATAAGCTTACTCATAATACTCATTTATCATATTTCAAGAAATTTACTCTTAATAACAAAATCATGCACAAATTCTCACAAGAAGGTTAATCAAACCCTAATCTCTAGGTAAAATTTTCTACATGATAGAATGGGCTAAACAATATCCTCTCAAGGATACAAGACTAACAACCAAGTATGTGAAATCAACTATAATTTTTTTAGTTACACAATTGGTTGTCAACAAGGTGGTAACACATTTAAATCCATATTAATATCTTTAAAAAAAATATATAAGTGGTCAACCATAATGTCTCACTAAGATTATAACTACCAAAAACAAAGTACGAGCTAGAAATGAGTGATTCACAACATGCCACAAGATAAGCTTATGATATTATTAATTTACTATTTAATTCCATCACAAACTACTAAATATATTTAATCTTATTTATAACCATAGAAATTATACATAATAAATACATATTCATATGATGATTCTATGTATATATACATTCCTACATTCACCATGAATCATATAATAATCACAATTTTAAGAAAATATGATATTAACTTCCCTTGTTTACCTTCCACCTTGAATTTTTTTACCTGCATGCTAAGGTATATGTTAACGTGTTTATGAGTGCATAACATAAATAATCAAAATGTAAGCATTAAATAAGGTATTACCCACCAATGACCCCCATCATGGCTATGTAGTACAATATTGATGCCACTATATTGTGAATTCCATCATGCATGTAGATAAAAGACATATATAAGATGAGTGGAACCAATAGGAATCAAATCATGGCTCTAAGTTCCTCCTTGGTGTCAACCAATAATACGTATATATCATAGTAATAAGATGAGGGGAACTAATAAGTAGCTAATAATGGCCCCAAGCTCATCTTTTGAGTTCGTCAATAATGTGCGTAATAATAATAATAATAATAATAATAATAATAATAGGGGAACCAACTAGTAGCCAATAATGGCCTGAAGTTCCTCATTGAATATATAAAAGAAGGGAAACCAACACGAAATCCGTTAGGCCCCAAGATTCTCCTTCATGAGCTCATAACATTACATATGTATAAAATTATGATAGGAAGGGAACTAGCAAGCATCCAATCATGGCCCCAAGTTCCACGTCCAAGTCTCGTGGTAGTGCACCGTTTTTCCATCAACCATACACATGTGGATGTAGTAGTGTCACCTACCTTGGTAGTCCTACCTATGTCCTCAAGACAACTCAATAGATACCCCACTAGCCAATATTTTTTATATCAAAAAAACAATGATTCATAATAATAGTTATGACAAAACCATATGACCACATATAAATTAGCCATGTAAGATAATAAGACTCATATCATAACATATTCATGTTACTAAATTTCATAATCATGATCAAATCATAATGGTATGGAATTACAAAAACATTAATCAACTCATTTTTTCCATGTTTATGTTCATCCAATAGTGTGTATATATATCATAATAATAGGAAGGGAACTAGCATGCAACCTACATGGTCCCAAGTTCCTCTTCACTATCGTCATGTTAGTACACATTCTCCATTAAAACCATCCAATAAAAAATCTAACTTGTATTTTTATCAAAATAGAGTGAGCTATTATTTTTTAGTAAAAGTTTATGATCATAGCTAATGTTTTCAAATTATAATAATAAATACATCTTTCAATTCCAACATTTCTCATAAAATAATAGGCAAGAATAGCCACAATCATGCATTGTCAAAATTATTATTAGAAATAATTCATCCAAATTTTATGACAACCAAATTCATCAAAAAATATCAATCCTTTATATGTCAAAGATATTTCACTAACATTCAAGGAGAAAAATATTTGTCTACTCAACTCCTCCTTAATCCACAACATTCAAGTCACAAAATATGCATAGCAACTATCATTCATTAACATGTATATTTTTAGCACAATTATTTTCTCAATCATTAAGGTACCACATGCATAAAAATTTATTTACCATGGAAACAAAAGAACCAACATAATAATTCATCTCAAAGCTCCTAGTGTTGCAACCTTGCTCTGATACCAAGTGTAACACATTGTCCTCATGACATACCCAAAAAAGATGACTATTTTTTTTTAATTAATATCCACATGCTTCTAAAGAAAATATGATAAAAAGGAAATGAATCCCCTTAACAAATACTATAATTTAATTGTTATCAATAATAGATGTCATGGTTACTTTATGTCCTCTCATGTGATAAGGGATAGTTTTTGAATATCGACTATAACTAGTGAATGGTAATTACTTGGTAGCACAAGCCATCAATAATATGGATACGTTCAAGAAGTTTAAACATGAGAAGGTTCTTAATAATTTTTGTTAGGCTAGTTTTAGCAATGGTTAACTTAATTTTACCTTCCTCTATTCCTAAACCACATGGAAGATTAAAATCTCAAGGTTTCAATCCTCTATACATTACTCAACTAAAAGAATAATCAATTCCTCAGTTCATTTTTATTTGTTTCCTATAAAATTTAGATACACAACATAGCTCTTCATGTAGAGTACTAACGTAGAAAGATGGATCTATCTCATCATTGTAAAAAGGTAATACATCCTAATACAAGTACAAGATAAGGGTTAGTATGCGAATAATTTGATTTTAAAATTCCATGGTCCTTACAAAAAAATAATATTAATAACTCAAGGGCATATGAGATTTATATTAGAGGCAAGGTTCAAACCTCTCACCAGCACATTGTAGCATCGTCCAAAGATTAGATAGTCATAAAGGAAATTGTTTTCCATCCTTTACAAGATAATGTAATAGAGGCCAAAATGATCAATTCTTAATATTTTCTAAGAATGTTCATACCTAACGCCAGATAAGTATGAAGGTTAATATAAATTCTCGAGATGGAGATTACAATGAACCAAGTAGGGCATTCAACTGATATAATTCTTACACATTTTATAAGATCAAACCCTTAATATTAGACTTTTTTTCAAGGATTATTCTTCTAACACAACCTATCCACTAGTCCAAGCATGCTTATAGACCTCAAGAAGGGTTATATTCTTCCTTAGGATAAGGCATTGAATATATCATTATAATAAAATTTAAGATGTCCAAACTTATCAAGATTTTAATATATTTCACACTCTAGATAAGTTTATCATTTTAATTCACTTTCAAAGGATTCTTTCCAAGTATAATTAACCAATAGATCAAAATTATTGACAAGCAAGAATAAAGGCATTGGTCATTAAGTTCATATTATTGGTCAATGAATAATATAGATTTTCTCAAAAACATGGGACAACATAGGTTTTGTTCCATATCCAACTTCTTAAGTTAATCAAGTCCTCTTGTAACCCCCTTAAGTATTTAGCAAAATGGTAAAAGTAAAACTCTTGGAGAACCTAACATATATAGAATTGTTAAATAAATAACTTTTATTCTTATATTACCATTTCATAATACCGACTACACTTCATTTATATGTTAAATAAATTATATATAAGCTATATGTAGATATTAAACATGTACCCCTATTATTTATATTTTCACCACATAATGACTATATGGTATTCCAATCATTTACATTGTTCCATACAATTTAATTCAATTATATAAATAATACAAAAAGGTACAAAGACTTTTTCAATAAAATCATAGGTAAAGCCCTAATTTTTATTATCAAATGAATAGACCTCATGTTGAACCCTATATTAAAATATCAATAGAAATAGGGTCAGCATATAGATGGCATGTTATACTATCATAGACAACCTCATAATGCTTAAATAATTACTAAGGTAGGCAAGTGGGGTGATTCTGAAACTCATTCAACTTACCCAAAAGAACTCATAATAATATTTCTAAAGTAAAATTAGGGCTCATTTCAAGTTTAACTAATGAAAAACTTGTCAATAATTACATACATCTAATTATATAAAAAAATCTAATGTATATTCTCAATACAAACTTATAAATTTTAAAATTATTATAGGAAAGTTTAAATTAATTAAATTTCACTCCTCATAGAATAATTAATTAAATTCTACCTTCTAAAAATTATAAAAAAAGAACTATTAATTTCATATATGAATAAAACTATAACAACTAATTCATTCGATAATTAATAATTTTAATTAAATTCCACTGTCTATAGAATAATTAATTAATTTCTACTTTCCAAAAAAAAAATTAACTTATAAAATTATCATAATTAAAATTAAATAAGAATACCACAATAAATTATAATTCACCAGGTCAAATATTCTGATATGGTAAATAAATAACTTAATTTTTTATGTAGAAGCAAATAATATTACCACAACAAACTTAGAATTCACCCACCAAATATTCTAAATATAGTAACTAGATTCTTTTATTTAAAAATAAATAAAATTATCAGAATTAAAATTATAATTCACCCATATAATTAGATAACTAAATTATTTTATTTAAATAAAATAAAATTATCACAACTTATAACTCACCAATGAAATATTCGAATATGGTAATTAAATAATTACATTCTTTTATTTAAAGTAAATAAAATTATTACAACCAAAATTATAATTGATCCACCAAAATTTCCAGCAAAGCAACTAAAATTATCACAACCAAAATTATATTTCACCCATCGTAATTCTCATCTTATATAAAAAGGATTTTTCCATTATAATAATAATTCTTGAATTTAAAATAAGTAATTAACATTTAAAATAGCTAAATGATTCAAGAGTTAATAAATACAAGACCATCTACCACTAGGAATTAACTTTTACACATAAGAATGAATTAATACTATGGATGAAGAAAATAGACATAAAATAAAATATGAGGCAGCCCAATAAAGAGTAATAATAGTTAAAGATTTATTTTATTTTAACTAAAACTATCATATGAAATAGCTATATTAACATTAGGTTCTACCCATTTCACACTATCCTAACAGTTCATGCTTCCACCCTAGTAAAAATTTAAATTTAAAAGGCTCCATCTCCATGGCTGATAAGCATTATGAATTTCCTAACCAAACACTATTTACCAGTGTATCAATAATAAAAATAAATTAGGTAATATATTTTACATATTTTATATTCAACAATATCAAGAAATTTATTTAATAAAATTATTATGATAAAACCCCATAGCACTTGTAATATATGTTAAAATAATATAATTTCCATAATTGCCAATGCACCAAGTATGGCCTTATAAATTGATGATTTTACATAAATACAAGCTAATCTCAGCCATATGAGGTATTTTTTTAATTAATCATGTCAATGCTATAGTAAAATATGTATAGGCTACATTTGACTAACCCCATATGTGTGTGTGTGTGTGTGTGTGTTGGGGGGGGGGGGGGGGGGGGGGGGGGGGGGGTGTGCCTAATCCACAAAAAATTACAAAGGCAAAAAAAAAATGAATTGATCATAAGGAGTTTGCATATAACAAGGATTCTAAATTATTTTATCCCCAATTTATTCTTGAATATAAATAAAATCTATATATCTTTATTATAATTAATAGGAAGGGAAGGAATAATTATAAAAGAAAGTTTTTTCTTGGGCCAATAACCTAATAATTGCACCAATATGGAAGTTTTAAATAAAAAATTATTTTTTATTACAAAGTTCCAAATACCATGTAGACGGTACTCTTCCCAAAAACATAGTCAATATGCTCCCCTCCCAAGGCCTTAAAAAAAATTAAATTGTTATTGTTTTTTATTCTAATTAAGGCAATGTAAAAAAAAGGCACTAACATTTAAATTTTACCCAACTCCTATAAAAAAAATATTTCCAATTAACTGACCTCCCCTAAAGATGTGTTTTACCCATAGTTTTTTTATTTGCCTTAGATAACTTATTTAAACCTTTTTTTAAAAAAAAAAATTGAACTCGATCTTTTTTCAACAAATGTGCCCACTAAAGACAATAAAAAAATTAATAAAAAAAGTGTGCTCTAAAATATTTAACATCCTCTTCTTTATTTTTATTATTATTATTATTATTATTATTATTATTATTATTATTATTATTATTATTATTATTATTATTATTATTATTATTATTTATTTATTTTTAAAAATAAACCAGGGG
Source organism: Torreya grandis (assembly GCA_037957365.1). Lineage (NCBI taxonomy): Eukaryota > Viridiplantae > Streptophyta > Pinopsida > Cupressales > Taxaceae > Torreya > Torreya grandis. Next base: position 492,882 of record JARHVA010006409.1, read on the forward strand.
TAAAAACTTTATTCAATCACAGAAAAAAGTACATAGACAACATCAGCCAATCTGGCAAACACACCAAACAAAAACTAGAAACAAAGATAATTACTCGCAAACCTTCCCATCCTCCATAAGAAATCGCTCCAAATTATGTCTAATATCAACTGGCAGTTGAGCCTCCTCGACCACCGGCATCCCTTCCATTCCCTCCGAAGCCCATCTGGCCAAATAGTCTGCCGCTCTATTCCACTCCCGTGGGACATGAGCAAAAATCACCAAATCCATAAGCTGACTAATTTCTAAAATTTGCTAGACAATCAGGGATAACTTCCAGTTCACATCATGAATTTGCCACTCTTGAATCATATTAATCATGATTAGCGAATCGGCTTCACATATCACTTTGCACCAACCAATCTCATAAGCCCTCCTCAATGCGAACAAAATGGCCAATCCTTCCATTTTATTGATCGTCTGTTCTCCCTTATGAGCTAACAAAAGGAAAATGACCACACATGAAGCATCTCTGGCAATCCCTCCTATACCAGCCGGACCCGGATTCCCTTTGGATGAACCGTCAGTATTAATCTTCAAAAACTTAGCTGGAGGAGGCTTCCATGTCCCTCCTCTTTGTACTTTATGTTGCGCACCCTCTCTTCTCCTCACACACATAGAGCTTGGAGAGAGCCTGCTCATTCCCAAACTGTCCACCACCACAACGTCACTTCTCTTCATGGGCAGATCGACTTCACTCTTGGCCTCCACCGATTCTTGAATCATCCTACTGATTCTTCCCTAGACCTGCAACGCTTTCAGCTTGATATCATTGAAAATTCTTCTATTCCTTTCTAGCCACACCTGCCACAACAAAAAAATTGGTCCCACATACCAAACGTCCTTCAGGAAGTGCACAACAGGGGTCAGATGACTCAATTGTTGCCAAAAATTGGCCAAAGAAGAGGCACAAACTGCTCTACATCTCCACGCCGCCCACTAGGCATTCCAAATGCGTTTAGTAAACTGGCAATTAAAGAAGATATGAGTCAAACTCTCCTCCTCTATGCCACACAAAACACATCGAGATGGTCTGACAAAGCCTCTTTTATGCAAATTCTCCCAGGTCAGGCAATGATTCCAAGCTAGAGTCCAAGCAAAACAATTGCATTTCGACCAAGAGAACTTACTCCAAGTTTGCTTCCACCAGGTGACCTCCCTACCTTCACCAAATTTTTTTACAACAAGCTCCTGGTATCCCACAGAAATAGTATATTTCCCTTTAGGATGTGGAGACCAAGCTAGCTCATTTTCCCCTCTAAGGGTGCAGCAATTGTGCTTGGCCAAAATCCCCCTCAGCCCCTCACACTCCCTCTCCATACCTCTGATAGGCCAACCCTCTAGACCCTTCCATCTAGCTTCCGTAAGCTGATCTTGACAGTGAAATTTTTTGAAATCACTCACCTTAACCCACCCAGCCTTGCAAAATTTTTGAGAAAGAGCTTGAAGGTGAGGGTACTACTGCATTATGGGAGGAAAACCATCCCATGAATCGTGCTAAAACTGCGCTTCCATCCCACTTTTACAAATCTAAAACAAACCACCTTTTATTAGAGATGCCCCCTTCTTAAGCATGTCCCAAATCACCAAGCCATTCCCCATCAAACAATAATGAGGTATGTCCTTTCGAGCATTCCCAAGAAAGTACTTATGTGCCAACACTGTGGCCCACACTCGGTCCTGCTCGATACACCATCTCCAGTACAACTTGGCCGCGAGGGCCATACCAGCCAACATGGATTGTCTAAGGCCCAGACCCCCAATCTCTTTAAGCTACAGATGACATCCCAACGGATAAGACTCCATTTAGTCATGAAAAGGTTCCCCGCCCATAAAAACTATCTAGCCAGAGAGTCCAAATCTTGCACAAAGCTAACTAGCGCCACTTGTAGCATGCACCTATAAAGGGGGAGAGCCTGAATGACTGATTGAATCAATTGGACTTGGCTCACAAAAGATAGCCATCTGTGCATCTAATGATTCACCCTGGCTCTAAATTTGTTCAAAATAACTTGCCAAGACTCCTTGGACTGCCTCCTCATGGAAACCAGAATACCAAGATACATAACTAGGAGATTACCTATATGAAACTGGAGAATCTAGGCCACTCTCCTTTGTATAGCCAAAGGTGTATTGAAGAATAAGATGAATGATTTCTCCTCATTAATGACTTGCCTCGAAGCCACAAGATATGCATCCAGGCATCTATGGATATTGTTCGCCTCACTAATGGTGGCAGCTCCCATCATGGCCACATCATCCATGAACTAGAGGTGTGAGAGAATAGGTAGTCCATCACCCCATCTCCATCCCCTAATCTCCCCCACCCTTGTGTGCTCTCTGATTCGTCGGCCAAGTCCCTCAGCCATAAGAAGAAACGAGTAGGGGGAAAGAGGGTCTCCCTGCCTCAAGCCCCTGGTAGCCCCAAACAACCTCGTGTGTTCCCCCTTCACCAAGACAGAGAATGAAGATGAGGTAACACAGCTCATAACCCACTCAATCCACTCCCTCATGAAGCCAAAGGCCTGCAACACTCTCTGAAGAAAGGACCACTGCACCCTATCATATGCCTTTGACATGTCCAATTTAATGAACATTGCCTTCTCCTTAGACTTTGACATTGAATGGACCACCTCCGTAGCCATGACAATACCATCCAAAATCTACCTGCCCTCCACAAAGTCACTCTACTCCTCCGCCACCAACACTTTTAGGCACTCCTTCAGTCTCTCAGTAATCAGCTTCGAGAGAATTTTGTAAATAACATTACAAAGTGAAATGGGCTAAAATTGGCTAAGGCAATCCACCCCCTCCCCCTTTGGAATGACAGCCAGAAAGGTAGAATTCAAAGCCTGCAACATCTGCTTGTTAGCTTGCGACTCTTGAACCACCGCTAATAAATCATCCTTAATAATCTCCCAAAATTCTTGGTAAAATTCGATCGAAAACCCATCCGATCTAGGAGCCTTACCTTTCTTCATCAAAAAGACAATCCTCTTTAATTCTTCCACTGAAATCGGGTGACCCAACTTCTCCTTCATGTCTTGAGACACAACTAAAGCAATACAGGATAAAATCAAGTCCTCTGTGGCCTCATCCTGTTGCCCATCCTCCCGAAAGAGGGTGCTAAAATACTATTCGGCCTCATTGCAAATATCACTAGTAGCTGAGACAACCTCACCTCGATCAGTTACAAGAGAAGTAAGCACGTTACCATGATGCCTGGCTTTGACCAAGTTAAAGAAGCAGGCCGTATTCCTGTCGCATTCTTGCAGCCAATCAATCCTTGCCTTTTGTTTCCAAAAAAATTCCTCTCTCAATTCCCATTCCTCCAGGGTCTTGACCGCCTTCCCTTCCTTTCTCAACAGGTCCTCTTTTAGCCCCTCTTCTCTAATCAGTCTAGTAATAGCATTAGGCTCTTCCTGCACCTTCTTCTTTTCCTGGAAGATGTTGCCAAAACTCTGCCTATTCCATCTCTGCAACTAGTATTTAACAAATTGGAGATGCTTTGCGAAAACATACATTGCTATCCCAGTCAAAGGCCAACTAGCTCTCCACCACTCTGTGATACGGCCAAATAAATCCTGATCTTGCAACCACATAACCTAAAATTTGAAGGGAGGCTTCTGATGCGTGACAGTCGAGGAGATATTCAACTTGATAGGCCTATTATTATTATTATTAAATCATGAAAACACTATTTTATTTCACCCTATATATAATCCCACACATTAAATCTTAATTTGGAGATGAGGATATTATGCAAGGTTAGATCATCAAGAAATAATATTTTTGCCTTTCAAACAATAGGCCTTAATTATCACTCATATAGTCTTACATGACCATGATTATTCCAGAGGGTGGGAGAAAAGATTAAAAAAACTATTCATCAAAGTTAAAGTTTAAAATTCATGTCCTTGACACTCTTATAAAAATACAACACAAACCATAAATTGTTAATCACACTTTCATGATCAAAATATATATCACACTATCCCTTCTACTTGGACATAGTCAGGACTATAGAGCAGATTCTTAAACATGCACACGCACATAAATCTAAACAAGTTGAGGATAAGGATGATATCTCATAAAATCCTTTTATCATAGGGTGAGTCATTACATCAACTAAGATATAAGTAATATACATAAGATATATTGGATGCAAACCTTTCAGTGGTAGGAAGGTCTAGGAACTAAAGGGTATAGCCATGAGAAGTACTTTCTAAGTATACAAGATTTAGGAGATTTATAATTTAAATTTAGTATCTAAAATATGTATATATGTATTTATTATGTATGTATGTATTTATTTATTTGTGTATGTGTGTGTGTGTGTGTGTGTGTGTGTGTGTGTGTGTGTGTGTGTGTGTGTGTGTGTGTGTGTGTGTGTGTGTGTGTGTGTGTGTATTACATACTAGAGGAGACAAAAAAATTACAATTCAAGCCAAATATATAGTAATCCAATAAGTCAACAGATAGAACAAAGTAATGCAAGTCATTATCATAGCCAATCACTCCAAAAGTGTGAAATAAATACATCTTTTGTAAGGAATTTTAGTAGTAGTACTATGGCTTCACTAATGATCTCATATATCAATTATCTTTATATCAAATGAAATACAAAAAATATGTAGGCACAACCCTTTCTTCTTGAGCTTCTTCAAAATGGGCACTTACACTTCGAATTATTGAATTGTGAATCCACCTTTTCATCTATTTAAGTCAAAGGGTCAAAAAGGTGGGAAACACATTGACCTTTACTAGTGGTAAAATTTAGGGATTCCTCATTTGGGTTTATTATTTCAATCCATTTCATTATTATTATTATTATTATTATTATTATTATTATTATTATTATTATTATTATTATTATTATTATTATTATTATTATTATTATTATTATTATTATTATTATTATTATTATTATTAGTCCAACCATAAAGGTCTAATCCTTGCAAGAGAAACAATAGTCTCAAGCCTAATAGGAGGGTATGTTCTAAAAGGAAGACAAACTTTAAAATTACCATTTGTATCACAAGAATATCCCTTTAAAATAGGAAAATATTGATATATTTTAAAATGAGTGCCAAATAATAATCCCATGGGGGATTCCATTCCCACCTACATTAGTCATTAGGACTAAGGTATAACATCACATTATTAACCATGAAATCTATAGGGGCATTGATTTCCCTATAACCATGAGAGAAATAAATTTTATCAAGGAAAAGGGATAGTATGAAAAATATATTAAACTGTAGAATTTAGTTTTCATTAGTCCATGCCATTTGAATTCATTGCATTCATGGACACCATAGAGTGACTTTCCTCAGTTAAATTTATGAGTCTGACATTGATATCTATTCTTAGACCTATAAAAAAAGATTTAGTTTCCATAAATTTATTTATTTCCCAAGGGATTTTACAATAAAAATAGGACAACTTTATCTAGAGTCTCTCTCTAAAATGGGTGTCTACACTTGAGAGCCTTGTGTTTCCTTTTGAGGCTCCATCAAAATTCTTTTAAACATAATTCTCATTCAAGGGATTTAAAATATCCAACCTTACTTTATGATTGGGAAGAGATTTTTACGTAATTTTTGCAAAGTTTTCACTTTAAAATATGATGTTGATCTTATCATAAAGTTTTCTTTTTTGGTGGGGGGTGGGGGGGGGGGGACAAAATCTTTCTTTTGAAAACTTATTGAAATAAGGACTCTATTTTTAGAGTCAAAATATTAGTTGTGAGATATGAGTCTCAAAATATTTGTTTATTTCTTTCTCTCCAAATGATCTAGATGATTAAGGATGAAGCCACATCCCATGATAATCTTACTTGATCACCTCCCTTCTCAATCCAATTAAAAAAACACATCTTGAATAGAACCCATTCCCTTCCACACTCTATTCATCATATGAAATATTCAATACCATATTATTCAGACATAAATTTATTGAAAAATGTCAATATCTAAGGTTTAAAAATAGAATAATCCTTAAATCCAATCCAATTCAATTTGTATTAGAATGTATAGTGATTTTTTATTCAGTGGAAATTATAATGAAACATTTCTCTTGTAAACATCTATATGATACCAAACTTTATCCACTAGCAAAGAAGGGGTACTAAGGTGAGAAGATTGATGTTTTTAACCCTTTTTCACTATGTCATTTCCTAAAAGGTATCTATCCCATTTGATGTTTTCATTTTCCTTGAGCTACTAAGATGGAAGGCATCCAAGAAAAACTTTAAAAACTACAAAAGATGATAAGAAAAGGTAGCAACTATGAGCATATGAATTCTTCCAATTCCTATGAGGCATCTATATCTTCTAATATTGATTCTTATATAAATTAACATGGCATCCCCGTATATTACTAAAACAGTATTCAATAACATGAAAGTAAGGACTATTTCCAAGAGGGCATATACTAGACAAAACATATTTCCATAATTTTAGTAAGCAACAAGTTTTTATTTCCCAGCAAAGAGACCTCTTGGTTAAAGATCTACTCTTTTATATGAATTTTCAAAAATGATAACCATGCCTCCAATAGTTAATGGTGAAGATATAAGTTGGATCCTCAATATTATTGAGGTATTTTCTAGTAAAGAGAATATTCCAAATCTTTTCCCTAGATTAATAAATCCTCTAAATAATTTTTTCTCCCAAAGCTTTGTTTATCAAAAATATTTTTTTGATCCCAACACCACTTTTAGATTTGGAAAATTAGATCTTAATACATTGTATTAATGTTATTTTTTGCGATCATTAGTTCAGTTCCAAATTAGTTTTTTAATAAGTTTTTATTACTCTAGTCTTCATAATCATAAGATCTTACAAAACTAACATCATACAAATCCTAATACTTTATAGGACAAGTTGAATAATCTTTATTTTTACAACCCACTAAATCCATTTACCTATTTAAGTGGCCATTTATTTTTGAAATTAGTTACTAGGTTTTCTCCAAATTAATATTTTGAGAAACAATATTAAGGGGACTCCCAAGTATTTACTAAGGAGAGTTCCAATAGAAAACCTTAAGATATAGTTAATCTTATTTTTTCTTGAAATATAAGTGTGAAGGAAAATATATACTTGATTTAATGATGTTAACCACCTGATATGAAGCCCTATAATACTAATCCTAGATATTTTTTAACACACTCACTTTTTAGACATGAGTTGTATTTCCCATAATAGTATCATCTGAAAAATCTGCGTGAGAAAAATAAACATTTGTTTTTAATATTGATACCACTAATTAAATTCTAATATTTTTCATTAGATAAATTTGTACCCAAATCTTATGCCATGATGATAAAGTAATGGAATAATGTTTCACCCTGTTAAATACCTCTTAACATTTTTAAGAAGGTATCCGGAACTCCATTAGCTAGAATAAAAAAACATGGGAGTAGAGACAGTATTTTACCTAATTACAATAAGATTCAAAGAAGATATACTTATTTAGGAAATAATTTAAATATCAAATTATAGTTAAACCTATTGTATGCCTTTACAATTTAGATCTTTATGACCATATATTATTCCTTCTTTAGATTCACAAATTTAACATCTCATGTATGATTACTAATCCATCTCAAATTTGTTTGATGAGAAAAACTCAACCTTGTTGATATATGATTAAAAGTGAAATAAAAATCTAGATTTGATTATCCATAGCCTTGTAAGGAATATTATAAATGGTAAAACACAAGGCTATGGGTCTGAAACTATCCATACGATCTAAATTGGCCTTCTTAATGATAAAAAATAATAAAGTACAATTGAAATATTTAAAACATTTTAGATGACATAAGATTCATTAACTATTCATCTTGCATGGAATACATGATAAAGAAACATATTTTTGAATTTGATTACTTACGTCACATATCTCCTCTACAAATTAAACTAGTTTATGGGGAGATAAATTTTATATACATTGGCTATATATATATATATATATATATATATATATATATATATATATATATATATATATATATATATATATATATATATATATATATATATATATATATATATTCTCACAAGGCAAAATTACTAGCTTCGATTCAATGAACAATGTCAAAATCTTCCATACTCAGTCTTATTCTATGGCATGAATCCCATTTTTAGGCATTATGAGTCATTATATTACAGGGAAAATAGCCAATACACAATGCCATCAATGCATATTCAATTTTATAGTGTATGTGCAGATATCAGATCACATTGGATAATGATTTTGAAATAAATGTAAGGAAATGGCTTATATAGACTTGTCAAATGTAATTCTAATTATAGTGAAAGCTTATTCAATTTAATTTATCCATTATAATTTATGAATTTGATATACAATGTCTTCATCGCTATATAGAGCATTGATTTTCTAATGCAATATTGTGTTAAGATAAAAAGGCACTATCTTATGTCTAGATGAAGTTACATTCTAGCTTAATTACAAAAAATAATCAAACTCACAAGTGAGATGACTTTTTCTTTGAGTAGATGTCCGTATTGATAGATGAAAAAATACATGTTTGGTTAACACATTTGATGTGTCTAACAAAGACATACTATAATTCTCTACAACTTGTAAGAGACTATAACATAGTCTTCTTTGAAACATAAACAAACCATGTTCACTATCAACCATTGACAAAATGATGTCGATATAACACTAGCATTAAAAATTAAATTACAATTAATATAACACAACCCATGACATTTAAAAATTATTTTCACTGTATAAATCATCTTGAGTGAATTTGATGAAAATGCACATCAAAAATCTATAAAAGACGAGGATAAAACTAAACATCTATTGAATAGGACTCGAGCAACATCTTTACGTATTTTCAAATACATTACACATAGCCAACAAATCAATGCAAAAAACATGCATGTTTGGTTTGTAATTAACTAAACTTTAAGTATAACATAATAGATTTCAAGAAAATAGAAAAAGAAACATATGCAAAGTTGAGAAAAATTACAATGTTTGGAGCAAACTTTATCTCTCATAGTTTTTCATGGTATTTTCAAAAAAACCATACAAAGCTTGCACTTTCAAATCTAATGCCATTGACGTATGCTATCAAACAAGGACATACTCTAATTATCTACAAGTTGTAAGAAACTATAACATAGTCTTCTTTAAAATAGACACAAATCATGTTCACTATCAACCATTGACAGAAAGATGTCGATATGACACTAGCATTACAAATTAAATTACAATTAACATAACACCACCTGACATTTTAAAAAATATTTTCACTCTATAAAGCATCTTGAGTGAATTTGAGGAAAATGAACATCAAAAAACTATAAAAGACAAGGAGGACAAAATAAACCATCTATTGAATAGGACTCTAGCAACATGTTTACATATGTTCAAATGTATTGCACATAGCCAACAAATCAATGAAAAAATATGTATGCTTGGTTTGTAATCAACTACACTTCGATTATAACATAATAGATTTAAGGCAAACAGAAAAACAAACACATGCAAAGTTGAGTAAAATTATAGTGTTTGGACCAAACTTTATCTCTCAGAATTTTTCATGGCAGTTTCAACAAAACCTGCACTTTCAAATCGAATGCCATCGTCGTATGCTATCAACACTTCTCACAACTATAGATTTTTATAGTAAATTGTACAGACTTCTTTCAGCAACAAACACTTCTCCATTTATGACTAAAGGACCGTCACTTTCTCCTTTTTAAATTAATAATCGTTGTGCCAAATATCCTATTACAAAATTAATAATATCTTTAAACAACATCACAAATTGACAATAACACTATTACTAAAAATAAGAATTAACCGATGTACAACCTTTATTATAAAAATGGTTGACAAATCTCTAATATTTATAACTATTAAAAAAATACAAGTTGTTATTAGTCCATAAGCTAAAAATTCAAGTTGTTATTGAACTCTCATATGTTGCTTTCAACGGTAAGAAAGTGATTCTAGGTTAGGGTAGTCTACATTATTAGTGGTAGATTTTGATTCTAAATAATCCTCTTATTTCTCATAAGTCATCCATAAATTTTGAATTCTTATCAATACGCAGATGTTTTTAACAAGATCCATGATAAACTCCTTAAAGGCTATTCGTGCAAATTCTTTTTGTGTCAGATTAGGAAGTAGCGATAAATAATTCTTTAAAGAATGTTTTTAGGTGCAGTTCGTATTTATACGGAAGGGCATCTAGCTGTAAAATATAACCTTAAAGAAACCAAAAAAACTGAAATAGCTTAAGCCATTTTCACCACGGCACTGCAGTGAATTTTTTATCTTGAAGCCATTCATCGATGCGAAATAAAATGTGGAGGCACGCTTTTTTTCACGTTTTCTACATGTGCCTCATATGCATTGATAGCGTTTTCCTTCTCTTCAAACCTCTCCTGAATATTCCCTCCCACAAAAGTAACTTCTATGGGGGGCATTATTCCAGGAGAGGTTTGAAGAGAAATTTTTTCCTTTCATTCCACTTCTTTATGTGCACGGTAGACAGTGTCACTTACGTCTTGAAACCCGCTTTCTCAAACCCGCATGATTAGTTTTATCTTGCTTCCATTAGCTTTTATGGCAACCATACTCTTCTAATCTTCTGATTTCCCTGCAATTCATTAAGATCGCAAATTCTCATATAAACATATCTTCACGATTGATAAGAATTTAGTTCCAAAAAAGAGGCTATACCGTTAATCTTCTCCATCTCCAGGAAGGCAGAAGCAGCTTGTGAAAGTACAAAGGAACGCGTATAAAACATTTCCGTGTTCCGACACCACCAGCGGCACGGTGAAATGGTATTTTTTGCTTTATTAGGATTAGGTTATGCACTTCTTGATTAGGTGATACAACTTTTGTATGATTAGGTGATTCCCTTTTTTATTGTCACAATTAGTGTTAGACTTGAACATGTTCATAAGAGCGAATTGTTAAGGTGGGGTCCATTAAGGTGGGTTTTATTGATTGGATACATTTATATACATATATTTAAAAAAATTAATTTAATTGTTTTTTTTAATCCATTTATTATTAGTTTTTATCAATACAGGGTAATATAATTTATTTATTTTTAAATGATTTTTTTTTTTTTTTTTTTTTATTAATAAAAAAATTTAAAATATATATTTCTTTAATAATTATAAAGTTTGAGATATGAATATTGAAATAATTTATAGGTGTTATTTAAGCATATTCCTCTTGATTTAATGTAGAAATGGCACGTAAGTTATAACTTCTTATTTAAATAAATACTCTCCTTTCTACTTAGTCATATGAAACCGCATAGAAGTCCACATGCTTCTATGCACATTGAAATCATTGTATGTGCATATTGCTTCAAACCCTAACATCCCTAATATCTAGATCAAATGCATGAACAACCTAAAAACTATGGCTGCAAAGCCAAAGGTGCAAAAATATTTATGGCCCTTTTCACACAATTGCACAAAAATCCCTTAAGGTTTCATTCTAAAATGATTCTCCACATCTTAGGCTCAAAACAAACACCAAAAAAAGGGCACTCTCAAACATAAGATAATGCACACAAGAGAGGACTCCTACTTATCTGTGACTAGATTGGAGGCTTTAAACCCTTTTAGTGTGAGAATAGAACATGCATGAAATTATTATTAGTCCCTGTCAACTGCATCTAAACCTCACACATCCAAACAAATAGATAAGGTTTTGTTTGACACTGGCACTAGTAGACACATTAGTTCACCCTCCAAATTAGCATTGATAGCATCCAATTATTTAATTTAACCCATGCTCCCAATGATCATCCACATCTACATAACCATTGTTTTGTCAAAGCATGTGGGGCCCGCTAGGTAACAATAGTTTTTGGCAGTTGTCCACATTGTACAAAAAAATTAGGCCACTTCAAGTTTGGGTTGCATGTATAACATCTTTTATATTTCAAATCCCATTTTATTAATTACTTCTTATAACACATTTCCTTAAATGAGAAACATTTTCGTGAGGAGTAAGGAAATGCATAAAATTTACACATGAGAACTGATATGAGAAATTCAAGGCTTCTTTCATAACTAGATCCTCATACGAACAAACAATGATGAGACAAACTCAAAATAGGTTTTTTATCACGTTGTTTTGATAGAATCAATTTATATTAAAATTTGGAGGAGGCCAACAATAATGAATGTTTATATTACACGTAATTTTAATAATGCCGTTTGACACATAGCACACAAAAAATCCATTCCTTTATCAATTGATCAAAGTCTATTACATTATAAATATCCTATAACTTGTTGTTAACATATTCATATCTCTATGATGTATGCATTAGCCATTACTTCTATGGAATAGACTCTAGAAACAATATATTCTTTAGTTCTATCATTTACACTTTAAAAAGAAAAAAAGAAAATGAAACTATTCAATATTACACAAAACTTACGTTGTAAATTTATATGCAAACTCAACTTTAAACAATTTTAAATACAAATGTAGGGACTAACTATTATGCAACCTTTTTTAATAATATATTTACATATAAAAATAATAGATGTATCCAATAATATATTAAATCCAAAAGTGAATTTCCAAACACTAAAAATTTGGAATATATATTTGAACATGCATTTAAGGTGACAAGTTGTAAAAATTAAGTGTTAATATTCATTGATTATATATTAATTTATACATATAATCATCACTAATATCATGCACACGTGCATGCGTGCACACACATGAACATTTATGTTCATCTTTTAAAATATAATGTGCAACATTTTAATTATATTAAATTTAAAAATATCAATTTGATTGCAAGTTTCAATTCTACAAATTTCACCTGTTTGAACATTAATGTACAACTATGGCACCTTCAACTCCATTAAAGCTAGTACTTGTAAAAAATATATTAAATGATGTATGTAATTTAATGATTTTTTTTTTTTGAAAAAAATAAGTTATTATTATCATTAATCAAAATGGGTCACCAATAAATCAATTATCAATTATACATATGTAGTTTGTATTTGTCATCTTAGAAATGTATTCTCTTAAACTTCTACCATAACTTGGCATAACAAACCCAAACCAAAAGTCATATCCAAATCATATTTAAAAACATGTAGATGGCACCCACAACTTTAGGAAGAATAACATGTATGTGAAATCCAAATGTTGGGATAATCATGGCATCATGGAAGAAAACAAATATAGAAAATGCAATGCAAAATAACATCATAATTTTTTTTAAAGTACAAAAACATAACATTTTAAAAAGTGGAAAAACAATGGAGAAGCAAAAGTAAAAATTAAATTGAAGGATTATTAGGATCTTAAATTTCTTAAAATAATTGAGAAGCAAAAAGAAAAATTAAACTAAAGGATGATTAAGATCTTAAAACCGGATCAGTATATAGGTTTGCAATAGGTTTGTAACCAATGAATATTACTTTTCTTGCTTGCAGAGAAATATAAGATTGATCCTTACTCTAAAACTATAGACAACATGTTCAATATGCTTAAATATCCTTTACAAATTTTTATTACATTTATGAGATTTTTTTAATTTTATTTTTTATATAAATTTTATTGTGGCTCTGAAAAATAATCATGGTTCTATTAGCATTAAATAAGAGTTCCAAAAAAATAAGCTAAATAACAAATCCCACAAGGTAAGATACCTAAAGAAAAGAACAATTCCTTAATTTTTTTACCAAAGTTAGAATGGAGGTATTCAACATAACATCTCATTTTCACAAATTGGACAAAAAAAATCAATATTATGGGAAGAGGGAACTTATTTTATTTTACTATTCTCCATTGATTCATAACCCTTTTAATTATTTTATTTCTTTCACTAGATTTTTTTAAAATGGTTTCCCATCAAATATTATCAAAGTTTCTTTCGATTCCATAATTTTTGGCTCCTTGTTACTTTTATCAAGGGCATTTAGTAAACACTCCTACATACCATTATAACCTATCATGTATATTTCATACCATAATATTTCATTGAATAAATAGTCAAGATATTCCCAGTAAGGTTTGTTATATAAATTATTGGCAAGACTGGGCAGAAAAATCACTAGCTACTAAGTTTAGAGTCATAGGACATTGGACAAATATAAATTAACTAGAGTTATATGTGATGAAATATGCAGTGGATAAACCATTTATTAGATTAAATGGATTTAGTTTAAAAATTTAAATTAACATCTCTAGTCTATCAAAGCAAATTCTTACTTCCAAAGTGATATATGGATATCAACATCCTGGTGTCCAATAGTCAGCTTAAGTTATTTTAGTGAAGTTGTTGAAATTTTATTAACAAGGATAACATGATCTAGAACTACTCTAGAACATTTGGTGGTTGTTTAGTTTAAATTAAAAAAAATATGCTAATTCACAAATTGGTAGCAATCTTTGGGTTGGTTATTAGTTTTACGTAAATTTCCATCATTACAAGAAGCATAACAATAAATTTGATCCCCAACAGTATAGACCTTATCAAGTATAAAAATAGGGAGGATACACACAATAATAGTATAATAATATTTGGTATGATGAATTTCCATTATTTATAAGAGAGAGAAAAGTAATTATAAAAGAGGCCTTTAAGTAGTCATGAAAGTTGATTAATTACTATGAGATAATTCTATTCTTGAATGAGGCAAATCCATTAGGTCTTTCCATAGAAAATCCAAACCTATAGAATTCTTCCAATACCCTTCACCACATTTAAACCTAAAGGGTATACGTACAATTGATATATTTTTAGAGCTCTATGATGATGTCATTCAAAACTAATAGTTTGTGTGTGTTGATGTGCCACATTATGTTAAATAGAAAATAGAACTTGTCGATGAGTATCCATTTTTAATGAATCTAGAGGAGAGTTTAAAATTCCAATTAGAAAATGTTACCCATCAAATTCACTACCTCAAAAATCACCATGTCCTCCTATCCAAATACATACTAGTATAAGTGTGGGACACCTAGACTCTAGACAATCATTTATCATCAACATTTTAATGTTTACCAAAGTAACGATACACCTCATGTTTTTTTAGCATCTTCCAACTATACAATTCTATGTCCTTAACTATGATGATCAGGGTTTTGAAATCCTTTAAACAACCATTATAGACAATTTTGAGATATACAAGGCTAGGAGATCACTTTTTAGAAATTGAAATATTTGACACTCTTTTATTGCATAGATTTACCTTTGTTGAGGTTTCACAATGAATAATTAAACGACTCCTTCTCAAAGTCCGACTCCCAAAGTGTATAGTAGCATATATGCAGTTATTGAAGATGAATCAGTTATCTTAATTATATTTTTAAAGACTTCATAGTTAAATACATTATGATTAACTCACCTAAGATATTGAGATGACCTACAAAACCCAGCAAATATTTTGGGTTGCAATATGTATTAATTTGAAGTATAAGCAAGGAGGAATAATTCCCAAATGAGATGGGTAAGATTGTTAACAAAACACTTTGTATCTTCATCGATTTCAACTTTCTAATTTGATCGATGTTAATTAGCATATCCTTCATTTTATCGATTATGCATATCAATCTATGTATCTAAGTGCTATGAAGGATATTTTAAATTTTATTAACATCCAAAATAATATTTCCTAGCATAATACTTATAGAGACAATGTATCCTATAGCCCAACTACACTATTAATATCTTAATATTTGTATAATACATGTATAGTTATGAATAATGTTACAAATGGCCCAAATTCTTCTACCAGAATTTTTATTTTCAAGTATTTTGGAGATTCCTTATTTCTTTACTTAAAAAAGAAGGGTAAAAGAAGTCAATCGATGCCAATAATGAGGGAGAATATTACATATTAAAAATATGGGTATAATCCTCTTAATATTGTTATATCTTCATGCATATTTATATGTATATCCTTTTGTAGGCTCCCTTAGGATCTATATGGCTCTTGCAGCTAGTAACATCAATCTATAAGAGATATAATTTTTTGGTAACTTATTCCTTACTATATTTATGTACACAATAGCAAACTTATATTCCTAAAACATTGACTTCAATAACCCTTAGGTAAAAAAGGATAAGGTAACATTTAAAGATTTGGACTGATGATTACACAAGATTCTGCCCTATTACCAATTCATCAATTATGTTAAAGGACATTAATTAAAAAAATTATTCAATTGATAAATGTATATATTGGTCATCTATGATGTAAATTAAACCTATTGAGACATAAGTAAAAATTGTAATAAATATATTGATGCTAAAAATGAGAAAGACATAATTTATGCATTTAGGTTGTTATATGGATACACATATTCAAATGTCTAAATAATAAGCAATGAAAAATTCAAATGTAAAATTATGTGAATAAAGGAACTAATGCCAAAAAAAATAGATGCTATTCTAATTCTCAAACAAAAAATGCAATAATAAGCAAGGTAAGACATGTAAGGAAGTGCATAAAATGAAAACATGTGACATAATCAACTAACATAATAAAATCATACTAGTCCATGGATATATGTATTAGATAAAAATGTTAAGTACGTAACTTATCAAGTACAATGTGAAAGATATAATCATGGATAATTTTTATGTATAAGTATAAATAATCTAGAACATAATAATTCAAAATGATCATATAATAATGTACCCTTGGAGTATTCTAATCAAATAAGTATATGCCACCAATGTCCATATAGCATGAGTAGAGGGAATGTCCAACATTCAGAATTGCATAGGTCATGTGCCTAGGTATGCATGTATCACACTCAAAATATATATGAAACATATGTGTATAAATAAATAGAATGAATGCTATCTACCAACATCAAACTAGTAAGAAAGATGCCAAGGAGCTAAAAAAATATGAAAATATTGAAAATATTCTTGGATTTTGAAATGATTTTATTTTTTAAAGTATTTTTGGAATATCATAGGGAATATAATGGATTTATTTCAAGTGTATCTAGGCAGTAAACACATTGACAAAAAAAATACTAACTATAAATGATCCCAACCAATTCAGTTTGAACTTTTATTTCTCTATTTTAGTGTTGTTTTGATTTTAATTTAGTACAAGGTCAACCATAATAAATAAATGTGTCTGAACCCTTTTGTTAAATGTGATATTGATAAATAAATGTTCAACAGCTCATGTGCATTTTTCACTCATTTGTTCTGATTAATGCAATCAATTTTCAAGGTACTCATTATCTTTTATAATATATTTGAGTGAAACACACAAGGAATGTATTCAAGTTCAATCGGTAAAACTACCTCTATACAACAAACCAAGGAATTAGGTTTAGCTTGAGTATGTATATGAACACTAGTGTGGTATGCCTATAAGGCATACACCATCTGTTGATGACAATTTTCATTGTACTATTCAACTACTTTTGCATTTAATTTGAAAATATTTTTATTTATTTCCTCTGACTATCTATTACCTAGTGTGCAATAAGGTGTATAAAAAATATGTTTGATTTTTTATTTACTACAAAAGCATTTCACCATTTTATTTTTTAATGAGGATCCATTATTGGTAATAATAGCTAAAGGAATATCAAAATATAAATAATATTGGTCATCAAAAACCTATATATATCATCCCCTATGATAAAATCTTATGTAATTTCCTCTAACCATTTTGTAAAGTATTTTGTATCTATGATTATGAGCTTGTGTCCTCTTGTGGACATTAGGTTTATATTTCCAATTAAATCAACCTTGACAAAGAGAAAGGCCATGGTGAGGTAATTGGCTATAATAAGTGAGATGGTGCATGATTTAAATTACAATATATTTAACATTATAAACATATTTTGATATGTTAAATACATTATTTTTTCATGGTAGGCCAATACTAACCTTGACATAATAGTTTTTGGGACATGGCCTTGCCATTGAAATGCCCACCACACTCTCTATCATGTATTTATAAGAGTGCAGTTTGAGCCTAATTTTGGTTTAGACATCAAATTAATTTTCCATTAAAACCTCATTTGAATAAATCATTTTCAATAATATCATAATAAAGTGCTCTGTTTATAATTTACATCTCTCATCCCATGTAAACTGTTATGGCATGTAAGACCGATATATGAAATTATCAATATCATTATGTATTTATATAACTAATAGTAATAACGAGAGATACTAAGGAATCCATTTTATCTATATAAATCAAAAAAAAAAAAATCATAATTTTCATATGGTAAAATTCATTGGATCATCACTAATATCAAAAGGTATTAATGATGTTACACTAGCCATTATAGCTACATGGTAATTATCTTTATGTGAAATAATATCAATAAATAATGTATAAAATGTTTCTTTTAGATTATCAACCATTTATTTATATGAAAATAAATGTTGTTCTTTGGTTTGGTAATGATTGATAACTTGATTAAGAATCAAGAGTCACTAAAGACTTGAGTGTCCTTGATATAGAGATTTTGCACTATTGATAATCTAATTATCAAGGCCTCTCATTATACTATATTATTCATATAAGAAAAGGCTAATCAGTAAGAGAATGACATGTATTCATGATTAGTGTGTAAAATATGATACTTTCACCTACACATGTTCTACATATAGATACATCAAATAACATTGTCCATGAATTTGTAAATATATTATATGGCTCGAATTCATCTTAGAATGCTTTGATATTTGTAAAAGGAATAGGTGGTAGACTAGTTTATAATTGGTCATCCACAACTTTACCTTATATTTATTTTTGAGATAAAAATATATAATTTACATCACCCATTTTGTGATATGGCACATTAATTTGGTTTTGTTCATGAGTGGTTTAATGAAAAGTCTTTAAATATAACATGGACCTAGTTTTTTATGCAAATAGTGTTGTAATTTTGGTATAGAAAAGACCAATGCTAGACATAATTTATCCATTATTATTTATTTGCATTTTTAGTCAACCAATTTATGAATTATGTAATAAATTACTCGTTCTTTGTGATCGTCATCATATTATGCTAACAGGGCCTCAAGAGTGGTAGAGATATAAAGCATTAATTTTTTTATCTAGTATAAGAGGTATGGGGACCAGTGAGTTTGCCAAATATTATTTAATATTATCAAATATTTGAGGACAAATATCATCCCATACAAATTTGGTATCCTTTTTTATCAAACATTTGAAATAAATTGGCTTATCAACCATCTAAGCAGTAAAACATCAAATAGCCTAAATTTTACCTTGTAAACATCATAATTTATTTAAATTAGTTGTTGATGGCATATCAAAAATATTTTTTACCTTTTTTGGATCAACTTTGATGCCCTAATAATAAATAAAGTACTTGATAATCTTTCTAGAAGATATTATGAAAATAAACCTTTTTGGGTTTAACCACACATTGAACTTTCACAAGTGTTCAAATATTCTTCCATAGATTAGTAAGAAGGTATTGATGATGATTTTATTTTGAAATAAAATAATCAACGTAATCCTCAAAAAGTTTATTGATAAAATATTTTAAAATATTCATCATTTGTCGTTGATATGTTGCTCGAACATTTTTTATTCTAATAGGCATAATAGTCTAACAAAATATGTCTTATGAATTAGGAAATATCATATTTTCTTGATATATTGGGTTTATTTTTAGTTAGTTATGATAAAAAAAACCATCTATAAAATAGAATATCTCATATACCACTATAGAATACACAATCATGTCAATGTTAGGTAATGCAAAATCATCTTTTGAAAAAGCCCTGTTTTAATCATAGTAATTCATGTAGCATCAAATGTATCCATTAGTCTTATTAATAGGTACAATTTCAGACACCTAATCATAATATACAATTTATCTTATTAATCTTATATCTAATATATTTTGAATCTTAAAATTTACCAATAAAACAACTTTCAGATGCATTTTATGAGTCTTTTGTTTAGCAAATTTTGCATTTGGATACAACAATATCTTATGCATCGCCACTGATGGGTAAATCCCATGCATATTTGAGTAAGTCAATGAAAATATTTTTGGGGAATCATGTAGCACCTACCAATAGGTTTTACCTTCATCATCCTATATCATTGTAATAATAAAAACAAATTAAGGATCTTTATTCATGCCATAGTTATATTGCATTGTTTCTTCATTCAATAAAATGGATCATTCAAAAATGAAAGGTAAAATAGGAATATTATTATGTGCATAATGTCAGACATTAAAATCATCACTCTCACTGAATTAATCATATATAGAGGTTTCATGAAGAAAACTATTCCTATGATAGAAGGAAGGGAGATACTCATATGCTACCAAGTACTCGAGTAATGACTCATCATTTGAGAATTCATCCAATGTCAAAATTTTGGGTGAATCATTTCCATCAATAAAATGATGGTTTGACAATTATATATCTATGTTAGAAATATTTATATGTATACACTCTAATTTGGCCTTTGTAAAACAAGTCTCATGGTAAATAGTTTGTTTATGAATTATATATTTTTTCTAAAAACCCAAGCCTTGCCAATTTATATTATTTGTAGGAGAGATAGGTTGGCATAGAAATTCTTCATTATTTACAATCCTTTTTTTTAATACCAATATTTTATAAAATATTAAGAACCAAAACTTGAGTTATAGGATTTCAATAGAATAGTATTCATATGTTGGACCATTGCACAATGTTTGAAACAATTAGTATCTAGTAGACATGTGAAAATAAATCCTTGGTGGCTAAATTTACAACATACAAGAAAATTAAATTATATCACATACATATACTATATCCAAGGCCATTCCAAAATTATGTTATAACTTAGATCATCTAGCATTAGTTGCCATAAGGTAGGTAATGTGTTTATTCTCATAGTAATGTTCAAGTTTATTTACCCCAATACTTGGATTGAAATATTTATCAAATGTATTGATGCTCATATTAGATGGTTCTAAATAAATAGGTTTAATGTTTAGTAAGGAAATAAAGGATATGTTAAAAAATTTAAGTCCCAAACCATTATCCACAAGGACTTTTTTAACTATTTTATTACACACATACCTATATGTATAGTGGTAAGAAATAATTTCTGACATCTTGAGGTGGTAAATCCTCTTTTTTTAAGGATATATTACGTTCATTTCATTTGATGGAATTTAGAATAGAAACCAAAATGGAGGCTCCATATTACTTGGTAGAATGGTCATGCATAATAAATCTGAAATAACATCCTTGTATTGCACCAAATGATGTAGTAATTCTACGAGTAATGTTTTATCAATGACATCGCTAGACAAGTTTGTATTATGGTATGAAGATCAAGATTATTTAACGCATTCCTTGTGTCATCTTTTGTAATAGATAATAGTTTATTGTAAATATTATAACAATAAGAGATATGTAGGAATTCATTTGATTTGAAGTGACGATATTTGAAACCCATTAGTGATTTAATTGATATTACCATGCATGAAACATAACAATTAAAAACTACCATTATATATTGTAAAATGAAATAACTAATAAATATATCCATATTAAACATAATTTCAAAAGGTAAATTGAAAAAAATCATTACATACTTTGAAAATCAAAAATCATGAAAAATATAAAAGAGAAGATCAACTAGTGTTTTAAAACAAATGATCAAGTTTACCAAATTTTTAACCCTAAATTGACATGAATAAACAAAATGGTAATAAATATATATAAATCAAGATAATTAACTGTAAAATTAGAAATACAATATTCTAAATTTAAATGCTGAGAGCTATTAAAAATGGTAAGTAAAACTATCGATTGATATTGAAATAAATAGTAATCAAGAGTACTTTGCTACTTTATTGTGTGAATGCAGATATAATATGGAATATGTGGAAGTAGACTAGATCTAGATTCTGTATCAATTGTCATATTTTAGAAATTTACACTTTGTGGCCTTGGATACTTACATCAAATCTAGATGGTTGCATCAATGCACCTATATAGCTTGGATGCAAGTGTCTAGTAAAAAATATTTAATAGATTTGGATATGTCTGCCTAGAAAATTTTGATTTTTCTATCACTTTTACTTTGATGAACTTTATCCTCATTCATAGGTTGTCGCTCCTTCCCAAATGATCAAGCCCTAGTTATTCATATTCATATTGACTATGGAAACAATGAGTTAGTATTCTTAGGGTGTCAACATAAACTCAAATACTTATATTTAAATGTGTATTGAATAAATAACAACTACTCTAAAAAGGGACTCAAAATGATGTAGTTTTAGCCTAATGTGTTGGCTTGTGTGTGCACAAGGGTGAAATATGTAGAAAGTAAGTACATATAGATACATAACTTGTAACTTGTCAAATAGGAATAATGGGCTGCTCCTTCATAATTCATAAATATCGATGAATTTTCCCTATGACTAATATTGAAATAGGAAATAATAGAAAGCTTTTCTCACTTGAATGCTTTTGGTATGTTACCTTATCATAGGTATGATGTTTTTAGGTAAAGTATGAATGAGGATTGGTCATCCATATATACCAATCCTTTCTATAAATATCTCACATTGAAACACTATGTCAAACTATAAAGACATTTTAAAATTGGAAATTTGATGAATTTATAGCACTAGACTCTTAGTTTGGCACATAACACTTGCATCGACATAGGCATTAGCTAGGACCCAAATATCTAGGAAGCTATAAAATAGGTATGGATCCAAAACTTGTAGAGGATGATATTAAACATGTTTATACCATTTTTCACAACATATAAGTCCATGTCATCATAATAACATATGGTCTAACTATAACAAATTTCCCTCACCACATACCCAAAAAACATGACCGTTTTTTAAAATTAATATCCACATGCATCTAAAAATAATATAATAACAAGGAAATGAATCCAATTAAAAAATACTATAATTTGTTTGTTATCAGTAATAGATGTCATGGTTACTTTATGTCCTCTCATGTAGTAAGGGATAGTTCCTGAATATTTACCATAACTATAAAATGGTGAGTACTTGGTAGCGCAAGCCATAAATAAGATAGATACGTTCAATAAATTTAAACATGAGAATGATCTTAATAATTTTTGTTAAGTTGGTTTCGGTGATGGTTAATCTAATTTTGCCTTCCTCTATACCTAAACCACATGGAAGATTAACACCTCAAGGATTTAATCCTCCATACATTATTCAACTAAAAGAGTACTCAATTCCTCACTTTGTTTTGATTTGTTTCCTATCAAAGTTGGACAAAAAACATATATATTCATGTAGAGTAATAACGTCGAATGATGAAAATATATAATCATGATAAAAAGGTTAAAACTCCTAATATAAGTACAAGATAAGGATTAGTTTATGAATAATTTGATTTTATAATTCCACGATCCTTATAAAAAAAGAATAGTAATAACTAAATGGTATATGAGCTTTATATTGGAGAAAAAGTTCAAACCTCTCACCACCAAATTGTATCATGGTTAAAATATGAGATATTAATTAACGCAATTGTTTTCCTTCCTTTAAAATATAATGTAATAGAGGCCAAAATGAGTAATTCTTAATAATTTCTAAGCATGTTCATACCTAACCCAAGATAAGTATGAAGGTTAGTTCTAACTGTAGAGATGGAGATTAAAATGAACCAAGTAGGTCATTCAATTGATATAATTCTTACACATTTTATAATATCAAATCCTTAATATTAGACACTTTTTCAATGATTATTCTTCTAGCACAACCTATCCACTAGTCCAAGCATGCTTATAGACCTCAAGAATGGTTATATTCTTGCTTAGAATATGACATTGAATATTTAATTATAATTAAATTTAAGAAGTCCAAGATTATCAAGATAATAATATGTTTGAAAATATATAAAAGTTTATCATTTTAACTCCCTTTCAAGGGCTTATTTCCATGTATAATTAACCAATAGATCACAATTATTGATAAGCAACAATAAAGGCATTGGCTATTGAGTTAATATTCTTGGTCAATAAATAATATAGGTTTTATCAAAGAGATGGGACAACATAGGTTTTGTTCCATATCCAAATTCTTAAGTTAATCAACTCCTCTTCTAATCCCCTTAACACTTTAGCAAAATGGTAAAGGCAAAACACTTAGAGAGATTAACATATATAGAATTGTTAAATAAATAACTTGTACTATTATATTACCATTTCATAATACCAACTACACTTCATTTGTATGTTAAATAAATTATATATAAGCTATATGCATATATTTAACATGTACTCCTATTATCTAGATTTTCACCACATATATTTATTGTACCCTTTTTAAACCATATTTTAACTATATAATCATATAGCATTACAATCATTTCTCTCACGAATCTTAATAATTTATTGCACATTAATATTTATTGTCTCATACTATTTTTCTCTAGATTATTTATTATTGATGCCACACTCCCCATTAAAACATACTTAAGGTGAATACAATAATAAATTTTACTCTTATTTTATATCATTCATATTTAAAAGATAAAAAGAGTATGTTACAACTCAACATAGTGATCTAATTTCAACATAATGACTACATGGTATTCCAATTATTTACATTTCTCCATACAATTTAATTCAATTAGATAAAAAAATATAAAAAGTTAAAAAGACTTTTTCAATAAAATCATAGGTAAAGCCTTAATTTTATTTATCAAATGATCAGACTTCATGCTAAACCTTGTATTAAAATATCAACAAAAATAGGGTCAGCATATAGCTGGTATGTTATACATGTCATAGATAACCTTCTAATGTTTAAATCATTACTAAGGTAGACAAGTGGGCTGATTCTCAATCTCATTCAACTTACCCAGAATAACTCTTAACAATATTTCTGAAGTAAAATTAAGGATCATTGCAAGTTCAACTAATGGATAACTTGTAAATAACTACATACATCTAATTATTTTAAAAGTCCAATTTATATTCTCAATATAAACTAATAAATTTTAAAATTATTATAGGAAGGTTTAAATTAATTAAATTCTATTACTCGTAGAATAATTATTTAAACTCTACCTTCCAAAATAGATAAAAAGAATTACTAACTTCATAAGTGAATAAAATTACCACAACAGAAAATAAAATTCACAAGATAACTAATTCTTTTAATTAAATTCCTCTCTCTAAAATAATTAATTAATTTTTACTTTCCTAAAAAAATTTAAAAAAACCAATTAACTTATAAAATTACCACACCCAATAACTAATTCTTTTGTCTAGAAGTAAATAATATTACCACAATAAATATAATTCACTAGGCCAAATATTCTGACATGGTAAATAAACAATTTAATTTTTTTATGTAAAAATAAATAACATTACCACAACAAACATAGAATTCACACACCAAATATTTCAAATATGGTAACTAAATTATTTTATTCAAAAATAAATAAAATTATCACAACTAAAATTATAATTCACCAATCAATTATTCCATCATATAATTAAATAACCAAATATTTTTATTTAAAGGTAAATAAGATTATCTTAACAAATTATAATTCACCAACTAAATATTCTAGCATGGTAATTAAATGATTGCATTCTTTTATTTAAAATAAATAAAATTATCGCAACCAAAATTATAATTCACCCCAACCAAAACTATAATTCATCAACCAAAATTATAATTCACCCATCATAAACTTCATCTTATATAAAAAGGGTTTTTTCATTATAATAATACTTCCATCATTTAAAATAAGTAATTAACATTTAAAATAGCTAAATAATTCCAGAGTTATTAAATACAATACCATCTACCACTAGGAATTAACTTTTACCCATAGAAAAGAATTAATACTGTGGATGAAGAAAATAGACATACATCACAAGATATTAAATCCATTCTAAAACAAGGAAGATACATTCACACATAAAAAATAAATAAAATTCACACATAAAAAATAAATAAAGATGTTGTAATTAACCTACACACATCCATGTCTAAAACAGAATAAAATATGAAGCATCCCAATAAAAAGTAATAATAATTAAAAATTTATTTTAGTTTTACTAAAACTATCATATGAAATAGCTCTATTAACATTCGGTTCTTCCCATTTCACACTACGCTAACCGTTCATGCTTCCACTGTAGTAAAAATTTAAATTTAAAAGACTCCATCTCCATGGTTGATAAGGGTTATGAATTTTCAAGGCAGCCTATAACCAAACACTATTTACCAATGAAATAATAATATAAATAAATTTAGTAAGATATTTTACATATTTTATAGTCAATAATATCAGAAAATATATTTAATAAAATTCTTACCGTAAAACCCCATAGCACTTGTAAGATATGTTAAAATAATAGATTTTTCATAATTGGCAGTGCACCAAATATGGCCTTATAAATTGATAATTTTACATAAATGCGGCTAACCTCAGCCATATAAGGTATTATTTTTAATTAATCATGTCAATGCTATATTAAAATGCATATATTCTATATTATAGCCTAATCCCTTACCATCACTACCTATGCATTAACATGGGCCACATAAAATTACAAGGGAAAATAAAATGATGTGTACATTAAGAGTTTGCAAATGACATGGATAACATGCTCATATAGCTCATCATTCTCCTTACATGGCCTCCCTTTTTTCCTAGGTAGGACATCCTCCTTCAAAACTACTCCTCCTTCATGTCATGGCTACCTTTTACAAATCCAAGTCTAAATTATTTTATCCCTACTTTATTCTTGACTATAGATAAAATCTATATATCTCTATTACAATTATCAGGAAGGGAAAGAATAATCATAAAAAGAAAATTACTTGGGACAATAACCTAATAATTGCACTAATATGAAAGTTTTAAATAAAAATTATTTTTATTACAAAGTTTCAAATACAATGAGGATGTTAATCTTCCCAAAATCATAGTCAATATGATCCCCTCCCAATCCCTTTAAAAAAACAAAAAATTTATTGTTTATTAATTCTAATTGAGTCATGGTAAAAATAAAAGGCATTAACATTTAAATTTTTACCCAACTCCCATAAATAAAATCTTTCTAATTAATTGACCACACTTAAAAATGTGCTCTTTCCATAGTTTTTTTTATTTGCCCGAGATAACTTTTTTAAACCTATTTAAATATTATATTTTTTTGAACTCCATATTTTTTCAAGAAATATGCCCACTGAAGACAATAAAAAAATTAATAAATCACTATTAATTTTGTGATCCAAAATATTTACCATCCTCATTATTTCATTATTTCTTTTTTCTTTTCTAGTTATTATTATTATTATTATTATTATTATTATTATTATTATTATTATTATTATTATTATTATTATTATTATTATTATTATTATTATTATTATTATATATTTTGGGCTGTGGGAATTAGTCCAGCACGGGCCCCTATAACCTGCAGTACATCTAGTAAACTTTTTAACGTGACCAGCAGCGCTGGTGCGACACGCCCTCCTATACCATGGGGCGAGGAGGACTAGAACTCATGACCAGTAGAACCGCAATGGAAAATTATTATTATTATTATTGTTGTTATTATTATTATTATTATTATTATTATTATTATTATTATTATTATTATTATTATTATTATTATTAAATCATGACATCAGTATTTTATTTCACCCTATATATGATCCCACACATAAAATATTAAGCATGAACTAATATTTTTGTTTTTCAAATATTCGGCCTTAATTATCAGTCATATAGTCTTACATGACCATGATTATTCTTGAGGGTGGAAGAAAACATAATTTTTATATTTATCAAAGGTAATGTTTGAAACTCATGTCATTGACCCTCTTATAAAAATACCACACAAACCAAAAGATATTAAGCATGTTTTCATGATCAAAATATATATCACACAAGTTATTCTACTATGCCATAGTCAAGTCTATAGATTAGATTCTTAAATATGCACACACACACAAAGCCAAACAAGTCAAGGATAAGGATGATATCCCATAAGATCCTTTTATCATAGAATGAGGCATTAAATCCCCCTCCCCTGATAAATTCATCATCCTTGATGCATCCAACACAGTTAGAACACTTTAAGGTAGTAATACACATCTGTTTCCTTTCTTAAAAATGATAATGGAATTAACTCACAGAATAATATTAAATTCTTCAAATAGATATGAAAAATCCTTGAAAGAAAGGAAAATTTTCCCTTGTGAGATAACTCTACCTATTTTCTCTTGGTTTTTTCATCCCTTTCTAACTAATTTAATGATTTTAAAAGAAAGGTATCTTTTGCAATAAGCTTACTCATAATACTCATTTATCATCTTTCAAGAAATTTACTCTTAATAACATAATCATGCACAAATTATCACAAGAAGGTTAATCAAATCCTAATCTCTAGGTAAAATTTTCTACATGATAGAATGGGCTAAACAAGATCCTCTCAAGGATAAAAGACTAACAACCAAATATGTGAAATCAACTCTATTTTTTTTAGTTATGCAATTGGTTTTCAGCGAGGTGGTAACACATTTCAAGCCATATTAGTAGTTTTCAAAAAAAAATAGAAGCGGTCAACCATAATGTCTCACTAAGATTATAAGTACCAAGAACAAAGTACAAGCTAGAATTGAGTGAGTCACAACATGCCACAAGAGAAGATTATGATATTATTAATTTATTTTTTAATTCCATCACAAAATAATAAATATATTTAATCTTATTTATAACCATAGACATTAAACATAATAAATTCATATTCATCTAATGATTCTATGTATACATACATTCCTACATTCACCATGAATCATATAATAATCACAATTTTAAGAAAATATAATATTAACTTCCCTTGTTTACCTTCCACCTTGAATTTTTTCACCTTCATGCTAAGGTATATGTTAATGTGTTTATGAGTACATAACATAAATAATCAAAATGTAAGCATTAAATAAGGTCTTACCCAACCATGACCCCCATCATGGCTATGTAATACAATATTGATGCCTCTATCTTTTGAATTCCATTCATGAATGTAGATAATAGACATATATAAGATGAGGGGAACCAATAAGAATCCAATCATGGCCCCAAGTTCCTCCTTGGTTTCCACCAATAATATGTATATATCATAGTAATAAGATGAGGGGAACTAGTAAGCAGCTAATAATGGCCCCAAGTTCATCCTTTGAGTCCAATAATAATAATAATAATAATAATAATAATAATAATAATAATAATAATAATAATAATAATAATAATAATAATAATAATAATAATAATAATAATAATAATAATAATAGGGGAACCAACTAGCAGCCAATAATGGCCCTAAGTTCCTCCTTCAATATATAAAAGAAGGGAAACCAACAAGAAAACCATTAGGCCCCAAGATTCTCCTTCGTGAGATCATAACATTAAATATGTATAAAATGATGATAGGAAGGGAATCAACAAGCATCCAATAATGGCCCCAAGTTCCACTTCCAAGTCTCATGGTAGTGCACCTTTTTGCCATCACCCATACACATGTCATTAGAGTAGTGACCAATAACACATGTGGATGTAGCAGTGTCACCTACCTTGGTATTCCTACCTATGTCCTCAAGCCAACTCAATAGATACCCCACTAGCTAATATTTTTTATATCACACAAAAAATGACTCATAATAATAGTTATGAAAACAATCCATATGACCACATATAAATTAGCCATGTAAGATAATAAGACTCATATCATAACATAGTCATGTTAGTAAATTTTATAATCATGATCAAATCATAATGGTAAGGAATTACAAAAACATTAATCGACTCACTTTTTCCATGTTTATGTTTATCCAATAGTGTGTATATATATCATAATAATAGGAAGGGAACTAGCATGCAACCTACATGGCCCCAATTTCCTCTTCACTATCATCATGTTAGTACACATTCTCCATGACAACCATCCAATAACAAATCTAACTTGTATTTTTATCACAATAGAATGAGCTATTATTTTTTAATAAAATTTTATGATCATAGCTAATGTTTTCAAATTATAATAATAAATGTGTCTTTGAATTCCAAAATTTCTCATAAAATAATAGGCAAGAATAGCCACAATCATGCATTGTCAAAATTATTATTAGAAATAATTCATCCAAATTTTATGACAACCAAATTCATCAAAAAATTTCAATCTTTTGTATGTCAAAGCTATTCCACTAACATTCAAGGAGAAAAATATTTATCTACTCAACTCCTCCTTAATCTACAACATTCAAGGCACAAATTATGCATAACAACTATCATTCATTAACATGTATATTTTTAGCAAAATTATTTTCTCAATCATTAAGGTACCATATGCATAAAGATTTATTTACCATGGAAGCAAAAGAACCAAGATAATAATTCATCTCAAAGCTCCTGGTGGTGCAACCTTACTCTGGTACCAAGTGTAACACATTATCCTCACGACATACCCAAAAAAGATGACTAATTTTTTTTAATTAATATCCACATGCTTCTAAAGAAAATATGATAAAAAGGAAATGAATCCCCTTAACAAATACTATAATTTGATTGTTATCAAGAATAGATGTCATGGTTACTTTATGTCCTCTCATGTGGTAAGGGATAGTTCTTGAATATTGAATACAACTAGTGAATGGTATGTACTTGGTAGCATAAGCCATCAATAATATGGAGACGTTCAAGAACTTTAAACATGAGAAGGTTCTTAATATATTTTGTTAGATTGGTTTTAGCAGTAGTTAACTTAATTTTACCTTCCTCTATTCCTAAACCACATGGAAGATTAACACCTCAAGGTTCCAATCCTCTGTACATTACTCAAATAAAATAATAATCAATTCATCAGTTTATTTTTATTTGTTTCCTATAAAATTTAGATACACAACATAGCTCTTCATGTAGAGTACTAATGTAGAATGATGGCTCGATCTCATCATTATAGAAAGGTGATAAGTCCTAATACAAGTACAAGATAAGGGTTAGTATGCAAATAATTTGATTTTAAAATTCCATGGTCATTATAAAAAAAGAATAGTAAGAACTTAAAGGGCATATGAGCTTTATATTAGAGACAAGGTTGAAACCTCTCACCATCACATTGTAGCATTGTCCAAAGATTAGATAGTCATAAAGGCAATTTTTTTCCATCCTTTACAAGATAATGTAATAGAGGCCAAAATGATAAATTCTTAATATTTTCTAAGACTGTTCATACCTAACCCAAGTTAAGTATGAAGGTTAATATTAATTTTAGAGATGGAGATTACATTGAACCAAGTAGGGCATTCAACTAATATAATTTTTACACATTTTATAAGATCAAACCCTTAATATTAGACTTTTTTTAAAGGATTATTCTTCTAACACAACCTATCCACTAGTCCAGGCATGCTTATAGACCTCAAGAAAGGTTATATTCTTCCTTATAATAAGGCATTGAATATATCATTATAATTAAATTTAAGATGTCCAAACTTATCAAGATAATAATATATTTCACACTCTAAATAAGTTTATCATTTTAATTCACTTTCAAAGGATTCTTTCCAAGTATAATTAACCAATAGATCAAAATTATTGCTAAGTAAGAATAAAGGCATTGGTCATTAAGTTCAGATTATTGGTCAATAGATTATATAGGTTTTCTCAAAAATATAGGACAACATAGGTTGTGTTCCATATCCAACTTCTTAAGTTAATCAAGTCCTCTTGTAACCCCCTTTAAGTATTTAGCAAAATGGTAAAAGTAAAACTCTTAGAGAACCTAACATATATAGAATTGTTAAATAAATAACTTTTACTCTTATATTACCATTTCATAATACCGACTACACTTCATTTTTATTTTAAATAAATTATATATATGTTATATGTATATATTAAACATGTACCCCTATTATTTATATTTTCACCACATAATGACTATATGGTATTCCAATCATTTACATTGTTCCATACAATTCAATTCAATTATATAAATAATACAAAAAGGTACAAAGACTTTTTCAATAAAATCATAGTTAAAGCCCTAATTTTTATTATTAAATGATTATACCTCATATTGAACCCTATATTAAAATATCGATAGAAAAAGAGTCAACATATAGATGGCATGTTATACTATCATAGACAACCTCCTAATACTTAAATCATTACTAAGGTAGATAAGTGGGCTGATTCTCAAACTCATTCAACTTACCCAAAAGAACTCTTAATAATATTTCTAAAGTAAAATTAGGGCTCATTTCAAGTTTATTTAATGGAAAACTTGTCAATAATTATATACATCTAATTATCTATAAAATCTAATTTATATTCTCAATACAAATTTTAAAATTTTAAAATTATTATAGGAAGATTTAAATTAATTAAATTTCACTCCTTATAGAAAAATTAATTAAATTCTACCTTCCAAAAAATATTAAAAAAAACTATTAATTTCATATATGAATAAAACTACAACAACTAATTAACTCGATAATTAATAATTTTAATTAAATTCCACTCTCTATAGAATAATTAATTAATTTCTACTTTCCAAACAAATAATTAACTTATAAAATTATCACAACAGGAAATGTAATTCACCCAATAACTAATTTTTTATCTAGAAGTAAATAAGAATACCACAATAAATTATAATTCACCACGCCAAATATTCTGATATTGTAAATAAATAACTTAATTTTTTTTATGAAAGCAAATAATATTACCACAACAAACTTAGAATTCACCCACCAAATATTATAAATATAGTAACTAAATTTTATTTAAAAATAAATAAAATTATCACAATTTAAATTATAATTCACCCATATAATTAAATAACTAAATTATTTTATTTAAATAAAATAAAATTATCACAACTTATAACTCACCAATGAAATATTCTTATATGGTAATTAAATAATTGCATTCTTTTATTTAAAGTAAATAAAATTATTACAACCAAAATTATAATTGATCCACCAAAATTTATAGCAAAGTAACCAAAATTATAATTCACCCATCGTAATATTCATCTTATATAAAAAGGATTTTTATATTATAATAGTAATTCTTGAATTTAAAATAAGTAATTAACATTTAAAATAGCTAAATAATTCAAGAGTTATTAAATACAATACCATCTACCACTAGGAATTAATTTTTGCACATAAGAATGAATTAATACTATGGATGAAGAAAATAGACATACATCACAAGATATTAAATCCCTTATAAAATAAGGAAGATACATTCACACATTAAAAAAATATTGTAATTAACCTACACACATTCATGTCTAAAATAAGTTTATAAGACGCATGCCTCTTAAAAATAAAATTAAATATGAAGCAGCCCAATAAAGAGTAATAATAATTAAATATTTATTTTATTTTAACTAAAACTACCACATGAAATAGCTTAGGTGCTGCCCATTTCACACTATCCTAATAGTTCATGCTTCCACCCTAGAAAAAAATTAAATTTAAAAGGCTCCATCTCCATGGTTGATAAGCATTATGAATTTCCAAGGCAACATATAACCAAACACTATTTACCAGTGTATCAATAATAAAAATATATTAGGTAATATATTTTACATATTTTATATTCAACAATAGCAATAAAATTACTTAATAAAATTATTATGATAAAACCTCATAGCACTTGTAATATATGTTAAAATAATATAATTTCCATAATTGCCAATGCACCAAGTGTGGCCTTATAAATTGATAATTTTACATAAATACAAGCTAACCTCAGCCATATGAGGTATTTTTTTAATTAATCATGTTAATGCTATAGGAAAATATATATAGGCTACATTTGACTAACCCCATTTATATATATTATTTTATTTTATTATAAATCTGTGTATGTGTGTGTGTGGTACCTAATCCTTATGATCAAATCATCTTTTTTGCCTTGGTAATTTTGTAAGGGATTTTGTGTGTGTGTGTGTGTGTGTGTGTGTAATCTCTTACAAGCACTACCTACTCATTAATGTGGACCACAAAAATTTACAAAGGCAAAAAAAAATTGATTTGATCATAAGGAGTTTGCATATAACAAGGATTTTAAATTATTTTATTCTCACTTTTTTTTTCACTGTAAATAAAATCTATATATCTTTATTACAATTAATGGGAAGGGAAGGAATAATTATAAAAGAAAGTTTTTGATTGGGCCAATAACCTAATAATTGCACCAATATAGAAGTTTTAAATAAAAAATCATTTTTTATTACAAAGTTCCAAATACTATGTAGATGGTACTCTTCCCAAAAACATAGTCAATATGCTCCCCTCCCAAAGCCTTAAAAAAAATTAAATTGTTATTATTTTTTATTCTAATTGAGGCATGGTACAAAAGAAAGGGACTAACATTTAAATTTTTACCCAACTCTTATAAAGAAAATCTTTCCAATTCACTGGCCTCCCCTAAAGATGTGCTCTGCCCATAGTTTTTTTCATTTCCCTGAGATAACTTATTTAAACCTATTTAAATTATTTTATTTTATTTTATTTTATTTTGAACTAGATCTTTTTCTTGAAATGTGCCCACTAAAGACAATAACAAAATTAATAAAAAAAAATGTGTGGGATTATATATAAAGTAAAACGAAATAGTATTTTCATGATTTAATAATAATAATAATAATAATAATAATAATAATAATAATAATAATAATAATATTATTATTATTATTATTATTATTATTATTATTATTTAAGTAAGATTATTATTAAATCATGAAAATACTATTTCATATCACCTTATATATAATCTCACACATTAAATCTTAAGTTGGAGATGAGGATATTATGTAAGGTTAGATCAGCAAGAAATAATATTTTTGCCTTTTGAACAATAGGCCTTAATTATCACTCATATAGTCTTACATGACCATGATTATTCCAGAGGGTGGGATAAAAGATTAAAAAAAAATTATTCATCAAAGTTAAAGTTTAAAATTCATGTCCTTGACCCTCTTATAAAAATATCACACAAACTATAAATTATTAATCACACATTCATGATCAAAATATATATCACACTAGCCCTTCTACTTGGACATAGTAAGTCTATAGAGCAGATTCTTAAACATGTGCACACACATAAATCCAAACAAGTTGAGGATAAGGATGATATCTCATAAAATCCTTTTATCATAGGGTGAGGCATTACATCAACTAAGATATAAGTAATAGACATAAGATATATTGGATGCAAACCCTTCCATCGTAGGAAGGTCTAGGAACTAAAGGGTATAGCCATGAGCATTACCTTCTAAGTATACAAGATTTAGGTGATGTATAATTCAAACTTAGTGTCTAAAATATGTATATATGTATTTATTTTGTGTGTGTGTGTGTGTGTGTGTGTGTGTGTGTGTGTGTGTGTGTGTGTGTGTGTGTGTGTGTGTGTGTGTGTGTGTGTGTGTGTGACATATTAGAGGAGAAAACAAAATTGTAATTCAAGCCAAATATATAGTAATCTAATAATTCACCAGATAGAACAAAGCAATGCAAGTAATTATCATAACTAATCACTCCAAACGTGTGAAATAAAGACATCTTTTATAAGGAATTCTAGTAGCAGTACTATGGGTTCACCAATAATCAACAACATGATACTATAAGGACAAATTCATATATCAATTATCTTCATATCAAATGAAATATAAAAAATATGTAGGCACAACCCTTTCTTCTTGAGCTTCTTCAAAATGGCCCACTTACACTTTGAATTATTGAATTGTGAATCCACCTTTTCATCTATTTGAGTCAAAGGGTCAAAAAGATGGAAAACACATTGACATTTAGTAGTGGTGAAATTTATGGATTCCTCATTTGGGTTTAATATTTCAATCTATTATTATTATTATTATTATTATTATTATTATTATTATTATTATTATTATTATTATTATTATTATTATTATTATTATTATTATTATTCCAACCATAAAGGTCTAATCATTGCAAGAGAAACACTATTCTCAAGCCTAATAGGAGGGTATGTTCTAAAAGGAGGACAAACTTTAAAATTACCATTAATATCACAAGAATATCCCTTTAAAATAGAAAAATATCGATTTATTTTAAAAGGAGTGCCAAAGAATAATACCATGGGGGATTCCATTCCCACCTACGTCAGTCATTAGGACTAAGATATAACATCCCATTATTAACCATGAAATCTATAGGGGCATTGATTTACCTATAACCATGAGAGAAATAAATTTTATCAAGGAAAAGGGATAGTATGAAAAATAAATTAAACTCTAGAATTAAGTTTTAATTGGTCCATGCCATTTGAATTCATTGCATTCATGACCACCATAGAGTGACTTTCCTCAATTAAATTTTTAAGTCTGACATTGATTGCTATTCTTAGACCTAAAAAAAAGATTTAGTTTCCATAAATTTATTTGTTTCTGAAGGGATTTTACAATAAAATAGGACAATTTTATCTAGAGTCTCTCTCTCTGAAATGGGTGTCTGCACTTGAGATCCTTGTGTTTCCTTTTGAGGCTCCATCATAATTCTTTTAAACATAATTCTCATTCAAGGGATTTAAAATATCCAACCTTATTTTATGATTGGGGAGAGAGTTTTACGTAATTTTTCAAAAGGTTTCACTTTAAAATATGATGTTGATATTCTCATAAAGTCTTCTTTTTTTTTGAGGGGGGGAACAAAATCTTTCTTTTGAAAACTTATTGAATCAAGGACTCTATTTTTAGTGTCAAAATATTAGTTGTGAGATATGAGTCTCAAAATATTTATTTCTTTCTTTCTCTCCAAATGATCTAGATGATTAAGGATGAAGCCACATCCCATGATAATTTTACCTGATCACCTCCCTTCTCAATCCAATTAAGAAACACATCTTGAATATAACCCATTCCCTTCCACACTCTATTCATGATAAGAAAAGGTAGCAACTACGAGCATATGAATTCTTCCAATTCCTATGAGATATCTAGATCTTCTAAGATTGATTCTAATATAAATCAACATGGCATCCCCGTATATTAATAAA
Source organism: Torreya grandis (assembly GCA_037957365.1). Classification (NCBI taxonomy): domain Eukaryota; kingdom Viridiplantae; phylum Streptophyta; class Pinopsida; order Cupressales; family Taxaceae; genus Torreya; species Torreya grandis. Next base: position 530,032 of record JARHVA010006409.1, read on the forward strand.
ACATTATTCAATAACATGAAAGTGAAGACTATTTCTAAGAGGACATATACTAGACAAAACATATTTCTAGAATTTTACTAAGCAACAATTTTTTATTTCCCAACAAAGAGAGTTCTTGGTTAAAGATCTACTCTTTTATATGAATTTTCAAACATAATAACCATGCTTCCAATAGTTAGTGGTGAAGATATAAGTTGGATCCTCAATATTATCGAGGTATTTTCTAGTAAAGAGAATATTCCAAATCTTTTTCCTAGATTAATAAATTCTTTAAATAATTTTTTCTCCTAAAGCTTTGTTTATCCAAAAAAAAAATTGATCCCAACACCACTTTTAGATTTAGAAAATTAGATCTTAATACATTGTATAAATGTTATTTTCTGAGATCATTAGTTTAGTTCCAAATTAGTTTTTTTCATAGTTTTTATTACTCTAGTCTTCATAATCATAAGAGCTTATAAAACTAACATCATACAAATCCTAATACTTTGTAGGACAAGTTGAATGATCTTTATTTTTACAACCCAATAAATTCATTTACCCATTTAAGTGGCCATTTATTTTTGAAATTAGTTACTAGGTTTTCCCCAAATTAATTTTTTGAGAAACAATATTAAGGGGACTCCCAAGTATTTACTAAGGAGAGTTCGAATAGAAAACCCTAAGATATAGTTAATCTTATTTTCTCTTGAAATATAAGTGTGAAAGAAAATATATACTTGGTTTAATAATGTTAACCACCTGATCTGAAGCCCTATAATACTAGTCCTAGATATTTTTTAACACACTCACTTTTTAGACATGAGTTGTATTTCCCAGAATAGTATCGTCTGAAAAATCTGCGTGAGAAAAATAAACATTTGTTTTTAATATTGATACCACTAATTAAATTCTAATATTTTTCCTTAGATAAATTTGTACCCAAATCCTATGCCACGATGATAAAGTAATGGTATAATGTTTCACCTTGTCAAATACCTCTTAACATTTTTAAGAAGGTAACTGGAACTCCATTACCTAGATTAAAAAAACATGGGAGTAGAGAGAGTATTTTACCTAATTACAATAAGATTCAAAGAAGCTAGACTTATTTAGGAAATAATTTAAATATCAAATTATAGTTAAACCTATCGTATGCCTTTACAATATAGATCTTTATGACCATATATTATTCCTTCTTTAGATTCACAAATTTAACATCTCATGTATGATTACTAACCCGTCTCAAATTTATTTGATGAGAAAAACTCCACCTTGTTGATATATGATTAAAAGTGAAATAAAAATCTAAATTCGATTATCCATAACCTTGTAAGGAATTTTATAAATGATAAAACACAAGGCTATGGGTCTGAAACTATCCATACAATCTAAATTGGCCTTCTTAGTGATAAAAAATATTAAAGTGCAATCGAAATATTTAAAACATTTTAGATGATATAAGATTTATTAACTACCATTACAAATTCCTTTGTCATGATATCCCAAAAACAATATTAATTTTTCTTAATAATTTTATAGAAAACCCGAAGGTTCTATATATGAAGTTTATGTTTGATAAAATTTACTTTGTGAGCCATAATATACTATATTAACTAATTTTGCTTAATAATAACTAATTTCAATTTAACCACTAGTTATAAACTAGGAATCTATCAATGCACTCTACTATATTACCGAAACCAACCCTTCAATTAGACAAAGTAAGGGAACAAAATAAAAATTTAAGCATTTATAGTAATAAAGATAGAATTAAATGGAGAATTTGCAAAATTTGTAGTTTTTGCAATAAAACCCAGTTTGAATTTGTAAATTGTGAAATTAAAGAGTGAATTTCATAGGCAAAACAAATAAATTTATGAACCATGACGGGATTACACCTTATATAAATCGTGCATGATTTTTTTTTATAGCAATTCTAAATGGGAGTCTTTAGGGGCTTTTCAAAGGGTGTACCCACTTTTCATAATGTAATAGTTGAATTATTTATTTTCCCTCCTAAAATGTTTTGGGTTTAGATTTGGGGAGGTCTGAACCTAGTTTAAAATTAGTCATGAATTAATTCATATGATTTTTATAAAATTTAGGAGTCTTTTTCATTTTTGTCAACACATCTGATCAAGAAAATTTTATTATTTATATATATATATGGGTTTGTAGAGGGTAAACCATATAGTTTTAATATATAATTTTTTTAATGTTAAATTATTTTCTATAATTTGTATACAACATACTTTATTATGGACTATATACATATCATTACAAATATTTTTATAAAAATTTGATTGTCAATCAAAAGTTTATGAACTTATACATGACCAATCTATTCATTGTTGGATATGTTCTAAAAAAATGATTTTCATGAAGTTAAGGTCAAAAAATTATGTTTCTAGACTTTTAATTACAGTTTTATCATTATCTTGACTTGTAAAATTACACACACACACTAAAAATAAAAAAAATATCCTCACTGATCTTCAACATTTCATCTATCCATTTATGAAATTTCATAGAACAATTCATTGGTTCATTGAAAAAAAGTGTGTCTGTACACATGTAGTCTCCTTATCAAAAAAGGAATAAATTCCACCTACAGGTAGACCTAGGTGGATTTTAATTGGCCAAACCAATTCATAATGGATTCACCTTGTTATATTTATACCTAGGTAGATTGTTGTTAGCACACAATGGTTAAAAAAGTGAATTAAATCTAATTCAAAAATGAGTGTGTCAATTTGACACTAAGTCAATTTAAAGTGACTTGTCCCATCCCCATCGAGCTTCAGTAATCTACACCACACTGAATGAAGATTAAAGGCTTAGCACATCGATCACTTCAAGATTTAAGTTCCTAAATTTAATTGGATGAAATATTGGGCTTATTCAAAGATCAAACCTGGAAAAAAATTATGAGAAACATAGTGGTGTCAAATAAAATGAAACATATTAAGAACTGGCAGTTGAAAGAGGAGTTCTAATGAATGCATATGAATACTAGTTATTAATATTCATACACTGAGTAGTACTAACGATCACCCATAAATAAGGCATGAACTACATGAATGCTAAAATAAATAATGAGACAACCAATAAGTAAAGATATAGCTCTTCATGTTATGGAAAGATCTATTTGGACTTCAAAAGGTTTAATTAGAACCTTAGAAGCACACATATTTATTCAAGACCAAATAGGCCAATTGAAACCTAATTTGCAAGCCACAAGCAAACTTCACCAACCTAAGAGTAACAACATGAATAATCCACAAGCAAGAGTGGCTCAGCACTGAAGCAAAAATAACTAGAAACACCCAACCAAACCAAAATAAAAGCAAAAAACTTAGTTTATGTGTGATTAGGATAGCCTTTATGCCATGGATGCCCCTACATAAAATTATGTTCTAAGCTATGATTTTTTGGTTTGATTCTTTGAATGTAGGAAACTGAGATTGATTGGATAACAACTTGCATATTTTTATGTATTTGAAAGATATATGTTTTCTCTTTAAACATGTCCTTCCAAAAAATTGCATGCTTTCATTTTTAAAAATGGAGCATATTTGTTGTTCTAATGAAGTTATTTTGTTTGATTTTTATTTTTTCTTTCAAAACAAGTAGCCAATTTTTTCATTTCTCCTTTTGTTCTGATAAAATTCATTAGATTGATTTTTTTCTTCACTAAGAAAGGGTAGCCACTTTTTTCATTTCTCTCTACTACTAGTGGTGGTCTAAACTATATGTTTGGATTTGTAGTCCTCTCAAATTCATTATATTTGTTTTGGGCTCCCTAGTTTCCTTATGCATGATGTTTTTTTAAAAAGTATACTCCATAAGAATAAACTAGACTATTTGGTTGATGTAGGGGCTTATAAGTCTAATCAACGATGATTTTTTTTTTCTAAAGTGATAAGGCTCATATTTTATAAGGAAAAATTCTTTTATCAAAGTGAAAACATCACATGTAAATATTATCACAGATAATAATGTAAAAATGATCTACAAATACTTCATGGGTGATATTAATAATTTATTTATATAACTAGATATGGATAACCTTAAGTAAACTTATAAATCATGGAATAGTACTTGAAAAGTCTATTAGATTGAATGATAATCAAGACCTTGATTTATGGAATTCCTCTCTATTAGGAGGTATAAAAGATGAAAATTTACTCAAATGATGTGTAATAAATTTATATTGAGCATAGTTGGTTGTAATATTAGGTGAGGGCACCTCAATGGACTATGTTGTTTAGTCATAAAATATCCTAATCAGTCCACTCTTAGACTGGATATACTCAAGTTGGCCTAGGAGATTAAACTGTAGATAATGCTATTTAATACAAGTAATACTCGTGCAATTCATAAGATGTTTAGTATTTGAGACTTGGCCTGATGTATCATTTAGACTTGGTCTTGATGCTTCTCAAGGCCATGGTGGTTGATGAAATTTATAAGGGATAGAATATTAATATGATTTGTGACAAGATACATATAAATTATGTCTCCTTTATAGACCATCAACTAAATGAGACTCTTACAATTATAGCATTAGATGATGAAGGAAAAAATGATGACCTACTGTTATAGTTTCTATCTCTAATGATGATGTTTAATTTTATTTTTTTAAAACTTCTTAATAAAAGGTAGATAATTTTTCAATCAAACTTAATACCAATGGTACCATATTCATAAAAGTCTAATTATTTTCTTCCCATCCACTAATGAGTGCATGGAGTTTCAAATTATTTAATTTGTATACCATGGCTTTTATTCCATTTTCTTCTCCCTACCTTATTGTGCCACCAGAAAATAATAAGCAGTAGCTTAACAACTAGTTAGAAAAATATTTATAATTTTAACCTAAGTTTTGAAAAGGCTCTATCTATATTAATAAAAGTATAAAATTAATGAGAGTTATGGATGATAGATGGCACATGACAAGGTAGAAGTGAATAGTGGAAACCAAATACAAAATGATGGTAATGCCTGTATAGATTATAACTTCATTTATTTTTGTGATGGTATTTTTAAATTTTCAATAGCTTTGTTTTATTTAGAAATTTGAGGGGTTATTTTTCTACCATCAAGGCAGTCCCCACTTTATTGTTTCCACAAGAATTTATTTTCTTTCAGACTCGTTGAGGAACTCATTTCTAGAACTTTGCATGGTCATAGCTTGCCCTATCCTCTCTCCACATGCCTTGAAGTGATTTATTTTCCATATGCAATGGCATAATCCATAGGTTCTCCCATATGAATTAAGCATAATTTAACAATTTTTAATTTTTTTTCAAATAATACTTGTAGCTACTAGGCTATTCTTGGCCTTGTTTCTATATATAAATGAAAATAATTAATTGTTTAGATTAATAATACGCAAAAATTAAATATAAGAATACATTAAATGAAAATCAACCAATTAGTTTGTAATGCTCAAGACATTCAAAAAACATTCAAAACAAATATAAATAAATGAAATAATATTAAAGCTAAAGATTGAAAAGAAATAAAAGTATAATTCTTTTTTATCTAGTTAATAAAACATAATGTATATCACATACATGTAAAAACATAATATAATAGTATATTTGTTATGATTTTACTCACATAAAGTCAATATTATGTATATGTTTTTCTATAAACTTTGTTAAGAATTCATCTTTATACGTTCCCCTTTTTCCTTCTAAAAAGGAGCAATACCAATAAGCAAATAAATTGGGCTAACATTGGAATCCATCTTTAAAATTAACTTGAAAAATTCTAAATTTGGACATTTCAAGTTTGGAATCATATCCATATACCAATTAAAAAAAAATTAAGAGTGAGCAAAAAATATACTCTTACACATTCATTCCATCCCTATCATGATTTTATTTCTAAGTTGAAGATTTCATTTACTCAAACTCAAAACAACTATTCATATTATCATCATATTTTACCCAATAACACTATAACATTCACCCTGTCCATAGTACAAACCTTATTGATGTTGTCAAGTACTTGAGAGTGTTTTGAAGAAAATTTACTTGAAATGTATCATTCAAAACTTGTAAAAAAGGAAGGATGTCATTCCTCTTGTTACCAAAACCTGTGATGAATACTAAGCTTATGTATATATTTCACAGCTAGGTTATGTAAGAATAAATGTTTCTAATAAATAATCATCAAATAAAATAAAAATAATAAAAATTTAACATAATTGAATATCACACATATTATTCTTTATTATAAATACAATCATGTTTGAATATCAAATTTTTGCGTAATTCATAATATTCTCTATTCGATAAGATATGCTAGTCACATGCAGTAGATATATCTAAGACACAAATGGAACTTGCAATTTGATATTTATTCAATCATGTTGAGAACACCACAACATGAGTGTGAATTTGAGAGTACACAAACCAATGGGTCAACGAGGGTGCCATCCTTCTCAATTGTGAGAAGAAAAAATGATAAAAAATGAGTAACTTCTATTATTTATAATATATTTGATAATTAAAATTTAAAAAATAAAAATTGGTAAGTATGTTTGAATTTTGATTTAACTTGTATATGCAGTCAAGGAATCCTCAAAGATAACTGACAACTGATAATGTGAAGCATTTTATATATACTATGTGCTATAATAATTTAAACCAATAAAATAATATTAAACATGAAACTTAGGATGCAAGTCCTCTATAATTTTAGGAAACCGGATTCTCACCAATTTACATATAATAGACAGATATGCTCTTAAACATTATTGGATCCAAAAACTTGGTGAAACTCACATATTTTTATATACATTTTAAAATATATTGTATTTTTTTTTTTAAATGATAAATGATAGAAGAGATGTTCTTTGTCTACCATGGCACTAAATAAAAGAAAATTTCTTTTATTTAAAATGTTATTGAGAAATTTAATTAAAATGCATGGTCCTCAAGGTATCTTTACTCTAGAATGTTTTACCAAATTTCAATTTTTTATTATATTGCATTTTTTTTGCCAAATTTAATTTTTTACACAATTTTCAAAATATGAATTAATATTTTAATTAATTTTAATATTTAAATTTTTTAAATAAAATGTGGATAAGTATATATCATAAGAAAATTAGTTAAAAATTTAGTAAGTGTATATATATAAAATCAAGTGTCAAAATGAATAAGGATAAATTACCATGTATTATGGAATGTATGAATTTTATTAGTGACATCAAAGTCTTAGGAAATGATTCTAAGTGAATCATACCATTCAATCCACAATGATTCTAATTAAACCTTTTTGATAGACTTAAATTATATTTGTTTGACCCTTATAATTAAATTTAAGATATAATAATATTATCTTACATTTTAAGGGAAATAATGAAGAGGCAATCTCTCTTTTTTAAGGTGGTTTATTAATGAAGACAATCTCTCCTTTAAGGTGGTTTCTTGGTTACAAATACTTTTTATAACTTCTCATATATTCTCCTATTCTTATTTCCTTCTTTCCTTATCAGTTCAATTCCATAAATTTAAAATCATATTTCTAACTTGATTCACCAATGCACTCCATATAATGTTGCTTCCCATATTCATTCCTATGGGAATTCTTTTACGTCTTTGGTGACAACTTCTAGTGGTATAATGGCTCTCGTAATGTATATTTATTAATACTTCACATTAGATTTTATCATACATTTAACGTAAAAACATAACACCTTATACACATAAAGTGAGGAGATATCATAAATTTCAAACATTGGACAATAAATGAAGGTATAAATATATAAACTATATACTAAAGATTTAATATTTTCACAGCGCATTCTCTGACACTTATTAAAAGGGTTAGCATCAATTAATGAAGTGAAATAAAAATCTCTTACTTTCTTATTTAGGTTAAGTTTTAGTTATAAAGTTAAAATTTTATGAGGTAGTTAAAATGTAGTTTAGGTTGGGTTGGTTTGGGTGATACTTTTAAAAATATTAAAAATGTTTTATTTTTATATTTTTTGATGTTTAGATTTAAGTATTTTCTAATTGTGAATAGTTGTTAATTCAATTGATCAATTTGTTTGGTATATAAAGAGTCCATCAGGGATCAATTCTTATTGCTAGAAAAACTTGACATGATAAAAGGGATGAAACTGAGATTGTACCCCATATGATTTTGACGAAATAGGTACTCCTAAATTAAATTAAATGAACCTAATTTTCAATAGATATTTTTGACTCATCATTGATATCCTTAAAAAAATTAGTTAACACTAAAAACTGGAAATCATCATCAAATATATTATAAATTTGACCACTTTAATTATCTTCCTTGTCAATTCTCCACATAAAAAAGGATAAAAATAAACTAGTTAATATTTCAGCCAACCTTGATGTGAACCAAAATTATTTGAATAACCAAAAATTGATATATTATCACCTAGATTATTTATGATTACAAATATCTTTGAAATTATGGCTAATTCTAAAGACCCTCTCTTTGATTTGATGGGAATTAATTTTAAATTAATGCCAAACTATGGTGGCATGATGGATGTGAAGATTGTTTTGAGGTGAGAGAGCTTAAGGGTGAGAGGCTATAAAGACATTGTCCTTCCCATGGTAATAGTGGAGAAGCCTCTCATGAATGCTTTATGTTTCCTATTTAAGTTGGATGTATGTTATTTGTTTTGAGGGTTTGTTGTTACAACTTCATATCATGAAAGTGGTAGTGTGATTATCTATCTTTCACTAAGATATCAATGAAGCTATGGTTTAAATATTCATTTTTTTGGAGTCTACTTATTTGAATAAGGTAAATTAGGTTTTTTTGGATAGTCACTTTTGCATCTTTATTTACTTGAAATATGTATGTTTTCTCTTCAAATCTGAAATTCTTTAGTTTGAATTTTGTTCAGATAGGGGGAGGAAGCATGGCCACTTTTGTCATTTCTCTCTACAATTGGGGATGATATAAATTATATGTTAGGTTGTAAAATCCTATTAAATTTGTTGTAGTTATTTTGGGCTCCCTAGTTCCTTACATATGGTGTTTTTCTCTTTTTCTCCTTGTTTAGTATTTTCTCTAAGGGTAGAATAGACTATGTGGTTGATGTAGGGATTTTTTAGACTAAGCATGGATGAAATAAATAATTCCATAGTCGTAAGGGTTTAGTTAAGGTTCATTTTGTAGACAAAAGACACTTTTATTAAATATTTTTAGGGACAAAAATGTAGAAATGATTTACAAATACTTTGTAGAGGATGTAAACAATTATTTTATATGATTGGGCATTGATAACCTTTAAGTTAAGGAAAGTTTTAAACCATGGATTATACTTGAAAACTCTACTATATTGATAGTTGAGCAAACCTTTTACTTATATAAGTCCTTTTTGTTGGAAGGTATTAAAGTGTTTTAAAAATATTTAAATAGCATGTAGTAAATTTATTTTGTGAATAGTTGGTTGCAAGATTGGGTGAGGGTGCTTTGATGAACTGTATCCTTCAACCATAAAAGACATTAATCATTCTTCTTAGGTTAGGAACTCTCAAAGTGGCCTAGTAGATTACTCTACAGATAATGTTGTTTAGGATTAGCAATACTCGTACAATTCATGGGGTGCTAAGCAGTTGGTATTCAGTGTGATGTATTATTAAGAATTGGTTGATGACATTTCTCAAGGCCAAAATATTAATACAATTTATGATAAGTTAGATACAAAATATGCTTCCTTTGTAAAATCTCAAGTTTAGAATCTAAAAGTAAGCTTCCCTTAAATGATTAAATCCCAATGTATATCTATGTTTATTATAACTTCACTAATTTTTTGAAATTATTAACTAGACATCGATATACTTTGGAATGTGGTTTCTCTTTCTTCGGGTTTTCAATATTTTTGGTTAAAAATTAATTCACCAAAAAAACATATTGCAATTAATTTATTTTCCAAATGTTAACTAAAAAATAAGCCATTATCATTTTGTCTATTCATTTTAAATAATAATTATAAGATTATTTGTCAATTGATATATCCATTTGTTTTATTATGTTTATTATTATTTTTTTTTCAATTCTAAAATAATTAGTTGAGATTTAGACACTCTCATACTTTCACCTATGCTTTTCTTTTGTTTATATATATATATATATATATATATATATATATATATATATATATATATATATATATATATATATATATATATATATATATATATATATATATATAATATAAATTCTTTCAATTTTAAAATAATTAACTTAAATTTGCATGTCAATCATGCATTGAATTCAATTGATTGCCATGATTGATAATGTTTACAATAAATACTAGTGTATTTTTACCATAGTCCTTATTTATAAATTTCTAATCTTGGTTGAATTTTTATTTTTTATAATTAGTTATTTGCATGTTTCCAATTTATAGGTAGGGTGTGAAACAAAATTTTGTGTTAGAAATATGTGTCCTACCTTTATCTTTGCATTATGAGTGTAGTAGTTGCTATAGACGCATATGCTTTGTACACCATCTCTAGAGCACATTTGTATTATCTCACATGCATGTGAAGAAATATTTTTTAGAATAGAATTAGTAGTTAAGTCTTAAATCCCAATGAAGACATCCTTGAATTATTTTGAATTGAGCTTGCTCAAAGGAGGTTGCCTCCTTGAAGAGGTCAATGATTTTCTAATTCAGCCATTGTAATTCAGTTCTACTATTTGATTTAATATATTTCTAATTTTCATAGTTTATTTCATGTATTTTTAGTTATCTATTAACTTATTCAGGAAAGATCCTCTCATTTAGTATCAAAGCACTTTTCAGGGCCAAAATTATTTTATGCTACCCATTGTATGCTCTCACCTTGTTATAACAGAACCCTAGTGATCAAAAAGTGTTAACAGATCCTTTTCCAACCCTCTCTACCATAGTCTAGATTTGTAGGGTCATTATAGGAATATGTCATTATCACTATGAGTATTAATAGTTTATTGCTTAGCTATATCATGGGTTTTTTTTTGTATTTTAGATTAGGGTAAAAACTTATGTACATAAATGTGGGAAGTGTTTAGGATAAATCCCTATAACTCATTATGATAAGTACCATAGGAACCCCAAAATAGATGGCCCACTCAGAGGACCTGCCAACGAAAAAGGCAATGGCCCCATCTTGATTGACTAGTCCCCACCCATGAGGAAAACCAAGATCTATCATTTAGGGGTAAATTGCTAGCCAAAATTTTCCTAGAGAGTGGTACTTGTTCAAATAGCATTAGTGGCTATAGAGAATTATAAAAACCTTTGGGCATTCATTCAAACTTGGGGCCCATCTGCATTATATCAGTTGCATAAGACTATCAACATAGTATTAGAAGCCTATCATATTTTTGCCAGACATTTTTCATCTTTTACCATATCTCTCCATATGTAACCCCATTTCTTCTCAAAATTTATCAAGAAACTTGAAATTCTATTTTGCACATTTTCTTCTTTGAGGTGTCATATCCGGATTCCACTTCTAATTCTTAAAAATATCAATTTTCCCTTTTGTGTTTTTTGCCATTACTTCTTTAGTTTTTGTTTGTTTGCCTCAAAAAATTTCCACAATATTCATCTCCCTTTTTTCTCCTTTATTCCTCATTATTAAATTTTCTAGTTTTTCCATTCCACTTCCAAAATTACCCTCATCAAAGTTAATCATACTCAAACTATGCAAAAAAATAGTAAAAGTACCTTTACCCCTTTAATTTTCATCCTAATCAAAAAATTCCCTTACTAACCATGTCTTAGCTCTAGTTTTCCTATCCATTAAAAAAAATGTTATGGTAGCCACCCGTGCAGGCACCAAGATCATGGATAAAGAAATCATAGCCTTAAAGGCCCAAGTCACTGATTTAACTGATATGATGTGTGGACTAAATCAATAGAATGGCCTTTTGCTCAACAAATTGTAAGAGTCTTTTTCTGAGATTACTTTCTCTTCCACCCACATGCCACATGTGCCCAAGCTAAAATGTTTGAGGTTCAATGGTATAGATCCTATAGGTTGGCTTTATCTCACTGAGCAATACTTCAACCTTCATAGTACTTATCCCAACAACAAAGTTCCAATTGATTCCTTCCACTTGGAATAAGAGGTAGTCCAATGGTACCATTGGTATATCAAACTAAATGATGAACATGATTGGACAACTTTTGCATATCTACTTTTGGTAAGGTTTGGCCCTTGAGCATTCAAGGATTTTATGAAAGCCCTCACAAAACTCCATTAGATAGGAACAATTCATGATTATTGAATTTAAGTTAAGAAACTAGTTGATCACACTTAAGGGTTTTTAGATGACTTCTTTAAGAGTTGTTTTATTAGTGGCCTCAAAGAGCCCATTCATTTTGAGGTCAAAATCTACCAACCTCACACCATGATGGCATCTTTGGGCCTCATAAAGCTCACTAAAGACAAAATCACCTCCCAACATCACACTTCTAATTAGGCACCATTCAAGTCCTCTTTCAAGCATCCCAACACCAGGATAATCCCCATCAAATGAATCATAGGAGTTGAAATATGGACATGATGTAAAAAAATATCTTTATTGTAATTAAGATGATAAATGGGTTCTAGAGCACAAACGCATCATGTAAATATTATACCTAGTAGATGTCAATTATCCACCATATATCAAAGATTATGAGGATACCATCAAGGAGATTTCATATGAAGTTGATGATTCTATGCACTCAAATTCCCCTCTTGAATTCTCCATGCATGATTTAGTAGGAGTCATTTCCCTCTAAATAATTCATATCCAAGGTTATTTTAAGAAGCAAATCCTCACCATAATTATTGACTCTGACAACACTCATAACTTCATCAACCCTTATGTAGCTAAGCAAGCAGATTATTTTATCTACCATTGTTCCAATTTTGAGGTCATGATTAACAATGAAGGCACAATATCCTACAAGGGCAAGTGTCATAATATTTATATTTTATTGGATGATTATAACCTTTAGGATAACATATTTTATTTATCTTTAGGTGGATATGATGTTGTTCTAGATTCTCAATGGTTACAAACCCTTAGACCTATCCTTTATGATTTTTTAGAGCTATGGATGTAGTTCTCAGAGAATGGATAGAAATACACCATGTAAGGCATTTTTCTTGGCTCTACCAGCATTATCAGCTCTCACCACAAGGATAAACTTCTCAAATGTGGATCCCATGACATGATTACCCAAATCTTTTCTCTTCATATTACTTTACCACTAAACTCTCACCCACCATTTGACTTACACAACCTTTTGGTCAAACATGCCATAGTTTTTTATGAACCCATAGGATTTCCACATCACTAGCCTTAGGACCATCACATCCCACTACTTATTGATAGTGCACCTTCTAATATTCAGCCCTACCAGTACCCATTTCATCAAAAGACTGAGATTAAAAATATCATTTACGATCTCCTATACACTAGGGTCATTCAGCCCAGTATTAGTCCATATTCCTCACTAGTCTTGACTTTTCATAAGGACATCTCTTAGCACCTCTGAATTGATTATTGAGATCTAAAAAAACTAACCATTAAGGATAAGGTTCCCATTCTCATAATTGATGAGCTTTTTGATGAACTCCATAGTGCATAGTTTCTCTCCAAATTAGACCTGCACTCTGGGTATCATAAAATTCATCTTCACGATGCAAAAATTCCCAAAATAGCCTTTCACACACATCATGGCCACTATGATTTCTTCATCATGCCATTCGGGCTTACTAATTCCCCATCCACCTTCCAAAGTTTTTTGCATGAAATATTTTGCCCCTTCTTACAGAAGTTTATCTTGGTCTTCTTTGATGACATTATCATCTATAATCCTACATGGGAGGATCACCTCCTTCACTCGACACTACCTTGGGAGTTCATACTGCCAACCACCTATGTGTCAAATATTTAAAGTTTTTTTGGGAAAACATAGGTTGAGTATCTTGGACATATTTTTACATCTGATGGTGTTCATGTCAACCCCATAAAAAATTTAGTTATGAAAAATTGGCCACAACCAAAGACCCTCAAAAGCTTACATTGATTTCTTGGTCTGACAAGGTACTATCAAAAATTTATCAAGGATTATGGTATAATTATAGTTCCATTGATAGTTATGATCAAGAAAGATGTATTTCTATGCACACTCACATCTACCCAAGCATTTTCCAACCTTCAACATGCCATGTGAACCACACCAGTCTTGGCCATGCCTAATTTTTCTAAGCCATTTGTGCTTGAGCATAATGCATGTATAATTGGTCTTGGTGTCATGCTAATGTAGGAAGACTGACCCATCACCTTCACTAGCAACACCCTCACTGGAAATAATTTGGTATGTTCCATATATGAAAAAGAGATGATGGTTATCCTCCATGAAATTCACAAATGGCATCCATATTTGATTGGCCAACACTTCTACATCAAAACCAACCATAAAAGCCTCAAATATTTTCTAGAACAATAGGTATCTTCCCAAGATCAACATAAATGGATTTAAAAACTCATGGGATATGATTATGAAATTGATTATAAAAAGGGTAAGAAAAATTTAGTGGTTGATGCTCTCTCTCACCAGTTTGAAGACCCAATGCACCTCAATGTAGTCTCTCTTCCCATTTCCACCTGGTTCTGTGATCTTCAAAATGAGTGGAATAATGACAGTCTAACCTGATAACTCATTCTTCAAGTATCTACTGATCCATATGTTAAACCTCATTATACTTGGGATGGACACACATTACAATATAAAGTTGTCCTTTTGTTACCGGTAGGCTCCAAGTTAAAACACTTAAAAGGATATGCATGATTCCCCCTCCATTGGTCATTCAACATTTCTAAAAACATATGAGTTGGTTCGTCACAATTTCTTTTGGCCCAACCTCAAGCAGGATATCAAAAAAATTATTATTGAATGTGATACTTGCCAACACACTAAAGGTGAAATAGTTGCTCCACCTAGACTAATCTAACCACTTCCAATTCTCACACATATTTGGACCAATATTTCCATGGATTTTATTGAAATCCTCCCTAAAATTGATGGTAAATCAATGATTTTTGTCATAGTAGATCACCTTTTTAAATATGCTCATTTTTACAATTTGGCCCATCCCTACAATACTTCTATCATTGCTCACACATTTCTTGATCACATATTCTAACTCTATGGTAGTCCTACCTCTATTGTCTCAAATCATGATTCAACCTTCACAAACCATTTTTGGTAAGAACTCTTCAAGTATCTTGGTACATAATTAAAAATGAGTTCAGGCTATCATCCATAGACCGATGGCTAGACTAAAATGATCAATAAATGTCTAAAAACTTATCTTTTTTATTTTATTATCGACCAATAAAATTAGTGGGTCAAATGGTTACCTCTTACATAATAGTGGTATAATACCTCATACCACACCTCTACTAAAATGACTCCATATAAAGCCATTTATGGTAAAGTGCCCCCACCACTCCTCCTATATACACCCAATAGTTCACTGATTCAAGCAATTGACACTACTCTCCACCATCAAGATCAAATTATCCACACCCTATGGGATAATCTCTAATTGACATAGAATCGTATGAACTAGCAAGGTGATCAACACTACTCTAAGTAAACCTTTCAACCTGGTGATATAATTTTTCTTTATTTGCAACCATACAAACACTTATCTTTGAAACAAAAAGGGTGTCATAAGCTTGCACCTAAGTTTTATGGGCCACATAAGGTTCTCCATCAGATTGAGTCTATTTTTTATAAGTTAGAGCTTACACCTTCCTCTCGCATTCACCTAGTCTTTCATGACTCCTATTTGAAAAAAGTTTTTGGAGCCAACATTAGAGTGCAAATAGTTTTACCATAACATGATAATGAATGCTCCCTCCTTCTCAAACAAAAAGTAGTCTTAGTTCGGTACACCTACCAATTTTTCTCCCACTCCATCACAGGCGTCTTAACCCTATGGTACAGCATGCAACCCAAAGATGCCACATGGGAACCATTATTCCAAATTTTGCAGTGCTTCCCACATTTGAAGCTTTGAGAACAAATATTTTTCCAAGAGCGAGGGAATGTTAGGAACCCATGTCCTAACTTTCTCTTTGGATGATTAGTCTTGTAGTTGTTATAGATGTATATGCTTTGTAAGTTATCCCTAGAGCATATTTATATTATCCCACATGCATGGAAAGAAATAATTATTAGAATATAATTAGTATTTTAGTGAGTGTTAAGCCCACATGCATGGGAAGAAATAATTATTAGAATATAATTAGTATTTAAGTGTTAAGGCCCAATGAAGGCATCTATGAATTATATTGAATTGAGATTGTTCAAAGGAGGTTGTCCCCTCGAAGAGGCCAGCAATTCTATGATTTAGCCATTATAATTTAGCTCTATTTATTTGAGTTAATATATTGTTAATTTTCATAGTTTATTTTAGGTATTTACAATTATCTGCTAACTTGTTCATGAAGGATCCTCTCATTTTGATGGCCGTATGATTGCATTTTCAATTTTTTCTCCTTAAAAAATAGTTAAATTTATTTATAAACTATAATAAAAACAAGAAAAAATTGAAAGGCAATATTAAATAGATAACCATCACCAAAATTGAATTAAACATAAAAATGTGTTTCTAATGATAATCAACCAATAATATTGTAATGCTTAATACATTTTAAAAATATAAATATGTATGTTTGTGTGTTAAAATATTAAAGAAAATAAAAACATGTTGGTTTTTTATTTACTTAATAAAGTATGATTTTTTATTTACTTAATAAAGTATAATACACATTACATATATTTACAAAATATAATATATGGGTAATATAATTGTCATACTTTTGCTTAAATAAAGTCGACATTATATACATGTCTTTCTACAAACTCTCTTAAGAACTCATATTTATGTATTTCACTCTTTCCTTTTAAAAAGGAGCTATACCAATATGTATATATCTTGGGGTAACGTTGAAGTCCATCTTTGAAATTAAGATGATACATTCTAAATTTGGAAGCATACCCATATATCCATTTAAAATTATCTAAGAGTGGCCAAAATAAATATCCTCGCACATTTGCTTCATCCCTGTCATCATTTCACTTCTAAATTTAAATTTTCATTTACTCAAGCTCAAAACAACCATTCATGTTATCACCACCTTTTATATAATATCATTATAACCTTCCACTTATCCACAATACAAAACTTATTGACTTGCCAAGCAAGTACTTGAGAGTGTTTTCAATGCAATCTACTCAAAATGTATCATTCAAAACTTTTAAGAAGGGAAGATTGGCATTCCCCTTGTTGCCAAAACCTGAGATGAATAATAAGCTTAACTATATATTTCATAGCGAGAATATATGTAAATATTAGTGTTTTGAATAGCTAATCATCAATGAAAATAAAAAAGATAAAACATAAATAAATATCACACATACCACTTTCTGTTATAAACATAATCGGATTGGAATATCGTGTCTTTATGTAATTCACGATCTTCTCTATTCCATATGGTACGCTAGTTATATTTTGCGGATACATCTGTAACACAAATGGAGTTTACAATTTAAAATTTATTCAATAATATTGAGAACACCACCACAATAATGTGAATTTGAGAGTACACAAACCATCGGGCCAATGAAGATGCCATCCTTTTCAACTGTTAAAAGGTTAAAAATGAGTAACTTCTAATATTTATAATATATTTACTAATTTAAAAAAATAAAACATAAGATAATAAGTAGGTCCGAGATTTGCTTTTAACCTTTACGAGTGCTCAAGGAATCCTTATAGAAAAATGACGTTTGATAATATGGAGCATTTGTTGCATAGTATGTGCTGTAATAATTTAAAGCAATAAAATCATATGAACCATGAAGCTTACGACGCAAGTCCTCTATGATTGTAGGCAAACGGTTTCCTACCAATTTGCGCATATTGGATGGATATTCTCCTAACACTATTTGATCTAAAAACCTGGGGAAACACACACTTTTCGATATACAATTTTAAATATATATTATCAAATAATCAATAAAAATAATAATAATAAGAAAGAAAATAAAAACATATTGTAGAAGAGATGTTCTTTAAAATGTTATTGAGAATTTTAATCAAAATACATGGTCGTCAAGGTATCTTTACTTTGAAAATTTTCTAAAATTTTATTTTTAATACAATTTTAAAAATGTGAATAAATATTATAACTAATTTTAGTATTTTACATAATTTTAAATATGTTAATAATCATATATTATGAGAAGATTAGCTTAAAAAAATTATTAAACTTTCATCTTTCAAAAAAATAATCACATAAGTTTTAAGTTGAGTAAGGATTAATTACCGTGTATTATAGAATGCACAAATTTTATCAACGGCATCTAGGTTTTCAGATATATTTCTAAACGATTCATACCATTCAATCAACATAACGATTCCAATTAAACCTCTCTGGTAACCGTACATTGTTATTATTCAACTCTTTTAATTAAAAAGGGATTATTAAAATCTGTCTATATCTATATATGTCAGAATTTGCAGGAATAAAATAACATAAATAAAAATAATAATGGGTGCAAAGTCCAAATTGCCACTGCAATCAAAAGATATTTTCAATCTTATTATTTTTTGCATGCCATAAAGTTGCGATCTTGAATTACATATATAGAGTTAAGAACAAATCAAACTGAAAATAAACTAAACCTTAATTGAAGTTTGTGCATGCAATGCTAAGCTATGACTAAATAGATGATCATGCAAACTGTGTGTATGCAGGAGGCTTAATAGGAAGTGGTAAAATTAACAACAGTTTCTAACACTCCCCCTTAATTTCTACCACTAACTACTTCAACATTTACAATGCCTAAATTTTGTCTTAGTTAATCAAAAGTCTCATTTGCTAATGCCTTTGTGAATATATTTGCCAATTGGTCTTCAAATTTGCAGAACTCCAAATAGATTTCTCCATTGTTCACTAACTCTCTGATAAAATGGAATCTTGTATCAATGTGCTTGCTCTTCTTGTGAAAAACATGATTTTTCGATAGTGCAATTGCTGATTTGTTGTCACAAAAGATTGGTGTTGACTCCTTCTGTGCTTGTAATAAATCTGTCAATATTCTGCTCATCCAAGTTGCTTGACATGCCGCTAATGTGGTTGTTACATACTCTGCTTCAGCTGATGAAAGTGTCACTATAGGTTGCTTTTCGGATGCCCATGTGACCACAACTGTTCCAAAAAGAAAGGCATGTCTAGAAGTACTCTTCCTGTCATCAATGCTACCTGCAAAATCACTATCAGTATAACCAATCAAACCAAAATCATTAGTTTTGGAATATAAAATTTCATATTTTGTTGTTCCTGCCACATATCTCAATATTCTCTTTCCAACTTGCCAATGTGAGTCTTTTGGTGACTCCATGAATCTAGAGATTAAACTGACCCCATACATAATATATGGTCTTGTAGCTGTAAGATACATCAAACTACCAATTAGTCTTTTGAATATTGTAGAATCAACATTAGACCCTTTGTCTTCTTTGCTAATTTTGGTCTCTATCGCAACTGGTCTAGGTGTTGATTTACAATTCAACATCTTAAACCTCCTCAACACATCATTTGCATATTTAGTTTGACAAATAAATATTTCTTTCTCTGATTGTAAAACTTCTATGCCCAAAAAGTACTTCATTAATCCCAAATCTGTCATTTCAAATTATTTCTTCATCGCTGATTTAAATGTCTACAGACAAATTTTCAGTGAAAATCAAATCATCAACATACAAACACAAAATCAAAATCTGACCTTTGTTGATTTTTGTGTACAATGTAGGTTCACTATTACTTCTGCTAAATCCATCGTTTGTCATGTATGAATCAATCCTACTATACCATGCTCTTGGTGCTTGCTCTAATACCATTTTATCAAAATTTGTAGTAATAAAATAACAGAATTAAACAAAATAATGGGCACAGACTCCAGATTGCTGCTGTAATCAAAAGATATTTTCAATCTTATTATTTTTTGCATGCCATAACGCTGTGATCTTGAATTACATATATAGAGTTAAGAATAAATCAAACTGAAAATAAACTAAACCTTAACTGAAGTTTGTGCATGCAATGCTAAGCTATGACTGAATAGATGATCATGCAAACTGCGTGCATGCAGGTGGCTTAACAGAAAGTAAAATTAACAACAGTTTCTAACAATATAGATAAAAATTTAAGATAGTAAAATTGTCTAATATTTTGATCTTACTCTTAGAACTATCTCAAGGTGAATGGTTTAAAAAAGGTCAATGCTATATTTTTTATAAAAAATAAATAAATAAAAAACCAACCAACCATCCTTTTTAAATAGTACCTCGATTCTCTTCTTGTCTCATAAAATTATTTAATGAGTAAAGTTTAATTCTTTATGATCTATTAGTAGGGATACAAAAACTTGGGAGAAAAACAATTTTACAGGTTAGAATACAGAAGAATTTTATACATTATTACACTGCTACTGCTAGTAAACTGGGCTTAAAACAAGCACTAAATATTTTTGGATTTTATAGGACTAGAGACTACCTGATATTTTTTTCTGTAAATATCCACGGCGGAAGCATGGGCGAGCAAGACATTGGGCCCAGCAATGTAAGGCTCCGTCGAAGAGCATCTGGCGGGAGGGTGATCTCCTGTATCATAGCCATTGGGAGTAAAGATGTTGGGCTCGTTGAAAGTTGCCCAATACTTCACTCTGTCGTCAAAAATTCCGAAACACGTCTCTGTGTATGGTGCAAAATCATCCCTGCAACATAAATCTTTTTAGTACGGGCGATATGAGATTGAAATCTTTTGAATTTGACAAAAAAGACACAAATATTACGCAATGCGTGGATTCAGCCAACTCCCATATTGGACTTCCAACGCCTGCGGATGGTCGTAATGATAAAGTGTGACGAATGGCTGGATTCCTGTGGCACAATATATCCCAAACCTTTGGTAAGCCTGTGATTGGAAATAAGCACTGCATTACACGAGGGGTTTTAGTGAAAGAGGAAATTGCCTTTGCTGATAAGCGCATCGATAACATTATTGTAATATTGGACTCCTAATGGATTGATTTCTCCTCTTCCGTCTGTAGATACACATCTCACTAACCATAAAATTAATTGATTATCATCTCTAACAATAACTTAATCCAGAAAGGTTTCACGGTGGCATTCATTTTTTGAGACCTTAAAATATTATATAATTCTTGCGCTCCCACACAGAAGGCGGAGACGCTCTAGATCTCAAAAATGGAAAACATAAAATTACAACCCTTTCAAAACAAAAATTGAGAAAAATTGAAACCCTGCTTAGATTACTAATTTCAATTCTTTACCTCGAACATGCAACGGAAAATTAAGATTAATTAAAATCCTTTTTTTTTCCATTTATAATAAGGTGGTCTTGTGAAGGGGTAATTGCAACTATTTTTACATATGGATAAATGCTGAGTGCAAAAATATACAACTCCTTTAATTTTTATTTTTATTTTTTTAAAAGAAAAAAAAGATACTTTATGTTAAAATATTATTATTTTTTACTCTCTACTAACTCACCCAAGCAACTTCAAAACACGATAGGCCACCAACAGAATTAAATGCTTTCATTCAAATTTGAAATTTGGAGTTCTTTTGACTTATTTGGGGGGAAAATATGTGGAGTAGGTATGTTAGTAAAAGATAAAAGGAAAAGAGAATGTATCATATAAGGTATTATTCTACACAACAACAGTATAGTGAGAATAGAGCAGCAGCTTGGAAAAATGAAAAATAGAGTGGGAAAGGAACGAGGGAATGGACTATAGAAAAGCTATAGAGAAGATCAACAACAATCCATAGCAAAAGAGTTTGTAAAAAATCATAGCAGCAACAAACTTCAAGAGAAAATAAGCATAATATGTAAGCAACAATAGTCATCAGGGGTATGTAGTAGAACTGAGCAGTTAATTGTAGTAGCAGTCCATAGCTTGGGGAGATAATTCCAAAAATCAAGGAAAGTGTTTGATGTCTATTATATGTTATTTTATAATACCAATTGTTGTGTTTTTATAGGAAAGTTTTTTAGACATTTAATATTTTCAAATTTAGTGTTTATTTCTCCACATTCTCTCCTCCCCTGTTTCAATCTTTTGTTGTCTATTTACTTCCCCCTTGGGCCTTTCAAATTTGGTAATTTTATGCCTATATAACCATTAGCGCTACATTATTTTCCAATAACTGGTATCAGAGCCCATAGGTGAAGGGTAGCTAGGTTGTGAATCTTTTTAGACATATTAGCAAAAAGTTCAGAGTCATGATAGTAGCCCCCTATGTTTGATAGAAAAAACTATGATGTGTAGAATATCAAAATAAAAATTATATTCAACTCTCAAGAGCTATAAGAGTTGGTTCAAGTTGGGTATAATGAGGTTGCAGGCATGGCATCCTTCAATGCCTTAACCCAAGCATAAAGGAATGTGTTGAAAGAGAATAGGAGAAAGAATACCACAACACTCAACTACATACAGATGGCTTTGGTTGATTCAATATTTTCTAGGATAGCAAAAGTTATTCATTCTAAAAAAGTATGAGCTATTTTACAAAATTTCTATCAAGGGAGTGACAAGGTGAAGCTTGTCAACTTGCTTCTCTTAAGAAGAGACTTTGAGACCTACAAATGAAGGAGAATGAGTCTATCAATGACTTCTTCACAAGGACAATGAACATTGTCAATCAAATAAAAACATGTAGTGATACCCTAAAAGATCATAGGATCATTGAGAAGGTGTTGAGGAGCCTTCCAATTATATTTGATCCTATAGTGATTGAAATTAAAGAGTCAAAGGTTTTGAGGTAAATGATGGTGGATGAGTTAATGGGTTCTTTGCAAACCCATGAACAAAATTTGAATAGGATAGCCACCTCTTCCCATGAGCAAGCATTCAAGAACAATGTCAATGTGAAAGAAAGGGAGAGATGATCAAACAATAGAGGAAGAGAAATAACTTACAACAATTAAGAAGGTGGAAGGCATATCCATCAAGAGTCACATGCAAGAGGAAGAGGAAGGAGCAACAACACATCTAGAGGTGGATCTACACAAAGGTATGATAAATCTAGTGTCCAATGCTATTATTGTAAGAAGTATGGACACTATGCTAGTGATTGTAGAAAGAAGGAATATGACATGAATAAGGAAAATTAAAATTTCACTCATACACAAAAAGCTGAACCTAATAGGAATGAGAAAGGAGGAAGTTTATTTATAACATGTAACATTGTTGAGCAAAGTGGTAAAGAAACATGGTACTTGGATAGTGGTTGTATCAACCACATGAGTGAGAACAAGGAGATGTTCAAAAATATAAATAAAATAATAAAATCAGAGGTGAAGATGGGAAACAATGATAAGGTTCTTATGATAGGCAAAGGGAGCATTTTTATATGTACCAAACAAGGTGACAAAATAAATTCATGATGTTTACTATGTACCTAGGTTGAAACACAACCTTATCAGTGTTGGAAAACTTGTACAAAAGAGATAGAAAATCATATTTAAGAATGGTGAGTGCATCATCTTTGATTGGAGTGGTTGCAATAAGTAGATTGCAGCAGTCAAGATGATAAGTAATCAAATATTTTTATTCAGAATGCAAAGTGACCTCGCAATAGCATTCAAAATAGTGGTAGTAGATGAGTCTACTCTTTAGAATCTTAGGTATAGGCATTTGAGTTTTAGAGGGCTAAACCTTATTCATAAGAAACACATGGTGAAAAGGCTACCCCTTATAAAACAATCAAACAAGGTATGTGAAGAATACATATTGCATAAGCAACATACAAATGCATTTATTATGGGTAAAGCATGAAGAGATAGAGCTCCTTTAGAGTTGATACATTCAAACTTGTATGGTCTAATGAAGACCCCATCCCTATCTAATAATGTATACTTCATGACATTCATAGATGGCTATAGTTAAAAAATATGAGTGTACTTCTTGAAGAATAAATTGGAAGCATCTAAGACCTTCAAGTAATTCAAGGCCATGGTGGAGAATCAAAGTGGCCACTACATCAAGATTTTGAGGACAAATAGAGAGGGAGAGTATATCTCTAATGAGTTCATAATTTTTTGCAAGGATCATGGTATAAAAAAATAATTTAAATCCAGTTATACACTACAACAAAATGGTGTGGTTAAGAGGAAGAATATGACCATCCAAGAGATGGAAAAAGAGTATGCTAAAAGAAAAATGTTTGCGTAATGATTTTTGGGCTAAGTCTATAACAACGGTGTACTAATTGAATATATATCCAATGAAGAGTGTCAGGGATGTGATCCCTCAAAAATCTTGGAGCAGTCAGAAGCCAAATATAGAACACCTGAGAGTGTTAGGTTGTATAGCATACACACACATGCCCAAGCAAAGAAGAACAAAATGGGATGATAAAGGTGATGAATGTATATTCATAGGGTATAGTGACCAATAAAGGGCTTATCATTTGTACAATAACATCACCAAAGAGCTCATAATCAGTTAGGACGTTCAATTCATTGAGCATGAAGCTTGAGAAGAGAGACAAAAAAAAAGAGCATGTTGAAAGAAGGGTTGGTGGACCCTTTATTGAATATAAAATAGGTGGTGTAGTCATCAATACACCAAGTTAGACCCCTATTTCACATAGGGATGATTCATCTAAGTGTAGCAACAATCATGCAGGTCAAGGATTTGTTCAAGAGTCAACATCATCATCCTCTAACTCAATTCAATGCTAAGCAAGGATAAAAAGCTTGCAAGAAGTCTATGAGAAGTCAAGGTATGAGAAAAATGAAGATGAAACTATGCATTATACACTTTTTTATGGGTTAAACCAATCTAATTTTAAAAAATAGTCAAGAACAGCAAGTGGTGTGAGGCTATGGACGAAGAAATGCATACCATAGAGAAAAAAATAGACTTGGGAGTTAGTTGACCTATCAAAAAGAAAAGAGGTCATAGAAATTAAATGGTGTACAAGACAAAAAAATAATTTTGAAGATAAGATAGAGAGGCATAAGGCAATGCTAGTGGTGAAGGACTACAAGTAAAGGTCTAGACATGATTACAATAAAATGTTTGCAACTATAGCAAGGCTAGAAACTGTAAGGACAGTCATAGCCATTGTTGCCCAATACAAATAAAAGGTGCATCAAATGGATGTGAAGTCAGCATTATTGAATTAAGTGCTGGAATAAGAGGTCTATGTGGGACAACCACTCAGATATGATATTCTCAATCATGAGAATAAAGTGTGTAGGTTGAAAAAGGCATTGTATAAGCTCAAATAAGCCCCAAGAGCATGGTACAATCATATAGACTCATACTTGTTGAGTAATGGTTTTAGAAAAAGTGTATGTGAGCCCACACTAAACATCAAAATATACAAAGAAGGTATGTTTATTATTGTATTATATGTGGATGATCTAATATTCACTATTAATACAAATCAGTCCATTGAAGAATTCAAAACAACCATGAAAAATGATATTGAAATGACTGATTTGAGATTTTTGAAGTATTTTCTTAAGATGGAAATCAAAAAATGGATGAGGACATATTCATATGCTAATTTAAGTATGAAAATTAAATCTTAGAGAGGTTAAATATGCTAGACAACAAGCCTGTATTCATAACAGTTGAGATAAGTCTTAAGTTGTGCAAAGATGATTGCAACAATAATGTAGACCCCACATGCTATAAGAGTTTAGTGGAAAGTCTAGTGTATTTGAATGCAACAAGACCAGGCATCAAGTATGCAGTTAACCTCATATCAAGATTTATGAAGATGTCAAAGGAGACACATTATCAAGTAGACAAGAAGATATTGTGGTACATGAATGGAACAAGGAAATATGGAGTTTTATATGTAGTAGTAGATGAGTTTTAGCTTATTGGTTACTTGGATAGTGATTTGATAAGTAGCCTTGATAATTGAAATAACACTTTAGGGTATGTATTTTATTTTGGGTCAGGATCCATATATTGGGCTTCAAAAAAACAACCCATAATGTTACTTTCTATAGCTGAAGCAGAGTACATAGCAGCTAATACAACAACATGCCAGGCTATATGGTTGAGAAGGATACTTTTGAATTTACATGAGTAGCAAGGAACTTTTATAGACTATTGTGACAATGTATTATTCATAGCATTGTCAAATAATCCCATCTTTCATGGTAGGAGAAAACATATTGCAAACAGGTATCACTTCATTTGAGAGTTAGTCAAAAATTATGTCATAGAACTTAGTTTTTATAAATTCAATCAGTAGTTAGCTGATATTTTTATGAAGCCATTATCTATAAATGCTTTAATGCATCTAAGAGGAAGATTAGGGATCATAAATGTAACAACAGCCTAAAAAAATTATGGTAGCTTCGAAATCCTGCAACAGAACTATGGATTTCAACAAGATAGCTATAGATTTTGACAAGGTAGCTATGGATTTTGATAGTTTAGCTATAAATTTGGATAAGGTAGCTATAGATTTTGACAATCCAGCTACAGATTATAGTCCAGATATAGATTTTGGTAAGGTAACTATGAATTTCAGCAAGCCAACTATAGATTATAATCTAGCTAAGTATTTTGGCAAGGTAGATATAGATTTCAACAATTCAATTATAAACTCTGTCAACAGAGCTACAAACTTTAGTAATGAAGCTCTAAACATGCATAAAAGAGGTGAAAAAGTATTTGAGAAAATAAAGAGAAGTTATAAGGAGGTTTTAGAGATTAAGAAAAGTCCAGGTGACCATGGTAGGAAGGTCAAAATAAGGTGGAGTGTTCAAATATTGTTATTTTTTACTCTCTACCAACTCACCCACACAGCACTAGAACATGATAGGCCATCAACAGAACTAAATGCTTTCATCCGAATTTGAAATTTGGAGCTCTTTTGACTTGTTTGGATGGAAAATCTATGGAGTAGGTGAGTATGTTGGTAAAAGATAAAGGAAAAAAATGTCTCGTAGAAGGTATTATTCAATGTAGTAGCACTATTGTGAGAACAAAGCAACAACTTGAAAAAAAATAGAGCAGGAAAGGAACAGGTGAATAGAATATAGCAGAGCTATAGAGAAGAACAACAATCCATAGCAAGAGAGTGTGTAAAGAATCATAGCAAAAACACGCTATAAGAGAAAATAAGTATAATATGCATGCAACAATAGTCATTAAGAGTATATAGTAGAACTGAAGAGTTAACTACAGCAATAGTCCATAACTTAGAAAGATATTTCCAGAAGTCAAAGAAATTTTTTTATGCCTTCTATATATTATTTTATAATAACAATAACCGTGTTTGAATTAAAATAAATAAATAAACATTTAATATATACAAATTTATTATTTATTTTTCCACATTCTCTCCTCCCCTATTTCAATCTTTTGTTGTCTATGTACTACCCACCTGAACCTTTCAAATTTAATAATTTTCTACATATACAACCATTAACCTCAACATTTTCCAACATTTTATAATGAATAAATATTATTTTATAAAAAATTATAATCAAACATCCTAAATTTACTCTCATATAGAATAAATAAACAAAAACTAAATAATAATAAATACATAAAAAGTACATGTCATCACGATCAAAGAGGATGTGAACTGATTCCAAAAGTGAAATGATGACAACCGCATGATCAGTATATCAACGGATAGCCCAAATAGTCCAGCCATCACACTTAAAAGTCAGCAAAACACAGACTCCAAAGGTGAAATGATGACAGCCACATGATCGGCATATCGACTGACTTCCCAGATAGTCCGACCATCACAGTTAAAAGTTGGCAAAACGTAGACTCAACTAAAACACATATCGAGTTAATTGAGTATGTGAATAAATGTTCTTTGCTTCCATACTTATGTTCAGGTCCGTGATACACAAGAAAAACACAACTGAAAGCACTTTGGTCCTGCGCAACCTAGTTCGAATCTCATAGTTTTTTTTCTCATTTTCAGAAGTAGTCTGTACGGTGTCAAGATTTTACGTTTTCTTGGGATCTATTTTTGTGAACATTTTGGGTTTTTTTTGGTTTGTGAGAGCTGCAAATTTGAAGCTCAGTTTTATCCCACTGAAATGGGCAGACAATCATTCATTTCCAACTCCGGAAATGGTGACAACCATCACAAAACATTTGTACATTGAGAGCATCTTTTTCATTGTTATGAATGAGATTAGAAACGATTTAAATCATCTGTAACAGTTGATCTTAATCAATACTCACAAATTAATGAGGTTCACACTCTCAACTAATTACATAAATTCATATTAAAAAATGTTAAATAATTTTTTGAAAATAACTAATTACTAAACTAAAATCAAAAAATGTTAAATAACTTTTTGAAAATAACTAATTACTAAACTAAAATCAATCAGTAAGTAAGTACTAATTAAACTTATTCATATACAAATGTTGGTTAAACTTGCCCATCTGCAACAACCCTATTGCATTGCCTACAGGTTGCAGGCCCTAAAAATATGCAACTGGATAGATCCGTCACGTTTATATGGACATTTTCCTCTGTTGTAATCCCTTCCTTTAATGTTGACCAAATTTAAAACTCCCGGAAGGAGGTATAAGAACTTACAGGCCAAGGTTTAAGAGAGAGAAATTAAAACAGTATCACATGAAATAATGCATTTCGCCTGTGTCGTATTTATGATTGAAGAAAATTGAATAATAGAATTTAGATTGAAATGTTCAGGTTGAATTCAACGGTTAACTGTTAACCTGGGCGTATATTTAGCACTTGCTGCTCAATGTTAACTCGTGGAAATACAGTGGCGGAAATAAATCTTCCGAAAATTCAAAAAAATAAAAAATAAAAATAAAAATCTCCTCGTACCAGGAAAAATGCGTGACCAGGAAATGGAGAACCTCGACACCTCCACTCCCATATGAACATTGTTTCTACGTCTTCCTGCAATTAATTATCTACCATTTATATCATCATAACCTTAGCGTTGAGTGTAGAGTTAGACTAAGGGTGCGTGTTTGATGGTGTACTTTATAGCGGTGATATTCATCGGCTGCTATATCTCCGTTATTTCCATCACCTATTTTTCCTGCAATCACAACCATTACTGTTCAGATTGGAGTAACAAAAAGCACAATAAATACAAGTGATGAAAAAAAGAGTAGCAGGGGAATGGGAGAACACGTCCCAGTTGCTGAGACCCTTTCTGTCTTCAAGACAACCTCCCTCCTACTGCACCACATTTTTCTTTCATAACTTAGCATTCTGAACATTAAATCGCTTTCGACAACAGCAATATAAATTTGGGGTGGTACCTGATAGGCAGAAGAAGCCACGCCAAAAACAAAGTCTGATGGGAATGCTTTCTTGCTAAAACATAATCTGATGAATGTTGGACAACTATGTGAAAATAACTATAAGATGGTGTTTGAATAAAATAAATGTAAAATTTATGACAATTATCTAGGAAATAAGGTTGTTACAGTTTTACCTATGTTTAATAATAAAATGTTTCCATTTAATCTTGGAGAAAATAGTAGCATCTTTGTCAATGTCAATATGACATATGATGAGAAGAGTTGGTGGTGGCACCTCAAGAATGAACACTTTCAAAGTTTGAAGTTACTAACATCATAAGAATTGGTTTATATTTTTTTAATGTTGAAGAGCACAAGAAAGTTTGTGAAGGTTGTGTGTTAAATGAAAACAAAGAGAAAATTCTCCAAAAAATAATGCATGGAGAGTTTATCATCCACTTTAATTGGTTCACTTTAATATTTATAATCATATCTAAATAAAAAAGTTTAAATAAGTCATCATTCACTAAATTTATTATGGATTACTCATGAAAGTGTTGGGTTCATTTTTTAAGTAGATTTGATACATTTAATATGTTTAAATCCCTTGTAGAGAATGAAAGTGGTTACAAAATAAATTGCTTATGGACTCACCATAGAGGTGAAATTTGCTTAAAATATTTTATAGATTATTTTGATTTGAATGGAATCAAAAGGCAACTCACGACTACCTATACTCCTCAACAAAATGGTGTAGCTAAAAGGAAGAATCAATAATGGTTGAAATAGCAAAGAGCTTGTTATAGAATTGAGCAACACTTATTAGGGTGATGCAGTTGATACAATAATTTATATTCTCAATTAGATTCCCCCTAATGCACTTGAAAATATGTCTCCAAATGAAGCAAGGTAATAAAATAATCTTAATGTCAAATATTTTTTAAAAATTGATTGTTTAGCCTATTTTAGTATAATTGATCAAAAAGAAACAAGTTAGATCCAAGAATGAGTCTTTTATTTTTGTTAAGTATAGTGAACAAAGTAAATCTTATAGGATTTACAATCCTCTCACTAAGGACATTTTTATGTCAAGGTAAGGTTATGACAAAGATAAAGATAAATTGACATGTCTAAATCTATTTTGAAATGTGGTATTTATGATCATATAACTGATGAGCAACCCACTAGTACTTTAATTACAAGTTCTATAGGTCCACTAAGTAAGACCTCATCTAATTATTTTATTCCAAGTGTAAGCACAATTCGTGTCCTAGTTCTTAAAGGAAGATAAGAAGCTTGATTGAAATGTATCAAAGTACAAGAATTCAAGCACATTAAGAATTTATAATCTACGATGTGGGGGCCCAAGACCAGGGATGTGGGGGATAAGTACACATTAGAGGTAACTCACAATTATAAAAGGGAATGTACATAGAAAAATTTATATAGAATTTATCTGCGCACACTCAAATGGAGCAAAATTCTTAAACTTGCATAAATGCAACTTCTATTCATTATGAATCAATAGGTAATTGGTACAATATGATAAAATGCATTTATGACATAATAGATATGCAGAGCATGATATATATATCATTATAACTATGTAAGAAACGGAACCTTCGTTGGATGCATATGTCACATAGTTATACATGAAATACAAGAGGCAATTACAACTATTTCTTATTGCAACGGAGACAGTTACTAGTCATTTTATTTTTAAAGTCAAAACTACTAAAAAATAAATATGAATTGAAGCCCCATTATAGAGGACTATCAAGTTAGAGTTTGATTACACTAAAGGCTAATAGAAGAAAAAATTTCTAAATGCGCTTTTAGTTTAGGATGTGGTGCGCTTTTAGTTTAGGATGTGGTACTTCGGCATAGTCATAGTCAACACTCTATTTTCTACAATAGCATTCAAATTCTCTACCTTCACACACCCAAGTCACAATGAAAGAAAGAACTCGAATCAAAACATTTACGATATCAAAAACAACCTTGAATAATATGAAAAAATTATTTATATATATTTAATAAACTATAATATATGCATAATACTATCTAAAGTGAGGATAACCTCAAATTATATGCTTGCACTTTACCATTTAATAAATACTTTGACATTAAAAATTGAGTAGGTCAACTTTTTCTAACTAGAATTTGGTACACAACAAAGATTTGATTGCTTTATTATATGTACTTATTTTCTAATGTTTTATTTGATAATGTGTGGATATTTACTCACTTATAGAAGTATAAATATATTTCAATTTAAAAATATTGTCTTTGTTCTTCATCATTACTATCTAGGTTAGTTTAAAATATGTGACCGGTTTCATGTTCCATCGAATTTATTCTATTATTATTGCTTAATGCTTCTTACACAAAAGATGAGATGGAACAACATTCATAAATTTCAAGGAAGATAAAAATATTTTACCTAAATGAAAAAAATTAGATGTTTTTTTGGTGTAACGTTACACCATTAGAGTGATGCTAATAATATTCTTCTTTAGTGATTATCATAAAACAGTTTGCTATCACCTCCCAATTATATATATTTTTTGGTATATGAGAAATTATTACATTTTACATTTCTTACAATAATCTCCCTATTTTATTAATATATGAAGAATTATTACATTTTACATCCCCTTAAACAAGAAATTACCCTGAAAAAAAACCATCAAGTACAAATACCCATAGGTTTTGAACATTGAACCTCATCTTAAAAAATGCTAGAACTTTACCAATCTACCAAGACCTCCCGATCATATATTACCATAATTCATCGATTTTTATAAGTAACAAGGCGTATAACAACAATCAACACTAATTCCGATTTCCATAAATATTTAATCGTTGTTAAATCCACTTTTCCGTAAATACTTATCGCAACGCTGCATGTAATACTTAAAACACTTTGTCCAAATCAATATGCAAACAACAAACAAAACTTTAACAAAACAAAATGTATCTCAGCGATATTACATTTATGAAACATCGGCCAACAACTTAAACGAATCATTGGTTGGAGGTTGTTAATAAAAATAACCCAACAACAACACCAAAAATAAAATAAATTAACACCTACAATCTTAAATTAATTATACAGCTTTACATTAAATATCTTTCTTTAAAAAAGACACCGAAACAGTAGCGCTGCAAACATCATTGGATTGCATATTATGGCGATTATAAAATATTTTTCCAATTTAATAAGAATGAGAAAAGAAAAGGCTCTTTTAAGAACCCACCTGTAAATGGTGGATGTTGTTTTAAATCGGAATTGTTTAATACTAGTTCAACATTTCTTTGTATTTCCAGAAGCTGCTTCTGCGCTCTTGGCCTCCTAGGCTTTCATGGAGATGGATAAGATGAATGGTATAGCCTCTTTATTTGGAAATAAATTCTTATCAGTCGTAATGATATGTTTTTTTTTAATGAGAATTTGCAATCTTAATGATATGTTTGTTGGACAGAATGTGCAGAGCATGAGGAGGAGGGATTGAAGGTGATAGGAGCAGGATTATGCCGAACAGGGACATCCTCTTTAAGAGATGCCTTGAATTTGTTGAGCTTTCGCTGCTATCACTTTACGGAAATGAAGAAAAACAAGCAAGAGAGTGCGTGGATGGATGTTTTTACTGGTAAATGCAAGTCGTAATTGATGGGAATGAGTTAGCGGCATATTGATGCAAGATTACATGCTGTTTAATATGTTTTGTGTTGATTAGTATTAAAAGGCGTACAATCAAGATCATTCAACCTTAACGCACAGGCTGTTTACTATGTTAATACGTTTCTTATAAAATAAAAATAATTTTATATACATTTTTATTCATGCTTATATTGGTAAAATAGAGATGGTAATGGTTGCTGGAAATCAGAAGATTGGAAGAGTATATTTGTGGGGTATAGAGCAACCGTAGACTTTCTATCATGGAGGTGTATGAAAAGCTAATGGAGGCCTATCCTGAGGCAAATATAATACCAACCACACGCGACTCAGAATGCTGGTATCAAAGCGTTAATGACAGTCTACCGTGCATATAAAGAGGTGGGATGCAAGGACAAAATTTTCCTACGAAAAAGGCTAACTATGTTAGCTTTATGGCAAGGATTATTCCGGGGAAGGTTTGAAGAGAAGGAATCGCTATCAGGGTGTATGAGGCACATGCAGAAAAAGTGAAAAAAGGCGTGCCTGCAAATAAATTACTTGTCTTCAATGTGAAGGAGGGATGGTCTCCTCTCTGCAAATTCTTGGACGTTCCACTGACACGCCATTCCCTCACTCCAACGACAAAAATGATTTCGTGGAAAGAGTAATAGTAAATGCTAATGCTTCCCTCCACTGCATTCCATAGTAAGTTTTGCCGTATGCTTTGTGTTGTCTACATGTTCGTATACACTATTGCTAATTAAAAAAAACATTCAATCTGTCTGTCTTTTTATTGGTTTAAAATGTGCCTTTTGTTAAGTAATGTTATTACTAATAAAAAAATATTCAGTGTGACTTTCTTTTTGGTTTAGAATGTGGCCTTTGTTAGCTGGTGGCATACAATTTTTTTAATTAAGCTTAAAAAGGAGGGTGTTGATAGGTTTCACAACATATGAACCCAGCAGCAATCAATCAAAGAAGAGAAACAAAAAAAAAAAAATAGGGAAGGTCTATTAACCCAAATAAAACAAAAGTGTCTATATTAAAGAACACTACAAAACAAAAACAACAATAAAATGGCAAGAGTGTTAAAAGGAACAAAGCCATAATACAGTTAAAACTTTTCATCTCCATTCTCCTTTTGTGATAGGAGGGTTATATTTAGAAATCTTTTGTCCTTATTTTTCCCGTTCTTTTTGGAACTCACTTTCGTTCGTTCCCCTCCTTCACCTAAATCATAGTAAATAAGAGTGAACAATTCAAGAACCTCATCTAATGTTTGATCCAGCGAAGGAATTCTGGCTAGCAAACATCCCCTTCAACTAAAAGAGTCTGATCCTCCTGCCCCTCTTTATATTCACAACAACTAATCATAGAGGGTTCCTTGGTCATAGTCTTCTCACACAGAGCTAAAGTATTCATAGGCATTTAGGGTACTATTTCTGGGATATCACTTTCCATTTCAATCTCAATTTCTTTGTTACAATTTGTTCTATTTTTAGATTCATTTACGTCAATATCACAATCATTTAAATTATCCTTCCACTAAAATGCTCATTTATTCCTTTTTACCAATCCACAAGTAGTTCCAAATGCCCTATATTGAAGTATTTATGACATTGGAAATGCAAGCCCTCATAATCAAACCGTTGTTTCCACATTCTACCATGGATCTTCATCTCAATAAATTTTGACAAATCTACAAAAAGACTCAATTTGACTAATATTTAGACAAATGTTGAATGACTCATCCACTAAATATTTTCATCTATCAAAAAAACATTCACCCAACGAATCTCCAATAACTTTCAAACCTTCATCAAACCAAAATTGAAATGGCAGATGGGACAACCTTACCCATATTGGTTTGACATTAAAAGACTTGATATGGTGGTATACATTAAGTATAAGTTAGTGTCCTTTTATGCTTGAGTGATTGTGTACCACTTTTTTATGATTACTAATGAAGAAAAATAACACACACAACTTATTTTTATTTTTAAATCAAAATTGTTAATTGTTATGAGCATGCACTTCGCCCTTTAACATAGTACACAACCTCCCTCGTTTAGATTAAACTTCTAAAATGTTATGTTTAATAGGAATTTCTTGCAGGAATAAACTCAAAATGGAAAGCCAAACCAAGAAGTAAACAAATTTATATGTATAAATAAATGATTCTCAATCACAATAAAAATGGGTGGCACGTTGTGCATTATTCATGCAAATAATTGTGGTTTAATGTTTCCCTCTTATAAACACCTATGTCAAAACTTGACTTTGGTAATAATGGGAATTAAATAAAAATTCCATACTTGCTACAAATTGTAAGTATACATTTCTATTAAGAGCATTATAAGTTAAATGAAATGTTATATATGAAACTTATGTGCTAAAAATGAGTATGGACACTAATATAGGTAGAAATGTAGATACTTAGTTTTGGTTTGGGGATATTATTATTTGTGAAATTGCATTGTTTTAGGGTATGTACCATTTTTTTTTATTGATTTAAATTAGGTTCTTGTTTCAACATATTTTTTTTTATGTTTGTGTTATGTTTTCTTCTATCCATTTTTTTTCCTTTTTATGTTATTTTTTTAATGTTTTAGTCTTATTTCTTGAAATTGTATTATGTATGATTGTGGGTCATCAAGCCCATATTATGTACGATCTAGGGTAGGCCCTTGTGACCCTTATTTTAAGTCTTCCATGCCTCATATTTATATTTTGTAGGTCATTCTCCCTTATTATGTGTTCATTCGCATATAAATTTTGTTCTAATCTAAAATTCACACACACACACACACACACACACACACACACACACACACACACACACACACACACACACACACACACACACACACACACACACACACACACACACACACACACACACACACACACACACGCACGCACGCACGCACGCACGCACGCACGCACGCACACAAACAAACAAAAGTGTATACAACACAATAAAATTTATAAGGAATACCCACACATTTTTTAAAGGAATTTAATGTGAAAGTGTCAGCACATAACTCAAGTATTTTTAAAAAAAAATTGATGAAATATTTGAATAATATACTTCCTTGTGCCATGTATTCATTCTAACACACAAATCCATATAGTACTAATGTTGGCATCTATAAATTTATTATTAAATTACATTGAGTGTTATTTTTAAAAATTGTTATAGACAAAGGGACATAAAATAATGGAGGGATAACATAGATCCCAAATTCAATCTCCTATTTTTATTGGTATGTAAAGAGTTGTTAAGGTTGCAGAGAAAGAAAATAGTGTCCTATAATTTTATGCGTAATTTGAGAAAACTAACTAAGGGGTTTGGATTCTTAAAATAAAATAAGATGATCATTAAATTGATTTATATAAATTTTCATTCAAACAAAAATAATCTAAATTTCCCAAGGAATTCTTTGATTTGTTGATAGAGTGCACTCTAAAACTGTCTTTGTTCACTCCATATTTTATGTGTTTTCTTCACCTCACGATATGAACTTATTTTATATTATTTATTTCTAACTGCTATCTTTAATTTTTTTTTTTTTAAAAACATATATTCTTTTAAACCCTCTTTTATCATTCACTATTATTGTTAGAATATAAATGAGATTTATTTATTTCTAACTGCTATCTTGAAATTTATTTTTATTATAAATGAGATTTATTTTAATGTTTTATTTGATTAAATCTAATTAGACCTAGCTTACAAATAGTATTGGTAGATGCATAGAATTTAAATATAAAAACCACATCCACAATATATTTTCATAAACCTGTGCACTATTACACCCCTTTGGGTTGGTTCTTTCTTCCATTTTATTATATTTAATATTTCTACGAATTATTCAATTCATTTCAAATCATTAGCTCTAGCACTTGTGAATTGGTGTTAAACTATAGTGTAATGTGATTTTATATAATATAAACCACATTTTTATGCTACATATATTTTTCCATATTATGTTAACTAAAGTAATTTGGTCCAAAAACCCAATCAAGACAAAAGCTTATATATATTTCAATCTCATAGATTGTTTTCAAATTCATTTGGTTATATCTAAACATGCTTGTAAAACCAAATGGTGTCCATCACTAATGTTGATGTTCTTTCTAATATTATATATTATGTTTCAAATGATGTTGAAATGGTTTACAACTATAATTTTGTGAATGGATCTCAAATTAATAATAATTTTGACAATGATCAATATAATAAAAATGAAAATATTTAAATACTTATTATATTTAGTAAACACATCACAATTAACCTTAAGAAAAAGAATGCATGTTTTAAGAGATGTACAATATGAAAACCAAGATCAATCACCTTTGATTGAACTAAAAATAAAATTTACACCTTATAAAGTGAGTTCTATATATTTGAAAGTAAATAATATATATCAATCTTAGAGAATCACCTTCCATCCCTCAAAATTTGACCATTTCCCATCTTTTTTTTTAG
Organism: Torreya grandis; assembly: GCA_037957365.1. NCBI lineage: Eukaryota > Viridiplantae > Streptophyta > Pinopsida > Cupressales > Taxaceae > Torreya > Torreya grandis. Next base: position 567,571 of record JARHVA010006409.1, read on the forward strand.
AAAACATTCCTCCTCCTATTTCTATTTCTTCCACCCTTGTTAATTATTTTATTACTACTATAAATAATTTTTTTCTTCTCAAGTTCTTCAAATTTATCTAATTTTTTTTCTAAAATTTTCAAAGATTCTCAACATGATTTTGAAATTTATTATTATTCACAATTTTATTCTTTAAAAATTGATTTTATTCCAACCTATTATTTTACACATCTCTTCCAATTTTGGCATTATGATGCAATAATTTTAGGATGCACAATAATAAGTTCAAATGCTTTATCAAGTATCTCCAAAACCTAGTTATGAGATCAATTCATATGATATTTCACTTAATGTATTACATAAATTATGAAGTTATCTATCACACATTTTTCAATAGGATTTATTATTCCAAAATTTAAATTATTTAATGAAAAAGGAGATTCTTCACTCCATATTAAATCATTCTATGTATCTTGTCTATATTTTTCTCAAAGTGGTAAATTATTTACCAATCTATTTTCTGTAAGTTTAAAATATGATACACTTGATTGGGTTAATGCTTTGTCAGTTGAATGTGCATTATTTCACTAATTTTTATTTTATAATTTACTAGTTCATTTTTTTGATAAAAAATAGTATGAGAGTGACACATTAAAAAAATCATAAATTAAATAAAGATATAATAATAATATTACTAAATATGTGCTTAGATTAAATATAATGGCTACCAAAATTATTTAGTCATTATCTGATCATGAAATACAGACTATATTTTATCAAAGTTAATTTTACACATTAAATGAAAAGTAGTCTAGAACACTCACCCATCTTTTAATGATATTTGTCATACAATTTGAAACTATGATATTAACATTTTAGAGGACATCGTGCTTAAATATGGAGCCATTACACTTACGTAGATTGTGAATCCAAATTTAAAAGTAAAAAATCTCACAATAAAAATCAATAAAAAATATTTTTAACTTAATATTAAGGCCAAAAATTTAGTGAAAGCAATGGAATAACCACCTAGAAAGCTAGTCTTATCACTAGAAAGAAAAAAACACAATTTACAAGATTAAGTTAAACTCCTTAAAATGTACTTAAAAGATAAATCAAATATAAATTGCTTATGTTACCTCTTATTAAAGATTCGAATCCATCCAGACCATAACCTAAGAAAAACAATGATATTTTAATCTATGGTTATGATAAAGTCATAGTAAATCCTTTAAACACACACATTACTATCAAACATAAAATTTAAGACCCAACTTATACAAATCAAATTCAAATAGAGGGTTTCAACAATAATATGAATCAATAAGTGGATCAACCTATTTAACATTTGAAAATATATTTACTATTTTGTCTTTAGCACTTTGGAAACACTGAATTGGACATGACATGCTTGGACATTGGTATATATTTGACATTTGTGTCAATTTTCCATCTATCTATCTACTTATTATAGAAAATAAAATTTTCTCTTTGATATTTGACAATAAAAATCTTGACAAAAATTTATCATGCATGAATTGTTCTCATAAACAAGGTCTAGATTTACTATTCTCTCACACTCACATATTATCTTATGATTTTAAGATTTCATTATAATGTTACACACCTATAAGAGCTTTATTATCTATTTCAAACCTACTTAATATCCTACACATAAATATTTATTCCTTCAATTTAGTTCACTTGTACACACATTAGATCCACTGGGTTTTGTTAGCATCATGAGTTGATACTGACCTAATTTATTCAAAATGAATTGATCCCAACAATGGGTAGTTTTCAAAATCAAAGCTTTCCTTAGGGCTATAAAATTTTCCTATTATGTTATTGTGTAAAAAATTATTCAAAAGGGATTTGGAACTTATTTATATGTTATTTTACATTTATAAAGTCTTCATTTTTCTTCCCAAATTGAAAACCTATCATTAGGAGAAGCCACAAGCCATGTTTGAAGCACACTGAATCTATTTCAAATCAAGCATTGTTAAGATTTAAAGCCAAATAAATAGAAACATACATATAATGGAGTAAAATTATGTAATAACACTATATGGGATAACTAATGTGGCTTTAATTGACTTCTCAGATTATTGAATACATAGGAGACACTCAATCAAAAATGAGGATAATTTGGGTCAACTCAGCCCATTACACTTTTTTAAAATTTTCATGTCTCAAGCCCTTAAAGCACACACATGGTTTCAAGGAAAAATATATTATTTTCTCAAGCTACGTACATCTTTAGGGTTTGATATCACAAATATAAATCATATAGACATAGGTGTAGGTGATTGTGTGGTTATATTTCATCATTTATGTACAGACTTATATTGACCAACATGGTTCAGTATTGACCAATGATACTAACCCAAATCAATCAAATCAACATTGAGCAGACAAAGAATAAATTTTATAATCAAATGAACCACATTCCTTCTTTATCCTTGTTTTCACTTCCAAAATATAGTCTAATTTAGACAGTCACCCAGATAATTTAAGTAACCATATTTTTATTATACCTAATATATTAAATATATGTCACTTTTCAAATCATTGTAATCATTTTTAGTATTTTGCATTCATATGTATGCTTGAATGAGATATCTTAATATCTTAATTATATACATTTTTCTATCCTATTATGGTTAGTATTGATTACATTCATTATAATAATGGTAAAATATATTGGTGAATTCCTACACATTGATCAGACTGTCCTTCCAAAGTTTTGATTTTTTTTTCATATGGTTTCAATATATAATTTTTATTTCCATACACAAATAATATTTTCACCTTTCTCCCTAGATATTCATTAGGGTTTAATCATTACATTTTTTCATAGTTTAGCCTTATCATTTTATTTTCAAATGAAATTTCTAATTATTCACATTAATTGTGGCTATATGGAATGAAAATTAATGGTTAACACAAGTCATGAAATTAAAATAAATCATATTGTTCTACATGGATGGTGTATCATATTTGGATCAATTATTTAATAAAATGGGTAACAAGGATCAAATATAGATTCACTAATAAGGCTAAAAAAATCTCAAGTCTTTCTAAAATCCTAATTCTATAAAGTACTATATGAAATGCTCATTATTACCACTATATCCTATAGTATATGAATTACTCTATTTATTCCTCCTCCCCCAAGACCTCAAGGTTCTACTAGCTACCATCTTGCTCTAAGTTTTCACACACGACTTATCTTTTATTCTACAATCCATTTTATTAACACTAGATGATGTATGATGTCCCATCATACATGATAGTATGAATTTGGTAAACATGTACCTCTTCAACCCCCTCCACCTCCCATAAGGAAATATAGTTAACCTAAATAATATTAGATCATTAATAAACTAAAGAATATCCATGCTAATGTTTTTATTTTAGAGTTACCCAAAAGATCAATGCTTTATAAACAGATCTTATACAAGTCATTACAATAAATAAATATACCCATTGATACACAACTTTCACCATTTACCTCCATCATGAATAAATTCTATGATAATAACAATTTCATCAATTTAAAGAAAGAAGACTTACCTATGCAACACACAATAGATAAAAATATGCCATTATTCAGTAAATTTAAATCACTTTTTTGTCAAATGTGTTTTATTAGATAATGGTTATAAATTGAATATTTATAACACTACCTTCTTATAATTATTGGGAATCAGCATGTCTATTACTCAAAATTCATATCATAGCATAAAATTATTTGATAAAAATCCACATAAAATAGTTGGAGCCATATCATTGGATGTGAAACTAGGTCCCACTATGATACCTACTAATTTCCATGTTATTCATAAGGTAGATGCAAGATAATGGGGGATAAAAGGCAAGGTATAAAGCGACACTTTTTTCTAAAAATAACAATAGTTAAACTTGGAGAGAATGTTAGAGATGCTTCAAAAATAAATTTGAAAATGACATAAAAACATGAATTATGGAATTTTGAATGTATTTTCTAAATAGATAAAAAAATTCCAATACCTAGATGATAAAAGTGTGTGAAATAGATGTATTTATGACAATAAGTTGGTCAATTTTTTGTAAAAAGATCAAGGGATTGCATATGTACTAACAAACTTTTTTTGAGTAAATTATTGAATATTTGTTTAAAATTTCATATATAGATAGGTGAAATGTCAAAGATTATTGAGAATATTTTTATTAATTTTTATTAAATATATAATTTTTAAATAATTTTACAAGTCAAGATAGCTGGAAAATTGAAATTGCAAGTGTGTGAACATAACTTTTTGACCTTAACTTCATGAAAATCATTTTTTTAAAGAATATTTGATAATGTGTAGATTATTGAGATATAAGTTTTATAAGCGTTTGATTAATATTCAAAAATTTATAAGAAAATTTATGATAATATGTATATAGACTATAACGAGGTATGTTATATATAAATTAAGTAATAATTATAAATAATATTCTAAAATTAAAAAATTATATATTTAAAAACTATGCTTTCCCCTCTAAAACCCCATATAATGTTTTTAAAACAATAATAAAAGCTGCCTAATCAGACATGTCGATAAAAGAAAAAAAACATAAATTTCTTATAAATCCCCTTGGCTAGTCCATGATAGAGTTTGGCCAAGTTTGGGACCCCCATGCCTAAAATCAATTCAAACTTGGAGGGAAATCTAGAAACAAAATTCTAAATATGAAAAGGGCATATACCTTTTCCACAACTACTTTTGGGCAATCAAATGTTTTTATCCATTGTTTAATGGATCACATAGGGCATGTGTGCTTTTGAAATCACACATGCCCTTTATGATTCATGAATTCATTATATTTTTCTCATGAAAATGAGTCATTTATTTTGATCTTTCTAGATTATAAACTAGTTTTTCTACTGAAACTATGCAAATTTGGTGAATTGTTCATTTGTTTTATTTGAATCACTACAAATTATTTAAATTTAAATCTAAAAATATATTATTTTGGCAAAGATATATAATGGGTTTGGGAATTTATCACAAAATACCAATCAAAGACCTAACAAATGAGGAAATTAAAGAGAAAGGAGAAAAAGAAATAAAAAACAAGTAGATAGGAGAGCATCCATAAGGGCTTCTAGGCAAGGTGAAGGTTCTTCTTATAAACCATGTAATACTTGTCATGAAAATAATATTCACATTTTTATATAATTTAGTTTACATATGTCTTCAAATGAGATAAGAGAATCGAATCAATTTGTGTTGCCAAATGAAATTCAAAATATAGATTATGTAAGTCATTAATCTGTAATGAATGATGAAATATATGGATAAACACAATATAATGAAACATCTATTCATAATGAAATTTTTTAGTATCATGATAATCAACATCAAATACTAACCTCAAATCAGTTGTCTCCTAATGAAAAGGAATTTAATTCACCTATATGGCCTAATGTAGATAGTCAACCCTCTACTATCCCTACTATGGTTGAAGTGTTAAAACCACCCAATTTAATAAAAAATATAGTTCCTTCAACCACACCTCCAAGGATAATAAGATGACTAGAAAAATATTTGGTTGAAATAGATGAAAAATAATAGAATAAATGGAAGGTAAAATGTCAAAAAGATCAGTTCAACATAATGTTCAATGTGTATGGAACTATGAATTTAAGAATAAAAGCCATACAAAATAATGTCAACTATTTGTTCAATTAATGAAAATGAAAAAAGTATGCCCTATGATGCATAATTTGGGGTTAAGAACATTAAACATGGAGAGAATAAATAGTACAATAGTAAAGAATCTATTTAATGCATTTAACGTAATAGGCAATAAAAATCAGAATAAAGATAGTAATGTGGTAAGATGAGTAATAATAGAAGCTATAGTGAGTAAGTCAACATCTAAAGCTTTAATTATTAATAAAATAAGTAAATCATTTAATTTTAATATAAAAACTTTAATAAATGCTTTAAAAAAAAGAATAAGTCTTGATGACCCTTCACTCACAAATTAATGGGCGTTTAGTGGTAGACTCTCATAAAAAGATAAGGTATTAGTTGAAGAAACAAAATAATTCATTGAAAATTTTTGGCACAACAACCCAAGGTTCTTATCTATTGTAAAAGATTTTAAAAGAAGAAAAGGCTCAAAAAATCATGAGCCACATTAAAAACATTTTTTAGACATGACGCAAATTAAATTTTATAGAAAGTTTATTGAAAAATGTAATGGCCATTTGATAATTAGCCAAAGATCATTTGAGGTTTGCAAGCCTTTCTATATTAAAATAAGCCAAGCATGCACCACATGTTTTTTTAGGGTACATGTTGAATTTTCTATGCAGTTTGATTTTTTTCATCATATATGTTGTACTTTGCATACTGATGAGATTTTACAAAAATGTATGGTGTTTTGTCCAGCTAAAACATCAAGAGAATTAATCCAAGGTATTTTCTATCAAATACTTGAGGGACATTTTTTTGACAAAAAAAGTTTAGATGGAACATGTAACAATTGAAAATTTTGATGAGTTATTTACATGAAGATATTTCACATGAATTTAAAATACAACTAGTTTATTATAAGAAGTACAAATCTGTTAAGTATGCGTTAAAAGATGGAAAAGATTCATCAAATTTTGAATTGGTTACAACCAAAGTTTTTGTATGTGATTTAATGTTTGAATTTAAAAAGAATATTATCTACCAATATGAAAGATGCACACATAAATCAAAATGGTTAGATAATCAATTCAAAGCATGCATGGATAACTTCCCAGTTGGCACCATTATTTTAGTTATGGATTTTGCTGAGAACTAAAACTACAACCATAGAATGAGGTTTAATCCCAATATTATAATTCAGTTCAAGTTGGAATTTTTGTTCATATTACATTCAGACATGTACCTAATAACACAAATGACAATAAAAAGATTTTGATGGAGTACCATTTTTATATTAGCAATGATAGATGGCATTCTCTATAGTTTGTCCAAGGTTGTTTTGATATATTTTATATGATTATGAATGAAAGATAAATCGTGTTTGATACATGCTACATTTGGTCAGATAATTATGTAGGGTAATTTAATAATTCTAAAATGTTTTACTGGTTAATAAAAATGCATAAAAATAATGGTTTTCAAATTTTTTGGAGCTTCTTTGAGGTTGGGCATGGAAAAGGGGAACATGATGGTGTTGGTACATGTGTAAAAAGAGACCTTAAAAAAGAGTAGGTAAAACACAAGGATGGTTCTAATTTGATCAATGTTATAAGTATTGTGACTTGGTGTAATGAAAATATTTTTTATGGATTGGATAAACATTCTCATGTACAAAGATTCTTATGGTTAATAGAGGAACAACATAAGTCAATGTATGAATATTGCATTACAGTACCTAGATCGACTGTTTTCCACTTTATTCAAACCTCAAATTCAAGTTTATGGGATATTTATATTTGAGATATGGCATGTTTTTTTTCTCGTGTATGAAATTTAATTGAAATTAATGTGAATCAAAATAATGGGTTGATAAATGGTATTATAGACTCATATCACCTATAGAAATTAGTCTTTCACTCCAATAATTAACAGATCCTGAAATGGTATCATCAGTTGACTTTGATCACATCTCAAATCTTGTGTAACTAGGTACAATTTATTATTTAATTAAATATACAACCTTAGATATTAGTGATGTTTTTAATTTTTCTTAGATGTGTTTACAATTTGATTATAACTTAAATGCAAGGCATGTTATTGTAATCATTGCATGTGAGAACAATGATGAGGGAACAGACTACTACTTGTGTTGTTGTGTAAAGGAAAAAAAATAACTACAAATGTTATGGATGGAGAAGAGATAATATATCCCACTAGATCTGTAGTGGTTACTAGAATCTGGCTTCTTAGGTAGTATCATAAATAAATAAAATAATTTTTATTTGAGGACTTTGAAACACACATGGTGGTGCTTCATTATTCAAACTTGGCTATTGCTACAAATATTAAAATTATTAAATATTGTGGAAATCCTCACAATATAAATTTGTATAAATTTCATGAATCTAACCACAAAGTGATTCTTGAAACACTTGCAAAGAAAGCTAATCATCAATGTACATTAGATTTAATTAGTAAGTTTATCCAGTGTTTCAAATTAATATAGTAAATTTATTTGATTTAATGTATTTTAATTTTCAACTCCTTTATCATTATGAGTTTATTTTTCTTTAAATTTTTTACTGACAATTTAAATATAGGTTAGTGGCACCAAATGATCCTCCACCTTCACGTGGTTGGTGTCATGAGTACAAAAGATTATCTTCTTGAAATGAAGATGAGCTAAAATAATTAATATTAATTTCATCTACCTTAAGCAAAAAAAAATTTACCTTATATCTATTTATCCTTTTAGTAAAACATGAAATTTTTCTTATATATGCTCTCTTAGAGGACTTAGATGTGCACATGTAGGTGCTGATGGTTCATCTCTAGCCCTCAAGGTTATCTTGCAAAGCATGATAGAAGTTTAATTTTTTTGCACACTCAGCGATGAGGGATTCTCTTAAGGGATGCCTCCAATCAACTACAACCTTCATTTTCATTGGCTTATTAAGATTACATAATGGATATTATAGTCTAAAAATACTTATCTTGATGTGTTCACATAGACAGTTCATTGATTGGGTTGATGAGTCAAATTATACAACCCTCACGGACCAACTTTTGGCATGTTCTACAAGATTTGGCTATGAGAGAAACCTTATTGACACAACTCATTTGTCTCAATTTAGATAAAATTCTCTCAAAATTTATTATAAAATGCATCCCTACATGTGTGGGAGCTGATGATTCATCTCTATCCCTCATGATTCTACTTTAATGTACGATAAAAGTTTATTCTTTTTTTACACATAGGGGCAAGTGGATTCTCTTAAGGGTTTCCTCTGATAAACTACAACATTAATTTTTAGGGTGGTACCAATACTAAACAAAGGTTTTTATAACCTATAAATGCCTATTCTAACATGTCCACATAGATCATTCATCGATTGGGTTGATGATTCTTAATATACGACCCTCGCTAACCAAATTTTGGCATGTTCTCAGATATTTGGATGTGAGATAAACCTCATTGCCACATATCATTCACCTCAAGTTAGATAAAATCCTCCTATTATTTCTACAAAACTCATCCCTACATGTGTAAGAGTTGACAATTTATCTCTAGCCCTCATGGTTCTCCTACAATGCATGTTAAAAGTTTGTTATTTTTTCACACTCGAGGATGAGTGGATTCTCTTAAGGGATGCCTCTAATAAATTGTAACCTTCATTTATATTTTCCCATCTAGATTGTAAAAAGGTTGTTGTGGCCTAAAAAATCCTATCCTGACATGTTCATGTAGACGATTCATCGATTGGGTTGACGAGTCAGAATATACGACACTCATCAACCAAATTTTGGCATTTTCTAACAGATTAGACTACTACATCTTATCCATATTAAGTTACATAAAATCCTCTTGTAAATTCTTGGATAACTCATCCCTGTATGTTTAGAAGTTGATGGTTCATCTTTATCCCTCATGGTTTTCTTGCAATGCATGATGAAAGTTTGTTCATTTGGCACATTCAGGGATGAGTAAACTCTCTTAAGGTATGCCTTCAATCAACTATAACTTTCACTGTCAAAACCTGATCAAGACTAAACAAAGGTTTTTCTAGCATAAAAATTTCTAAATAGTCATGTCTGGATATATGGTTCATTGATTAGGCTGATGAGTCAAATTCTATGGCCCCTACTGACCAATTTTTGGCTCATTCTAAGAGATTTCACTATGATAGAAAGCTCATTACAACATATCATCCATATTGAGTTATAAAATCCTCCTAAGATTTATTATAGAACTCATCCTTACACATGTAGGATCTTACAGTTCTTCTCTATCCCTCATGGTTCTCATCTAAAGTGTGATCAAAGTTTAGTCATTTTGCACATCTAGGGACAAGTGAATTCTTTTAAGGTATGCATCCGATCAACTACAAATTTCACTCCTAGATCCTGACCAAAACTAGACAAAGGTTTTTATATATTAAAAACACCCATTCATATGTGTTTGCATAGATGATTCATCTATTCGATTGATGATTTAGATTCTATGGCGCCTATTGACCAACTTTTGGCCTATTCTAATAGATTTAGCCATGATATAAACCTCATTTTTTACATCTCATCCATATCAAGTTAGATAAAATCCTCTTGGCATTCTTTAGAGGATTCATCCTTGCATGTTTAAGTGCTGACAATTTGTCTCTAGCCCCCATGGTTCTCGTGCAACACATGATTGAAGCTCACTCAGTTTGTAGATTTGAGAACAAGTGAATTCTCTTAAGATATGCCTCTAATCAACTGTAATTTTCACTCCCTAAGCCCAATTGATAAAAATATTTTTATAGCCTAAAATTGTCCATTTGAAAGTGTCAACATAAATGGTTCATTTATTAGGATGATGAATTAGATTATATAGCCCTTACTGACCAAATATTGGCTCATTCTAATAGATGTGGCATGAGAGAAACCTCATTTTTATGTCTCATCCATCCCAAGTTAGATAAAATTATCTTATGATTTATTAGAAGACTCATCCGTTCATGTATATGAGATAACATCTCATCTCTATCCCTCACAGTTCTCATGCAACACATGATCAAAGTTTGCTCATTTTTCACATTCAAGGATGAGTGAATTCTCCTAAGGGATGCCTCTGATCAACTGCAACTTCCATTTCCAAATCTCTACTGAGATTAGATAAAGGTTTTTATAGTCTAAAATTTTCCATTTAGATGTGTTTATGTAGATGATTCATCAATTTGGTTGATGAGTCAAATTTTATGGCCCTCATTGACCAATTTTTGGCTTGTTCTGAGAGATTTAGTTGTGAGAGAAACCTCATTACTGCATCTTATCAATCTCAAACTAGATAAAATTCTCCTAGTATTTAGTTTAGGACTCATCCTTACATGTGTAGGCATTGATGGTTCATCTCTAACCCTCGTGATTCTCTTGAAATGTGTGATGGAGGGTCCATTATTTTGCACTATCGAGGATGAGTGAATTATCTTAAGGGATGCCTCTGATCAACTACAAATTTTACTCTTGGATCTTGATATAGACTATATAATGAGCCAAATTTGTCCACATAGATGGTTCATTGATTGGGATAATGAGTTAGATTCTATGGCCCCCACTAACCAACTTCTAAGAGATTTAGCTATGAGAAAAACTTCATTGTAGTGTCTCATTCTTCTTAATTAATATAAAATTATCTCAAGATTTCTTAGATTACTTATCCTTGTAGGATTTGATGGTTCATATTTATCCCTCACAATTCTTGTACAATGTGCAATTGAAGTTCACTCATTTCACACATTCAAAGATGAGTGAATTCTCTTAAGGGATGCCTCTATTAAACTAAAAATTTCATTCCTTAAGCCCGATCGAGATCTTTAAAAAAAAAATTACCCTAAAAATTCCCATTCAAATGTGTCCATGTAGATAATTCATCAATTGGGATGATGAGTCAAATTCTATGGCCCTCACTAACCAAATTTTGGCCTATTCTGAGAGATTTGGCTACGAGATAGAACTCATTATTTCATCTCATCTATCTCAAGTTAGATAAAATATTCTTGTTATGTATTATAGGACTCATCTCTACATATGTATAATCTAATCGTTCATCTCTATTCCTCATGATTCTCATGAAACATGCTATCAAAGTTCACTCATTTTGCACATTTGGGGACAAGTGAATTCTCTTAAGGGATGCCTTCAATCAAATACAAATTTCACTCTAAAAGCTTGGCCAAGATCATACAAAGGCCATTCTAGCTTCCAATGCCCATCTAAATATTTTATCATAGACATTTCATCAATTGGGTTGATGAGTCAGATTCTATGGTCCCAATGACCAACTTTTGGTCTATTTTGAGAGACTTAACCATGAGATAAAACTCATTGCTATGTCTCATCCATCTCAACTTAGATAAAATACTCTTTATATTTCTTATAGGACTCATCCCTACATGTTTAAAAGATAATGGTTCATCTCTATCCCTCATGATTCTTGTGCAATACATGATGGAGGTTTAATCATTTTTCATACTTAGGGATGAGTGAATTCTCTTAAGGGGTGCCTCTAACCAACTAAAAATTTCACTCCCAGGGCTTGACTAAGACCATAAAAATATTGTTCAAGCCTAAAAAACTCAACTTGATGTTTTTTCATAAATAGTTCATTGATTAGGCTAATAAATTAGATTATATGGCCCCCACTTACAAACTTATAACCCGTTCTAAGAGATTTCACTAAGAGATAAACCTTGTGTTATATTTCATCCATGTCAAGTTAGATAAAATCCTCTCATGATTTCTTAGATCACTCATCCCTACATATGTAGGAGTTAAAGGTTTGTCTCTATCCTTCATGGTTCTCTTGAAATGCCTGACCTAAGTTCACTCATTTTGTACACTGAGGGACAATGAATTCTCTTAAGGGATGCCTCTAATGAATTGCAAATTTCACTCTTGGGGCCCAACTAAGACTGAAAAAAGATCATCCTACACTAAAAATTACCATACATATGTGTTTGTTTAGATAATTCATCGATTACACTGACAAGTCAGATTCTACGACCCCCACTGACAAATTTTTGGCTCATTTTGAGAGATTTGGCTATGAGAGAAACCTTATTACTGCATCTCATCCATATCAAGTTCAATAACATACTCTTAGGATTTCTTATAGGACTCATCCTTGCATGTGTAATAGTTGATAAATCCTCTCTATCCCTCATGGTTCTTGTGAAATGTGTAACCTAAGTTTGCTCATTTTTCACACTTAGGGACAAGTGAATTCTCTTAAGGGATGCCTCCTACCAACTTTAACTTTCACTCCTAGATCCTGACCAAGATTGGAGAAATGTCTTTCTAACCCAAAAACTCCCATTTGGATGTGTTCATGTAGATGTTTCATCAATTGAGATGATCTGTCAAATTATATAACCCCCACTAACCAATTTTTGCCTTGGTCTAAGAAATTTGGTTCTAAGAGAAACCTCATTTCTATGTCTCATCCTTCTCAAGTTAGATAAAATTCTCCTAGTTTTTCATAAAAGACTCATCATTTCACATGTAAGAGTAGATGGTTCATCTCTATCCCTCACAGTTCTTGTGCAATGTGTGACTGAAGTTTACTCATTTTGCATATTGAGGGATGAGTGAATTATCTTAAGGGATGCCTCCATAAAACTACAAATTTCACTCCTAGATCTTGATCAACACTAGATAAAGGTTGTTCTAGCCTTAAAATATCCATCTAGATGTGTTTTCATAGATGTTTCATCGATTGGGCTCCTATGACAAATTGAATATGTGTAAGAGATACCCTATTTTTTGTGTTCCTTTGACAGTGAGGGGAGATATTGGTTTATAAACTTCAAAATTGAGTCTATAAAATCTTAATTAAGGTTTAAACACCTTTAATTCATCTATATAGACCTATAAAAAGATCATTTATTGTAAGAAAACTATATCTTGAATTTTCACCTACTAGAGGGTAATTAGGCCTAATAGACAAAACATGATTTTATGAATTTTTGGGTAAAATATTAAAATTGGAAAGCTAAATATTTTATCTAATCATTTATAATTCATAAAACACATAAATACATATGTCTAATATGTCTTGAAGTGCTAGTTCAATTCAAAATGGGTTTTGGCATGTTAGAGCAACTTAAAGACTAGTAAGTCTATGAGAGGTTTTTGATAAAAATATTTGTAGCAAATCTTCCAAGTTGTTTCAAAAGTTGATTCACCTAAAAAATATTGTGATAAAGTATTTTAGATTGATCTATACATCTATTTTCAAATATTTCATGTTTTGATCAATTTGAGGCATTTAGGCTCGATTATCTTGTAGAAAACTTTGAGTCCTCTGAGTTCAAATAGATAAAACCAATAGATGGATTGGTTTTCCATATTGAGATAAAGATTTAATATGTATTTAAGGACCATAATAATATAACCTTAAGTTTTATATACTAGTCAAGGATTATCAAATTTGCTTAAGTCTCTTTATTTCTATCTATATTCTTGCCTTGCCAAGATTGTAATTTTGTGGATAAACTAGAGAGGTCTATCAATGTCGATATTTACCCAAGTATAATTAGGCCATATTGATTATATGGGCACATAATTTTCTTTTTATATTGTATGGATAAGTAGGAGCTGAAGACATACACAAGTGCATCAATAGACCTCCTAACATTTATGATCAAGTATAATTTATAATATTTACATGTCCATGAAATTGATCCCAAGTCTAATTAAACATCACATTTGAAAATTTATATGTAATTAAATGTAAATAAAATAAGTAAATATAAAATATCACATGTAAATGTAAAGTATACATAATGATTCAAATCAACTAACTTAGAAAATAATGTGATTTTTTTAACCCCATATGAAGTAATAATTCAATCATTAACCAATAATATGTGTAAAAATTAAATTATAAAAATAGAAATTATGCATTGGTAAAGCAATCATATTTTCAAATGGTATATATGTGATACATGCAAAGTTCTATGTCATAATTTAACATATATCAAGATAAAATGTAGACCATAACATGTACATAGACAAAATGCACCATATGGGCATACAATGTGGGCCATATCGACATATAAAATGAATTGTGCCTAAAATTATGTACATAGACAAAATGTGCCATATAGGATTACAATGTGGGCCATATCAGTATACAAAATAGATTGTGTCTACAACTAGATCCCTAACACAACAACTAGCTCTCTTGCTCCTCATTAGCTCTTAATAAATTGTGCATTGTTTCCATAGATGTAGAATCATGGGTGTTGGATTACTCAATATGAGGAGATACTCTCCTCTCAGCATGTGAGTCATCCATTATTTCATTGACAACTGATGAAAATTGTTGTCTCTGCACAACATATAAAATATAAAGATTAATGCATTAAAATTATATATTGAAAATTTGATAATTTTTTCAAGAATGTAAAATTTTGTAAAATGATTCTACACTGACCATATTTCATCTAAATGGTTGTCTAGGTCTGTGAGACTACATATACTCCTGCAATGGGGAATCCTATAGAGAAAAAAAAAATTTAGATCTAGAGATGCATATAATTATGTAAATATGATATAAAATATCATTGCTTAAAGATAAAAATAATTAAACTGTGTTCTCACCAGTCTCCATCCCTAAATCATAACCTACTACAGAGATAGTGGATTCTTTGATGTAGCATCAACATCACCTAAACCATTTTTAATATCTATGAGGGGTGCCCATAGCATCCCTCATCATCCATAACACCAATAAATGAATAATATATGAATCCAATAAACATGATAAAAATATATGACTATAATATATATTAAAATAGAGTTTTTGGTTCTAAGGACAATAAACATGTACATGAATAAATATGTAATTTAAAAAATTACAGACCTATGTGTAAGGTACACCCATGCTAGTTACAGCCTTTATAATAGAGTCAAGGCCTATTGAGGTACCCAGAATATCACCAATCAATTATACAAATAACAAATTGTAAGTTTAGTCAAATAAATTAGTCAATTAAGTAAACACATACTAGAAAATAAAATTAATATTATTTTACAAATTATAATTAAAATTATCCTCTACAACAAGAGCCTGACATATCCTGATAAGAGTCATTGAAGCTACTACATCTCAGATAGTGTCTGAAATGATAGTGCCATGGACTATTAAAGCCTATACATGTGGCATATGCTCAGGCATGATAGTCTCCATAAATGTAATTTATGTATGCCATATCTAAATAGGTCTTATACACTTCCTCCCACATGATGTGTAATGACGCACAAGAACTATAGGATGAGTAGGAGGAAGAACACTAGCACCTATACCAACACCCAAAAAATCACTACCGCCACTACCACTACCACCAATACCACTACCACCAACAACACCACTAGCACTAGCACCACCTTGATGCTGAGTAGAAGTCTTCAAAGTATGCATACCATGCTCAATCATAACTTGTGTCAAACTAGTAACCACCTCAAGGGTGTCCATCTATATGTTACAATGCAAAATTTTAAGAATAGAGGCATGTGATATTATTTTTCTATTTCTCTAAGCTCGGTTTTGATGGTTTTGGTCTCACCTAACATCAAGTCTATCAAATGAAGACCCACCTCCCCTACCTTGGGATGTCTTCATATCAAAATAATTTGGAATTGCTTGCAACACAAACTCAAAATACATTTTTTTCAAAAAATATAATGTAACCTCATTATTGTTGCATGGAGGCTCATTAAACACCATCCACCACCTATACCAAAATTTATTTTTAATCTTCTCATAAACACACCAATCAATACTAATTTGTTTGAAATTCATTGGTGGATGTTGGTTGGTTCTAGCTTTAATCAATAAAGCAAATAATGCTTCTTTTGTTAATGTTTTCTTCACATCTTCATATGATAATTTTTCAAAATAAAATTATTTCATAGCCTCTATTTGATGCAACATTGCATCCAATTGTGAAGTCACATTTACCACTTCATTAAAAATAGACTCTAATGTATTGACAAGTAAAATTTGTACACTACCAGCTAAAGAGTGATGTAAGCCATTGATGATTATTTATAATTTTTTATGTTTGAAATTGTATTTCTCATACAATTCAACTTATTCTTGTGGAAAATTAAACTCTTCAGGGTTTTATCTAACATTTTCTTTAGAAAATGGATCCATCAAACTTGTGTATCTAAATTTAAATATAAATATAGGTTTTTCAGGGAATGTAATAAATACAATGCAAACTTAAATTCAAAACCCTACTTAAATAAATAAATATAAATATAAATATAAATATAAATGCAAAAATAACATACCTAATTTGAAGCAATCTAATGTCGAATCCCATTGGCAAGATGAAACTCCAAAATGCATGAGTCAATATAAAAATTTAGAAAATATAAAATCTCCTCAAGATCTCTTATCAATGGGTTTTCTCTTTCAGCTATGAAAAAAATAAAATTAGAGTAACGGCATATGCCCTTTATGCTTTATAAAGGGTGTATGCCCTTTACAAAGGGTGACACCTTTTGTATTGTAAAGGGTGTACACCCTTTGAAGACTACAAAGGGAATATATATTTTGAAAATGATTTATGCACTTTGGAAAGGGAGTATGCCCTTGAAGCTCAGGCAAAATCTTGAGTCTCAATATTTTTTAAAAAAGGGCATATGCCATTTGTAAAAATATTTATAAAGTTGGGGAACTATCATGTTTTTTGTCCCCCAAATTTTTGCATTGAACCTATAATCAATTACATTGCAACATACTTATGGAAAAATCATGGATAAATGGTATGAAAATAGTGCCATTGACATTACATAAATGTATCATATATATGCATCAAGGCTATTCATATTCTAAACTAGCAGATAATTACCCTTTTAGATATTTAAAAATGACCCAATCTACTATTGGGATCCAACTTAAATAAATTTTTAAATTCATACTATTGTTTCTCTAATATAATCCATTCTAGTAGTTTAGATGCATATATATGAGATAGGAGAATCAAGTAAATAAAATGAAAAATAACCAATCATAACATATGAATAATTTATACAACATTAGTAACAAGCTAATATGGAACAATCATAAGATATTCCTAATATTGTTTTATTAGTAAATTCACAATATCAAGATGGCATAGTCACATATTATTATCATAGTAATTACCAAGACAAACATGGTAGATATGACACATAATCAACCATGAAAGTTAAACTACAATCCTTCAACAAAAATTTTATCCCACACTCCATTAACACCTATTGCAGTTAGAGAATATCATTAAAATTCGTATACAATACAAAGAAATAAATAATAAAATCCTATTTAGGTAAAAATTTAGGGGGCAAAGAAAATACAATAATGAATGATCATGAGTGCATTCTCAATGAAAATAATAGTTTTAATAACATTTTATACCAAGTGCATGAAACACTAAAATCAAACATGAAATGGACAAAAAAATAGTCACAAAGTTCACTAAATAATTTTAAAATGGTATATTCCAAGGATCTAACACCATTATGAGTTAAATTTATTCTAAATAAAATAAGAACAATCTTATAGATATTACTTGATCATAATATCGTCACATTACTATCCTTTATACATTGAGTTGTGGAAAATATTGCACATCAAGAAGTAAAATCATATTGTATCTATCACACAATCATGAGGAATGATATAAATCATTGTGATGAATTACAAAATTATATTCAAGAATACAGTAATGAATGCATTATCAATGTAATACAACATAGACTTGAACCACTTGCAATAATTTTATGAATGACATAATTTACAACTACGAAAATTAAGAAATGATCTCAATAGGAAAATTTAAACATTAAAACATACATAAAAAAAAAATTGTTCACCAAAAATTCATACTGATGAATAACAAGTCAAAAAATATATGTATTCTCAAATTCTTACAATACTTAGGGCTCAACATTAAGAACTTATACAATCCACATTATGGTGCATTCCTTTCACATATTACTATAAAAATGTATTATGGGACAAATTTTACTAATACATATATATGGGTAACACCTTCTATCACTTGGCCAACAATCACAATAGGTTTGTGATGAAGCCATAAAAATTAGGAAAGCAAAATTCAATAGGTACAATTTCATAAAATTTCAAGAGGAGTAATCTTTATTCATTATTTTAGAATGAATTAAAAACATAATATAAGATTATTTAAATAAATATCAAATCCTAGGTGGAGTTGACATGAAAAATAAAATACCTAATAAATAAAAAACTACATGAGTTAATTGACACTTCTATTTTTAGTAGATGTAATATTGAGTAACTCTCACATGAAAGTTTGATAACTACTATTTTTAGTAATTTTCACATGTAATATTGAATGGACCTAAAAATATCCACTTATCCTATAAACATAAAAATAATACTAGTGGGTGACATTTAGCTCATGTTCAATTATGGTTACAAAGATATGTAATTTTTTTAAATTATAAAATTAACAAAAAAATACTAAAATGTAATTCCCAATGCCTAAATGGTAACTTATGGATTTAAAAATATGTGTCAATTTACCCTCACTTATATATTTATCTATGTATTCATTATTATCTCATATATATTAATTTTAATGAAAACCAGATCTCAAACGAATTCCTAGATCAAAAGATATGACCTTCACAAGATAGATTTTGTATCATTCTCATCTAATCAAAAATAAATCAGATCATGTGGGTTTCCCTTAATATAATCCTTCCATATATTATTTTCAATCTTATTCAACTCCCATATGTAATCCAAGTGGTGTATTCTTTTTGTAATCCTTCCCATTGTAACAAATTTATGATATAACTGCCATGCCTTATGTTCATTATCTTCTTACCCATAACCTATAATATATTTTATGTTATCTTCCTTGGTACTTGTTGATTCAATTATAATTATTCATTTTCTAATTATTTGTCATATTATCCATTAAAATCATATAGATATGAAACATTGAAAACTAAATAAATACATTTTTGTGATAAACTCATCTCATATGTATTGTCTTTGGTTTTCTTCACAATCCTACACAGACCAATTTTATTGTACAATAGTTTGTTATATGTTCCTTGTGGAAAAGTTTATTTTTAAAATATACCATCACCGAATATCCATATTCAAATACCTTTGTTTATTGCTTTCTTGTAGTTTTTTGTTACTTCTTATTGTAACTATTATATGTGTTTTTCAAATGCTTCAGTATCATCACTAAATTTTTATATAGTTGGTAACTACACCAAAACTAAAAATACATTAGTATTTGTGCCATAAAAATCTAAAAGTGTGAACTTCTTTTTTATCTATTCACAAAATAGTTATATGCAAACTCAAATTATGGTAAAGCCATGTCCCATTGCTTAGGATTCTCTCTAATTATGTACCTAAATAAATTTTGAAATATCCTATTTATTAATTAAATTTTTCATCTATTTATTGGTGTTATAAACTACTAAATTACATTTTCATCATATTCTTTGAAACAAGATGATGAAACTAAGAACTAGCAACTTGCAAAATTCTAATAGGCATAATTTCATAGAAATTTGAAAAACACTAATTTTTATTGATTTATATGGAATGAATTTAAATCTTTAAATAAGAGTATTTAAATAAATATCAACTTTAAATTTAAGTTGATGTGAAAAATCTAAATAAATTAAAAATTACGTATCTTTAACTAACCTTACTATTTTTAGTGGCTATTATTTTTACTAAATTTTATATGCAAGTTCAATCACTACTATTTTTACTAAATTTTACAAGCTAGGATGGGTCTAAAAAATTTAATTTATCATTTAAATATAAAACTAATGTTAATGGGCAACTTTCAAATCATGTCGTGTTACAAATATATGTAATTTTTAGAATTGTAAAATTGGTAAAATATACTAGAATGTAATTTTAGACCCTTATATCATCACTTATGGCCTTAAAAATATATTTAAATCAAATATAACTAGTATAGCTAGTTATGGATGAATTATCCTCTCTAAGATATTAATTTTAATGAAAATAAGAGCTCAAATGGTTCCTGTATCAAATGTTATAGCCTCCAAAAGATAAATGTCCACATAATACATCTCATTTTAAAGTGGAACCTTTTGAAAAATATCATCAAGCACCCTCTCCCTGGTCATCAAATAAGGCTAGTTATTTAGAATCTCCTAAGTGATAATTAGGTTAAAAGTAATTTTATGGGGTCTCCAAAGGAAACCTAGGCCTATTAGGCATAGGTGGCCTTTCTAGAGAGAATCTCAATCAGGTGTTGTCCTATTTTTATTGTTATATCGCATAAGAAACAATTAAATTTGTGTAAACACAAGCCATTCTCAGAGTTCTAAACATAGATATCAATCCCAAATTGATATATTTAATAGTGGAAGATGACTGCATGACTGCATGTTGGTCATGAAAATAATGAACTTAGGTGGAATAGAGAAGTGAAAACTTAATTTTATTTTAGTATTTTTTGTGTGTTATCCCTTTCTTTGATAACATTTATTTCTATCATGTTATAGGGAGATAAATATCCATGGAGATTTCATGCATAACTATGGAGAATTATATATTAATCCTAATGATAAATGGAGGTACAAAGGTAATCCCATATATGATGATTTTTTAACATTAATTTTAAAATATATCAATATTATGTTAGTTTTTAAGGTATCTTCTCATTTGTTGGCAATATTCTATATCAACTAAGAAACTGCACTGCATGTAATGCAAAGCTGATTTCTTTACCATAGTATCATAAAACTAATCTAAACCAAAAGAATAGAGGAATATACCAACTATATTTATGGTAATAAATAAGGATTTGTAAATAAAAATGATGACTTGATTAGATAAAGTACATGTCTCACATAGACATGACCATTGATTTGTGTTGTTTTGTCTTCGTATTTATATCGCAACATATTATAATTTATAGATAGGTAGAGAAGACTATAAAAACATATAGATATATTATAAAAAGATTATAATTCATAATACCTTATGTATTTGTGGTATTAAATATATAACATATAAACCTTTATATTCGACAATTATATTAATACATATAAAAGAGAAAAGTTAGAGTAGGAAATATTGTGTTTTATGTAGTATGTATGCATTACTATAAATATAGGCACTACATATTTTTAAGTGAATAATAATAATAATAATAATAATAATAATAATAATAATAATAATAATAATAATAATATAACCAATACTAACCCTTATGATAAATTAGTTTCATCAAAGTTAAACTACTTATCATAAAACCATTTGTAGTAAAAGTTTTAGATATTATGTCAACATGTGGTGGTACTACATGGACTTTAGTAAACTAAAGTCCAAGTGGAAATATCCTTTGGAGTTTTGGAATCTTTGTCAATAGAAATAGAATATTGGTGGAATAAATACTATTTTTTTTTTACATATAAGTTAAATAATAGTGGAATCATTACCATAAGTTAAGGTAGCATTCTTTCAACCATATAAAGAAGAATCATGGGTCACTTTTGCACAATTGTTGTGGCCTTGGATATTGTAGCAAGACAAACATTAAGGGTGAAAAATTCATATTAAAACACTTATTTATTGGAATATGAAAAAAAATCACACTCTAATTCCTTGATACATAATTAGATTAGGCTATTGATCACTAATTGAAAACAACTCTAGATTCATTCATCATAGTTTGGGATATACAGGGTTGGATAAGTTTTTATGCTAATAAATCTATTTTTGATGAAAGTAGAAGGTGACACTTTTATAGTAAAGTTCTATTCCTTAGCTATAATATCCTTTTCGATCAGTAGATAGTATGAGAAAGTAAACATTTCCTTTAGGGTTATGCACCTAAAGGATGGCCTATAAAAAGAAGATGGATCCTCAAAAGATGTGACTACATGAAACATCTAGTCTAAAAATTTGGGGTGGTTAAATAAGGGGACACTAAAGTAAGTATCACATATAAATTGGCTAATTATAAGGACAACAGATGATAGTAGGAGCATATATTAAATATAGTTAAGAAAAATATTGAATGAGGAGATGAGGAATCAGATAGAGAATGAGAGATTTCAATAAAAATTTAGGAAAGAAATATAAAAAAGGAAAGGGAAGAAATAATGATGCGAAGAAATAAAATAACATAAAAAAATGATCTATCGTTGACTAGTATAAGTCTAAATAATTAAATTATTGATATTATCCCTCGGTAAGAAATAAATAAGTTAGTATCCACACCATTGGGAGGTACAAATGAGACAAGTGAAAGAAGTAGAATATAAGAGATATTATATCATACACCAATTAATGTGATGAATGATATGAGACAAAGATTAATAGAGTTAACCCTACTCTTTATAATTACCCAAACTATCCCAAGCCATGGGTGTAGAAGACCAACTAATTATGATTAGTTTGCCCCATAGTAGATGAGGTCTAGAAGGTAGTAGATGAAGAAGTAATGAAATGAGGATTAAGATAGGAGATGTTAGTTACATAGTTGAACTAAGGAAAGAGATATTATCCATAAAAAATATCCATATAGAAAGTTATAGGTAGGAGAGTTTTATTGATAGCATAGAAGAATAGATAAAATAAAAAAAATAAGATAACCCATAAAACAAGTGTAATTCATAAATATATATTGGCAGTTATAATAAATATGTATTACACAAATATAAGGAGTAGAATAATTTAATAATAAGAGGATTAGTTGGTGAAAATATGGTAAAATAAGTTCAATTAGAGATAGAAGATGAGGAGGAAGAGATATGGAGTGATACAAACCCCCAAACCCCAACCTTAAGAGACCCTAAGAGGAAATGAACCCTTTATATCAATTGTCATCCCCCATGATGCTTCACAATCAATATATGCATCCATATTTTTGAAGAGATATATTTACTAGAGATGAGGTAAAAAATATATAAGAATCATGAGAAAGAGATTAATAACATGATATAAAATGTAAAAAATTAGGTAGAAATATTAGAAAGAAGATACTTTTAATAAGAATTACAAAGATATAAAGGCCATCACTGCAATTTGGTTTGATAATAAAAAGATAAATAGAAGTATCATATAAAATTAATTTATGAACAAGTATTGTTGGAAAGAAAACAAATATAGGTACTAATCCTAATAACAAAATTGTTAAAACATCTCATAACATTAAGATGGCACAAAATAGGATGAAATTACCATTAATTTGTAAAGACATGAAATATGTGGAAAAATGTGTGTGCATATTGGACTCATATTTAAGGAGTCACAACATTATTGATGGAAGAGTAATGTTATTTTATTTTATTTTAAAATTAAGAGATAATGCACTAAAGTAGTCCATGAAAACTTACTCATGCCATGCCATAACATGCGTTGATGTCCAAAAAGCATTGGAGAGTGATTTTCATTATCCGAACACATCGACAAAAAGTGTCAAGAAAATGAGGGAACTAATTTAGAAAGAGAAAAAATCTATATGAGATTAGGATCAATGGTTCAAAGCCATAGTGTAGAAACTATAAGATCCCCTCAATAACAAATAAATCATAGAGTAGTTTATATCTATCTTAATTCCCTACCTCTATGGAACATGCATGAAAAAATGTATTTTTTAGAGACATTAGGAATGGAATCAATATTATAAACACAATCCTAAAGAAGAGATACTAATAATTCATTAAAATATAACACAGAAAGGTTACAACTAGAATTAGAAAAAATTGAGAATAAAATATAAGATACAAATAAAAGGTGAAGATTTCAAGGTACTACATAATAAGAATATGCCACTACAACCAAGAATTTGGTGTACCATATGTTGTATAGAGGTCCATTCTATGACAGAATGTCCCCATAGTGATATGGAAAAAAGAGTAGTAATAATACAATCAATGCAAACACATGTAAGAATGACACTACCAATTCATTAGGCCATATACGATGAAATAATTTATTGTAGAATATGTATATTCTATGATCAACATCCATAAAACTCATGACTAATTATGGAATTTTCACCCCTATAAATCAGATGATACAGTTCATAAAATAAGGGTATTTTAACAATTATAATCACATTTGACCTACTATAGATGCACTTATAAATATACAAGACACTATCTATAGTCGAGCAACAATAGTTTAGCAAATGCCATCACCAGAGTTACCCATAACCAATGCTATCATACCACACTATGGCCAAACATATCAAACCCCATTGGTAATTAAAAATACAAAACCTTAGTATTATAACAAATAAGGAAGCTACAAAGGAGGTGGTCAAGATGGTTACATAAGAGGATACCATAGATGAGGAAATTAATAAGGTGATAGATGATATAATTAAAACTATAATAAAGGGTATAATATATAAAGACCTCCTCTAAATTCTTATAAATGTTGAAAAATTAAACATATTACCTAGAAATGTGATGAAGAACCATAGATAGAGTGTAGATTTCTCCATGTAAAGGGAACCCATGATTCATTTTCTTTACCAAATTAGCATAATTATACAATAATGATAGTATAAAAACTAAGGAATTGATAGAATATCCACCCAAAAAGGGGATAAACACTTATGAAAAATAGCAAAGGGCTAGGATATGAAAGGATGTGTAATAAAATTCATCGTAAAAAGGGAAAAGACAAAAAAATCAACAAATTGGATGATCCATTTGAGAGGGTAACCATGAATAAATAGTTTAGATAATGTAAGGAAACCATAAATGATCAAAAAGAGTGACCACATAATAAGGATCTCCATATTATGCAGGATAGTTTACAACTATGAGTAGTAATAACCACTAGAACTAGCATAAAGATGAGAAAAGAAAAAGAGGTGGCCATTTAGTCTAGTACAAACTCTAAGTTGGATGTGGAAGGGGATAAACCCAATATTAATGATCATAAAAGAATTGTTGAGAAAAGTATAGAGATAATAATGTAAAAATAAGATAAGGATCAACTTAGGCTAACTTACATTAATGAGGATAAGATTGTAGATTTTTAAAAAATAATGAAATTTGTTGAAAAGGAAGACTTAGTAACTAGACTTACTCAATTTTATAAGTATTAGAATAAACAACATTGGGAACACTATGTATAGTATATGGAGAAAATTAAAAAGAGTAAGTGAAAAAAAATGTGTTCAAAATAAAATTAAAATGAAAAAATACTATCATTCTATTAAACATCAAAATAAATAGCCAAGAAATCAATAAAACATTGAAACTTGGTGTAGATACAAATTTATTACCATAGAACCCATGTAAACTTTTGGGGAAACTATAGTTACATACAATAGTATATGATATTACCATGGCTAATGGTACTTTAAGTTAGTTGTTGATACCCTATAGAATGTTGAAGTTAATTTCCAAGGCTGAGAGTACCTATGGTCAATTGTATTTTTGTAGAAATATTTTTTGGAGACTCCATCAAACCAACATTACTACACTACAACCAAACTAAATCACTATTAGAACAACATACCATCTCAAAAAAATTAGCCATGAATTCATCAAACCTGAAAGGAGATATGATTATACTATAGATTGATCTCAAACTTTTTAGGGAGGTCAACAATAGACTTACCCTGCAATAGGTATATTCCTATGTCATAGTTGAATAACCCAAACACTTGTTAATTTAAATGAAAAATGATGATTTTTGATTAATCAAGTTTTACGATATAGACCACATAATAAAGGATCCAACATTTAACTAAGTTAGTCCATTTATTCTATGTTCCTCACTATAATTACTTTAATGACTAGTGGAATTTTAAATTAAATCACTAAAAACAAATACACCCATTTTAACCATTACATCGCAAAATGATTTTTTTTTAAAATTATACTTTAATAGTTAGTAATTTTAAAACTATGATTTTTAGATTAAATATCCATAACAACATTTCACTGACCACAATCTATCTATTTTTTTACTTTTTAATATTAAACATATAATACTTTGAAAAATAATACCCTTACCAAGACATAATAAAACAAATATAACCTTAAACCATTGATTAAGGATTATCTTTCTGATGTAGGCATTGTTTTACAATAGGGAATTTGGTTGATTCATTCTTGTTAAGATGGAGAAAGAAACAAGGAATTTCTTGGGGGGTGTTCATAGGGACATCTGGATAGTTGAAGTCGAAGAGACTAAGGAAATAGAATAATAGGTCCTAGAGATGGAAGAAAATATAGTTGATTTGAATGAAAATTAAGAGAATCAAGAAGTTAGTGATATTGAATTTTTTCATTATAAATACAAACCCATGACTGGTTTTGTAAACTCCAATTTTTTTAGGTGAGGATTAGTCAAATAAAATTCCATTTTAACTCATCCAAGCTTTAATAGTTTAAGAGGGAAGGTCAATAGATAGTTTTGTTCCAATTGATGATTTAGTTGTGTTTATCCACATTCCGCTTGACATTGGGAAAGGAGGTTATTGAAAGGTGGTAAACTCAAAAAAATATAAAATGTAAGGAGAAGGTACCCCCTCTTGATGTGACTTATAAATCTCAACAAAATATATAGATTCATATTTAAGATCGAGGTGTAAATCTGGGCTTCATGGCCATTAATATTGGTTTCATGTTTAGTGTTAAACCCCTATATCATAAATACACTCTTTCTTATCATTTTTATATAGGAATAAGGAGGTTGGTTTCATTGTCATAGACCCTTCAATGTCAAAAGTTCAGTGTTTTGGATGGGTCATTGACAACTTTTTTTTTTTTTTTAATTTTTTTGTTCATTTTTATGTTGTAGTATCATTGAGCATATTTTAATATTTCTATTTTGAGCTCCTATTTATTTTTTTATTTTCTAAGGCCTAGGTTTTGAAAAAAAAAAATCACCATTTACCCTTAATAAAAAAATATATAACCTTTAAAAAAAATTGAAATAGCATAATCCATTTTTCCATGGTAGTGAACTGAATTTTTTACCCTAAAGCCATTCATCCACGTAAATTAAAATGTAGAGAACACAATATATGTGAAGGCACGTGAAATAACCCCCAATTTATTTTTTTTGATATTACTTTATCAGTGTGGGAAATAGAACTACATACAAAGCCCATTACATAGCTTTTCGATGCAAGGTGCATTGATTTAAAGATGTACATTAACATCTAGGAAACCTATAACTGGATTGGGTCACTTTAGAAACTTATCTAGGGGTGAACACCTCTATACAGTTCTATAGATAAATAGGTTACCATAAGGATGATATAAATTTTGGGTGGGTATTATGGTGTAGGCCTATGCTAATAACCTATTATCTTTGTAGAAGTCATGCATTTTCCCTATCAGACCACTTAGGCATCCTCAACCATATTTAACTACCCAATCACCCTAAGTAGTAATGGTTTGATGTTTCAAGAAATGGGAATAATTATTTATATGTTGTGGTCTCCATATGTATACACTCATTAACCCAAGTTGATGTCAAAATACAACATCAAAAACCTCAATGATATTGAAGTATGTGTATCCATGAGTAACATATCAATTATCGACTCAAGCATACAAATTTAGAGTATGAAGACTAGAATCAACAAATATAAAACCATCATACTAAGATTTATGTAGTAAATTTTATAATATCCAATGAAGGTAAGCATCAAATCTTAGTATATCACAACCCCATGAGTTATAGACTATCTTGATCCTTTAAACACCACATAGGCCATTAACAGTTATGGTGCTTTCCTCCTTCTTGGATCATTACATCATGATCCATAAGGTTGGAAGTCATTTCACTACCATTATTCACATGATAAGAGTCACAATAAGAGATATGACTAAATTACCACAACAATTTATTGTTATGTTGCTAACTAATCAATATACCCACAATTACTTCCATTATCATTATACACAATGATTATAAGTTTAAAATGATAGAGAGTAATTATAAATTAGTAATAAAATTAACTAAATTAAAAAAATGAATAAATCAGACATTTAAATCATATATAGTGATATGTATCATAATCATATAGAGGATCCTTGACTTGAGGTCCTTGTACCAAAATGCCTCACTGGGTTAATGATCAATCATTATAACAAAATTGAGTTTGGATAATTCATAATTTACTTATAGAGAGTGGATGGCATCACACAAGTGAGCATCTCAATGAACAAGAAAATAAATTTTATAATAAAATTAAATCCTCTACATGATATAGGTGAACCATCCATAGGTTGAGGATAGAAGTCAAACATCTATTTCACTACTTACTAGTCCTTTGGTTCAATTTCTTGTTGTTGTAAATAATCTAGATGTTAAATTAATCAATAAGAGAATAGAATCCATATAGAATTTTATTCCATCAAGTACTCGACTATCCACTTCAGGGACCATTAGAGATGTCTGATTTCGTAACTCATATCCAAAGTGGTTCATTTAATAAATCTATAACATAGTGCATAATTTAAAATTTTGCATGTTTCATTAAATATGTATCCCAAGGTCAAGTTTAACTTAAAATTTCATAAGGATTATTCATCAAAACTAATAAAAATAATACAATGTAAAGACTTGTTAAAATACCAATATAAAAGTAGATCTCAATATATAAGCATACGTATTCACTTATTAAAAAATAACCATCTATTTTTAAAATTTGACACCAACTTGATGCAAATAATTAGACGATGCTAGAAAATGGAAGTCTATAATTGAATATCCAATTTGAGGTCATTGTACCATATTTTTTGATACATAATAGCTTACCTGACTAGGAAACCCACTCAACTAAATGTACATTGTAAACTTAAATAAAAAGGATACAATCATCAATCTATTATTAAAAAGCATAAATATGAATAACCATAATCACACCAAAATGTGAATAGTTAATCTATAGCCTTAAAAAATTCCAACAAGCTAAGTCACCAAACTAACTTTCTTAGAAATAATCATTAGTGTTAAGGTCCTACTAAAAATATGTGTATGGACAATACCAAGTCACATCAATTATACAGAGCAAGATTCAACATCACAATTGGAAGTATTCTATTTCATTGCTTTATGAAATATAAATACATTAGTAGAGTTAATAAAATCATATTATCCCTCAACTATAACCAAAATTTGTTCCACCAGTAATAATCTTCTACAATAATGTATTAAAAAAATATTAAATTTCTTCGCAACTCATATTTAGGATTTTAAAATAACCAACTCATGTTTACTAACATCAACCCAAACCATTACTTCAAGACATAAAATGCTCAACTCCAAGAATAAATAATAATGACAAGGTCCATTAATAACTATATCTAAATGCTAAGATGAGAGAATATCATCAAAATAATGAGCTATAAATAGCATTAGAAATCAAGTTTATTGTAATAAGATTAATTATCAATGAGAAAAAAAAAACATAATTCACAATTGAAAATACAACTATATAGTTGTGTATAACTCTATTCCCACAATAATATGAATATGAAAGTACCTATAAATGGTTATAAACATTAGTTTTCCAATTGCTAATATAACCAAATTTCACATATTCCAAAAAGTAATTACAACTAATTTGTAAACCTTAAGTCATTTCATCCATAAATTCTCATAAAAAGCTCCAAGCACATCGTTATAACATGGAAATTAAGTACAAATAGTTGGATAAATGGATATTAATTTGATCTCATAAGTGTAATGTCCTTATTTCCATAAACCAACCATCTATCAACTCAGCATTACTCTTACATAAAAATTTATGTTTCCATATTTCATATATACACAAAT
This sequence comes from Torreya grandis, assembly GCA_037957365.1. Lineage (NCBI taxonomy): Eukaryota > Viridiplantae > Streptophyta > Pinopsida > Cupressales > Taxaceae > Torreya > Torreya grandis. The sequence continues at coordinate 598,081 of JARHVA010006409.1, forward strand.
GAAATCAATATAACAATAGTACAACAGTGAACTACTCTATGAACATTCAATAGGAATTATGCACTAACAAGTACTATCAATAAATATGTTGCAACACGAAAATCTAAATGCTATAAATAAGATGCACTCAATAATGAGAGATCAAACCTTCCCAACCAACCCTATGATCCCATCCATTGGTGACCCTCACCAACCCAACAATTAGTTGGGTGGTGGGTTCTCACAACGGGGTACTCAGGCAGAGGTATGATCATGTAAAAGGATAATGAGCCAATGTTAGCCTAATAAAAATAGTCATTTAAAATTGTCAACAAATTACCAAAACACTAAATATAGAACCACAACAAGCTCTGAACAATTTTTACAACATGAATTTGAAATCAAAAAACTGGTTTGAAATAAAAATGAATCCATCAAATCAAAATTTCATTACTTGTAATTTATCCAAGTGAAAATATTAGCCCAATGGATTTATCCTGATATAAGAATGATTAAAATAATGAAATAATCAATAAAATAATCATCGAATCCACCAATTTTATTCAAGGGAAAAAACAAGTACATTTCATTCCTCATTAAAAGAATAAAACTCTTTTAAGATCTAAATGGCCATGTATAATCCAGCATTTAAAACCTTGTGCACCTTTATCACAATCTATAACAAGAGAAAAAGGTTCAACTTCAAAATAATAAAGGAGAGATAACATGCAGTCTGAAATGAAAGACATAACCAAACCACTTAAGGTGACAATAATCTAAAAAGTAGAAAAAAAGGAGAGAAGTACATCTAAAAAGCTTGAATTAACCCAGCACAACCCACATTTATAATAAACTGCTCACAATGTGATGTTTCCAAATGCACTCCATTAAACTACACACAAAAAAAATCTCAAGCATAGGTTGCTGAAGTCAATAGGGGTAGAACAAGGAAAACATTGATTCAAAGTTTGCAGCCAACAAGGTCAAAAAATTAAACTAAGATACTCAAAATTTAGAGTCATTTAAACACCTAGGTTGACACAATAAGTGGGTCAAGCTAAATGAAACCCAGGTCATTTTCCAAACAAGTTACAGGGTCAAAATAATAGGGTTCAAAGAGTAAAGATTACCCATTAGGGTTCCATAAGAGAAACCAACTATTTTGAACTCACCTAGTTGGGGAAGGTTGACAATTTTCCATGCAATTTATAGTAGGGTTTAATTAACTCATATAAAATTATAATTAGAAATATGTACATAGAAATCACAAGTTTTTCTTTTCAAAATTAATCAGAACCTCAAAATTCGCTAAATAATGAAATCTCCATAATATTTTATAGGGGTCAAATCCACCTAGCAATACAAAATAGGAATAACCATAACCCACAAACCAAGTCATTTCCTATTAATGAAATGAATTCAAAAACATATAATGGGCATGATAATGTCTTTCTTAGGAAGTAAATTGACTATGGATCATTTTTTTACCATCATAGGTTCATCGAGAAGTCACACTACTTCCCCATGATCCTATAATTGTTTTTATTTATTTTTCTTTATTTATTATTTTTTAAAAACTAGAAATAACATAACCATTTGCACCCCATAAAATGAGTTTTAGACTTACTTAGAAGAATATAGGGCTACCAAGGAGAAAATTTGGGGTTCTTTCTGATGCTTTACTCTCCTTCATCCCCATTCTGACTCTATCTCCTTCCATGAAACAACATATCCTCCAACATTCTCCTTCCAAAAATCCTCCCATGCCCTTGAACACTAACTAGGGTGTGATTTTTTCTTATCAAAATTCCCAAGAGAGGTATGCATTATAAAATCCCTCTAAGAAGTTAAAAACAATCAAAAATAATGAATGCCCACCAACCATAGAGCTTCCATAGCATGAAAATAATTTTCCCAAGTTTATTGAGCAGTTGCATTGTTGTGTGGGTCAACCCACATAATAATTAACATAATAATGTGGAACCCATCATGGTGTCTAGGCCTAGTACAAATACCACAACCAAGGTCCAAGTTAAGACACATAGGTCATAGTCACCCAGTCCAGTAATATGTTCACCATACCACATGGAGATTCAAACACATCATTCTATAAGGCCAACTCAAAACCAAGCCACCCAAAACTCACAAATTTTCTAACCGAACAAGATCAAAAATTACATCCAAATAAATAAAAATAACAATATGACATGCACAACAAAATATAACATAAATCAAAACTTGATTGACACTAAAGTAAGGCAATTAAGATGAAACTAAAATCATTACATTTAGAACAATCACAAGGATGAAAATAGAAATAATAAGAAGGAATAATGATGATGGTGGCTCAGTATACCAATCATAAATAATTATACCTATTGGAGTTATTTTTGACTACTCATTAGCCTCTCCTTTATGTCTCACATTGTCAAATCCCACCATTGAGCCTAGCTCATTGTTGGGTACCTGTAATCACCAAAATAAGACATCAGTGACATGTGCACAAGTATCAATATCAAAATAACAATATAATTATGAAATTAAAACATGATATACTAAATCAAATATAATTATCCATAATAGTAATGAATTGGAATCAATGTTAATAATCATGATAACTGAATTGTATCATTAAGAGCAATTCAATAGTCATTACAATAGTTAAGTCTCAATCAAAACTCAGCAACATGATATAGTGATAACATATAATAATACTATGAGGTTAAACATCACTATAAAATGAATCAACGTAAGTATCTACTATAGTATAAAAAATTATAGCAATTATACAAGATGTCTCACCTTACATGGAAAAACATGCTAGAATGGGATTTCACTCTAGCATCTATGATCAATCACAAGGTCAGGTCATAACATCCTCCCCTCATTAAAGAGGATTCATACCAATGACTTATCAATAGCTAGGGAATAATATTACATGAAATAGGTTTGACAAAACAATCAACATTTTTTCAAAGCATTACTATTCATTTAGAGGTGACAATGCCTCTGCCTTACCTTATTGGCACTATTAATTTTTGTCATTAAAATAGCCACACTTTTATTTAAATTAGGAAAAATTAATAGGCTCCTTTCATGTGTCTTTGTGACACTCATAATGTAGAACAAGCATGTTATGCATCATTTGCAGTAGAATATCTCATAATCATCCCAACTTGGTTGGAATTCTTCCCAATCTCATGCTTTAAAAGGCCATTTTTTTATAAGAATTCATTACAACCACTAAATATGCCTTCATTTAACATCAAAATTTCATAGCAATAGGTGTTAATTTTAATAAAACACTTCTACAACTAGCCATCCAGCCATATGTAAAGGTGGTTAATTTAAACATCACAAGAACATGGTGTTCCACAATATGGTAGCTTATACTTACCTTAACATGTTCTCTAGCAAGAATGTTATATGTGCCACATCTAATAATTTGGTAGGTTATATATCAGTTTTTTAAATTAGGTTAGCAATTTTGAACATAGAAACCTTATCAAGGTCATTATTCACATTGTGTCATCACACATAGAACTACAATTTTGAGGTCAATGGCTGCAATCATCCAATTTAACTAGATTACAACTAGATTTCTTGGTTAAAAGTGTAATTTCCACTGCAAGCATTATGTCATATACATAACCTTAAGAAAATTCATTATAGAATGTCATTCATAAGAGTAGTAATCCATACTATTATGGTTACTCTACTTCATCATCAATTGTTGATGGGTTAGTGCAGCATCCTGCACCAATGACATTAAATATCATAGAAGTCATTCTAGGCATAACATGTAACACAAAGTCCTACAACATGTTCTTCATTACTTTTGAGCTCATGCAATGGTCCAAGAATGCCAATCTCACCATCTAAAAATCAACCATCTAAGGGCATTCACCCAACTTTCATGGCTCTTTTAAAGAGATAAGTGGGTACCTATGATTTTATCAACCACCTGATAAGGGATTTATGATGCTTTTTATTAAGCACAAGCATTTATTACAGTCATGTTTCATAACAAAATAGAATATTTATTATAGAATCTTATTTTTAGGTAATTCAATTATTACCTTATTCATAGCATGTTGGCACTTATAAGCCACACATGCCTATGCTTCAGCAAATATAGCCTTGTTAATTTTGCACAAAAGTCCAAATCATAAGACCAAGTAGTGATACATAGCACATATTCATTTCGTAATATCTCATGGTTGTAATTAACCAACTAGTAACATATCCACCACTATGTAGAAATAAGTACTCACCTAGTGGCCAACAAGCATAAACAACTACTAACACACTATATCCATTTATTCTTTAACCAAATATCACTCTTATGTCATTTACGGGTAGGTTAACCTTAGAACCATCTTGCCCATCCATAGAAACACATTCAAACTGAGATATTTTTCTTAGCTTACCATTAGTCACCACAAGAGTGTCTTATCAACTAATGTTTCTATGGTCAAGCCTATATATCTAGAACCAACTTTTCAACAAGTCAGGATATTTAATTCACATTAATAGAATATCATTTTAGTGTTGCATTTAACACATTTTTATCATTCTTAAAATAGAACCATTCAATCATCACAACAATGCTCTATCTGAACCAGGTTCATAACATCAACCATGGAAACTTCCTCCTTGTAAGAATCATGCCAGCAAGCATGTCATCATATGTTTCTTTCCAACAAACATTTATGCACATCATAACAGATCTCTTAGTATTGATTAATTAGCATAGCAAGATGAAAATTCTACAACAACAATTATTAATAACCCTGCTTATCTACCAACATGTTCTTTTATGTGGTCATGAATCATAGACAACATAACAAGCTTCAAAAAAAATTCTCGGTTATTAGCAATTCCTCCCAACTAAGCATTGATAGTGGTGTAAATAACAAGATATAGCACTTTCCTAAGTTTCATGATGCTTAATGAGACTCCAACATCTATCATATCATATATCCAAGGATCTCAAGCTTAGTTTCACCACTTTCCTAAGGAAAGGTGTGTTCCAACAAAGCCATAGTTCTATGTCCATAGATCTAGAAGGTTATAAATAATATTTTTACCTCATAAATTAGATGTCTTTTGATGCATATGTATTATGATAGATCCCCATCTACCTATATTTACAATCAAACCAGTTGATTCAACCCCACACAAGCCTTGAAGTTTAATTCAAACACTCGATCCTCCCTAGGTCATAATGTTCTAAGAATATGTTGTTGAATCACCCATATAAATCAGTAATGGATACCTAACATCATTCCCTATATTCCAATAGTAATGTCATGAACACCTACTTCTTCTTGACTCACCCATACAAGTGAATAGTCCACAAGTGATGCCTATCTTAATGTAACTTGATTTAGGAAGGGTCAGCTCAACCAAGGCTAGGGAAGACAACAATTATTTATATGGAAATTATAGATTTCCCACAATAGTAATCTCAATGAAATTTATATTCCTTCCAACATATCTAGATTTTAGAATGTAACACACCCTTTTCTGACAATATATCTAAAGTGACTCTTATGTTTTATACCAATGGTTACCTTGCACTTGAAATATTTCAATACCATTAGTGTGTTGTACATATTACCAAAATAATCAAACACTATTTGATCTATTGCAGCTATTCTATTCTAGAAGATTATAGAACCCCATTTGTGCTCAAAGTAGATCCACCTTGGCCAAAAAGACATCAAGGTCAAGTTCATGTATTCCAACCACTCCTAAACAAGTTCAATATTATATTAACTACAAAAATTAGGAAGATAAAATTCTTATAGTATCTGATTGTATCAATTACTAGTAGAGATATTGATTGTAGTGTCTTTAATATTTAATAGAGGTATCCTAGAATTATCATCCTACTTATATAAAACTATATACATCTATTGATTGGTTCGTTATCCAATTTTCCAACTTGAGCAGTCCTCATAAAATTGGTTATTATCTAATTCAAGTATATATTAGTCCTTTTTGGATATAAAGGGGATAATAATTGTCCAAGTGGCTAGTCCTCAATAACCAATTTAGCCCCTTAAATTTTTCTTGAAATCTGAAAACACCCCTATTGTTTATGAGATGTCCACAATTCTAAACTTATTTCTTGAATTTATTTGATAATGGGAAAAAATCCTCAAACTCGGTTTGTTGTTCCAAAAATATTCATGTCTTTCATGCTTCAGCATTTGAAAACCAGCTAATTCTTGTTCCTTCAACCAGTATTTAGTCACCTCTTTTATGACTACCTCATAGAAGTTATCTCCATAAAAGTTAAAGGGTTGGTATCTTCTTAACAACAAAATTATTTCCACCATAAAACAATAGATTTGGTTAATTGGTAGATTGCTAATTTTTCATACATATTAACCATCATGCCATGAAGATTATTATACTTTTGTGTATACAACAACGATGCATCTACTATATTACCCTCTTCTTTTCTCAAAAAGGTTAGGCTAACAAATATTTGAAATCATTGATGTTGGGTCAACCTTGTCAAGGCATCATTTAGAGAACTTGTTCACGTAATCACCCTAAGGTTATGCAATCTCCATTATTGATTTCTAGCCATGGTTAGCATTATATAATCAAGCAATTAAGATCCTATTGGGGGAAGTATTTTAGGTTGTCAATGGAACCATCCATGATGGAATTCAGATTAATAACTATATTATTCCTATCAACATTACTAATGAATATTTCTTATTATATAGATCATTATTATGGTTACCCTTGCCTCTTGTCAGGCCATCATTATCTTGGTTAGGTTCTTCATAAACATTACCGCATCTTTCCATGTTCTTTTCACAAAATAATAATTATACAGCTTATAGGTTACAATAATTTATCCCAAAGTTCCCTTTTAGAGCAAAAACCACTACTCTAATACTAGAAAATAACCCCAAAAAACATTTTTGAGATTTCTTTATTAGAGTGTGAAATAGAACTACATATAAGGCCCATTACACAAGTTCCTAATCAAGGTGCATTGATTTAGAAATATACATTAACATCTAGGAAACTTGTAACTAGATTAGGTCACCTCAAATAGTTATATAGGGGTAAACACCTCTAGAGGGTTCCATCAAAAAATTAGTTCCCATATGGATGATATAATTTTTAGGGGGTTATTAGGGTGTAGGCCTACACTAATAACCTCTAATATTTGTATAAGGCACACATTTTCCCTATTGGACCATCCGCGGATCCTTAACTATATTTAAGTACCCAGTCACCCTAAGCGGTTATGGTTTGATTTTTTTAGGAATGGGAATAATTCCTTCTAGGTTATGGTGTCCATTTGTTTACACCCACTAACCCAAGTTAATGTGAAAATAATAGTTCAAAAACCTTAGTGATAATGAATTATGGGTATCTATGAATAACATATCCATCATCGGCTCAAGCATAGAGATTTGGAGTATGAAGACTAGAATCAATAAATAGAAAACCATTAAATTGATATTCATGTAGTAAACTTTATAATATATTATTAAGGTAAGAATCAACTCTAATTTCATCATAAGCCGATGAGTTATAGACTATCTTGATCCTTTAAACACCACATGGGCCATTAACAAGTCTAGTGCTTTCCTCCTTCTTGGATCATTATATCATGATTCATGAGGTTGGAAGTCATTACACTACCATTATTCACATAGAAAGAGTCACAATAAGAGATGTGACTAAATTATCATAACAATTTATTACTGTATTACTAGTTAATCAATATACCCATAGTTACTTCCATTATCATTATACACAATGATTAAAAGGTTGCCATGATAGAGAGTATTTATAAATCAGTAATATAATTAACTAAACTACAAAAATGAATAACATATACATTTAAATAATAGATAGTACTACCTATCAAAATCATATAGAGGATCCTTGACTTGAGTTCCTTGCACCATAATGCCTCACTGGTTAATGATTATAACAAAATTGATTTTGTATAATTCACAATTTACTTATTGAGGGTGGATGGCATCACATAAGTGAGCATCTCAACAAACAAGAATATAAATGGTATAAGAAAATCAAATCCTCCACACAATATAGGTGAACCATCTGTAAGTTGGGAATAAAATTCTAACATCTATTTCAATACTTATCCTTTGGTTTAATGTCTTGTTGTTCTAAATAATCAATACATTAAACTAATAAATAAGAGACTAGAATCGATACGATATTTTATTCCATCAAATACTCAACCATCCATTTCAAGTACCATTAGAGATGTCTAATTTAGTAGCTCATATCCAAGGTGGTTCATTTAATAAATCTAGAACATAGTGCATAATTCAAAAGATCACATGTTTCATTAAATCTATATCCCAAGGTCAAGTTTAACTTATAATTCTATAAAGATTATTCATCAAAAGTAATAATCAACATATAATGTAAAGACTCATTAAATGCCACTCTCAAAGTTGATCTCAATATATAAGCATACTTATTCACCTATTAACAAACAGCCATTTATTTTTAAATTTTGACACCAACTTGATGTGAACAATTAGATAATGCTACCAAATGGGATTCTATAATTGAATCTCCAATTCAAGGTCATTGCACCATATTGCCTGCTACATAATAGATTATCTCATTAGGAACCCCACTCAACTGAATGCACATTGTAAACTTAAATAAAAAGGATAGAATTAATATTTCTATTATTCAAAAGGAGAAATATAAATAGCCACAATCACACCAAAATGTGAATAGTTAATCTATAGCCTTAACAAGTTTTCCAACAGGCTAAGTCACCAAACTAATTTTGTTAAAACTAATCATTAGTGTCAAGATCATATTAATAATAGCTGTATGGATAATACTGAGTCGCATCAATTATATGTATCAAGATTAAACTTTGAAATTATAAGTACTCTATTTCATTTATTTATTCAATAAAAATAAATAAGATATCAAAGTTAATAAAATCAAAGCAGCCCTCAACTATAACCCAAATTGGTTCCACTAATAATAATCTTCTAAAATAATGTATTAACACAATATTAAATTTATACAAAACTCATATTTAATATTTCAAAACAACCAACACTTGTGTACTAACATCAACCCAAACCATTACTTCAAGACATAAAATGCTCAACGCCAAGATTACATAATAATGATAAGGTCCATTAACAACTACAACTAAATGCTAAGAGGAGAGAATGATCCAAAACTTGAAATCTTTGGTTGAAATATAATTGAAGAAACAAGAACAAAATAATTCAAATAATGTTATCTCTGATAAGAGATGTTTTATTGATCAAATTTGCAAACCCAAACATATGCTCATCTCTGAGAAGAGATGTCTGATTTCCATTTCAAGTTACACCTTAATTTATACATGTTTTGAAGGTGTGGGGAGGATTTTAAAGGTCACCAATCTCAAGGGATATGAATTGGTTCAACTTACATGATTTACAACAATACAAAATTTAAGGAATTACTGTTTTTAGTAACTTACTATTTTTAGACTACATTTTTAAAATTTAAATTTGGGACACTTCCATTGGGTTTTATGGGGTCAAACTTCATTTATCAGAGCTTGATTCCATCTCAAAATTTTACCCTCATTATTAGCTTTCCAACGGCTCAAATGGTGAGTCAATTGGAGCAATGGTGCAAAAGTTATGGCTCCCAGAAGTTTCATCATCAATTGGGGTGGACCCATCACCCGAATTGTCATCTGAATTGTTGTCCAAATCAGAGAACATCATCAAAAAAATGAATTTTAAATAAAATCAATGATCAATTTCATTGCGATAATATTAATTATCAATGAGAAAAACAACATAATCCACAATTGAACAACCAACTATATGGTTGTGTATAACTATATTCCCACAATAATATAAATATGAAAGTACTTATAAATGGTTATAAACATTAGTTTTATAATTGATAATACAACCAAGTTTGGTATATTACTAAAATTAATTACAACTAATCTATAAACCTTAATCATTTCATCCATAAATCCTCATAAAATGGTCCAAGCACATCGTTATAACATAAAAATTAAGTACAACTAGTTGGATTAATGGATATCAATATGCTATCATTAGGTAAGTGTAATGCCCTTATTTTTTTAAACCAACCATGTATCAACTCAACATTATTCTTACATAACAAACATATGTTTCCATCTTCTATACATACATAAATAAAATCAATATAACAATAGTACAATAGTGAACTACTCTATGAACATTCAACAAGAACTATACACTAATAGGTACTATCAATAAATATGTTGTAACAATATGATCCAAATTCTAGAAATAAGATACAATCAATAATAGGAATTCAAACCCTCCCATCCAACCCTATGAGCCCATCCATTGGTATCCCTCACCACCCCAACCATCAGTTAGGTGGTGGGTTTCAACAATGGGGTACTTAGGGATAGGTATGATCACATAAAATGATACTAAGCCAATGCTATCCTAAAAAAAATAGTCAATATAAAAATAATAAAATTTGAAACCATCAAAAAATTACCATTACACCAAAGATAGAACCACAACAAGCTTTGAACAATCTTTACAACAAAATTTGAAATTAAAAAACTGGTTTGAAATAAAAATGAATCCATCAAATCAAAATTTCATTACTGGGAATTAATCCGAGTGACTAGATCAACCCAAGGGATTTATCCAAATATAAGGATGATTGAAATAAAAATAATAATAAAAAGACTAAACACTGAATCCACCAATTCAAGACAAGGGTAAAAATAAGTACATTTCATTCCTCATTAAAATAATAAAAATCATTTAAACTCTAAATAGCCATGTACAATCCAACATTTAAAACCTCATGCACCTTTATCACAATTTATAATAAGATAAAAAGTTGAAGCTTCAAAATATTAGAGAGATAACATATAGTTCAAAGAAAAATACATAACCAAACCACTTGAGGTGACTGTAATATAACAAGTAAAAAAGGAGAGAGGTACAACCAACAAGCTTGAATTAACTTAGCACAACCCACATTTATAAGAAACTACTCATAATTTGTTGTTCCTAAATGCACTCCAATAAACTACATAAGATAATAAATCCCAATCATAGGTTGATGAAGTCAATAGGGGTATAAAAATGAAAGCATCTATTCAAATTTTGCACCTAGCAGGGTCAAAATATTAAACAAAGATACTCAAAATATAGAGTCATTAAAATAATTGGGTTGACATATTAAGTGGTTCAAGCTAAATGAAAACCAAGGCATTTTCTAAACAAGTTATAGGGTCAAAATAATAGGGTTTGAATATCAAAGATTGCCCATTACATTTCTAGTAGAGGAACCAACCATTTTGAACTCCCCTGGTTAGGGTAGGTTAATAATTTTCCATGCAATTCATAGTAGGGTTAAATTAACTCCTTAAAAATTATAGTTAGAAATATGTACATAAATATCATAGGTTTCTTTTTCCAAATTGAATCAAAACCTCAAAATCCATTAAATAATGTAATATCCATAATAATCTATAGGGGTCGAATCCACCCAACAACACAAAATAGGAATAACCATAACCCACGAACCAAATATTTCCATTTAAAAAAATAAATTAAAAAATAGGTAATATGCACCAAAATGTATTGCTTAGGAATTAAATCAATTGTGGATAAATTTTTTACCATCATAGGTTCATTTTGAAGTCTCATGAATTTCCTATGAACCTACAATGGTTCTTCTTTATTTGTATTTATTTTTTGTTTTAAACAAAAATAGAAATAACATAACTATTTGTGCCACATAAAACCAATTATATACTTACTTATAAGAATATAGGGCCACCATGGAGAAAATTTGGTGTAATTTTTTATGCCTTAATCTCTTTCATCCCCATCATGGCTCTATCTCCTTTTATTCAACATCTCCTCCAACATTGCCCTTCTAAAACTCCTCCCAGGCCCCCAAACACTAACTAGGGTCTTATTTTTTCTTAGCAGAATGCATGAAAGAGGGCTACATTTGGAAAACCCTCCAAGAAGTTTAAAAAAATCAAAATAATAAATGTCCACCAACCATAGATCTTTCATAGCATGAAAATAATTCACTCAATATTGCTAAGCATGTGTATTGGAGTGTGGGTCAACCCACATAATAATTATCATAATAATGTAGATTCCATATTGGTATCTAGGCCTAGGACAAATGCCATGGCCAAGGTCCAAGTCAAGACACTTGGGTCCTAATCACCCAATCTAGCAATATACTCACCATGCCACATTGTGATTTAGACACATTATTCTACAAGTCCAAATCAAAACCAAATAACCCAAGACTCACAACTTTGCATATAGAACAAGATCAAAAATTGCATCTAGACAAGGCAAACTAATTATATGACATGCACAAGTAAATAAAATGTATATATAAACTTACTCGACACTAAAGCAAGGCAATAAAGATGAAACTAAAAGTATTACATGAGGAATAGTCATAAGGATAAAAATATAAATAATGAGAAGGATTAATGATGATGATGGCTTAGTATCCTAATCATTATACCTATCAAAGTTACTTCCAACTGTTCATTAGCCTCTCCTTTATGTCTTAGGTTGTCGAATCCCACCACTATGCCTAGCTCATTGCCAGGTTCTTGCAATCACCAAAATAAAACATTAGTAACATGTACACAAGTATTAATATCAAAATAATAATATAATATGAAAGTAAAACATGATCTACTAAATCAAATATAATTATCCATAATAGTAATGAATCAAAATTAATGTTGATAACCTCGATTGATAACTGAATTATATCATTAAGATTAATTCAATGGTCCCTACAACAATCAAGTGTTAATCAAAACTCAACAACATGATATAGCAATAACATATAATAACACTCTAAGGCTAAACGGCACCATCCTGATAAAATGAATTAGTGTAATTATCAACTATAGTATAATAAATTATAGAAATTATACATGATGTCTCACATTACCAGACCTTAAAATAGAATACATAAATAAAATAGTTAGTCTAATGCTTACAAAAACATGATAGAATAGGCTTTCAATCTAGTATCTACAATCACTCGTAAGGTTAGGTCATAACAACATGTTTTTTTCACCTTTTCTACATGTCCATAATACAAAATATTGATACTGTAATCCTTCTCTTCAAACCTCTCTTAGATAATCCCTCCCATAAAATTAAGTTCTATGGGGTGATTATTCTAAGATAGGCTTTTCCTTGCATTTCACTTCTTTATGTGCATGGTATATAGTGCCATTTATGCTCTGAAATATGCTTGTTAGTATTATCTTTGCTTCCATCCACTTTTATGGGAAGTCTACTCTTCCTATATTATTATTTCCCTTTAACCATTACCATCTCTATTTCACCAATATATCCAGGAATAAATTTATTTTTAATCAATCATAGTAAACATTATGTGCATTTATTAAATAATCTTGAAAGTACGTCATTTAACACAAATTAACACAGAAAAGTGTGAAACAACATGTAATTGCACTTATAAAAAATAACATCCATCCACCAACTCTATTGTTTAAAGTGATCAAAGGGAAAGAAAAACATATTCAAGGCTTATCTTTATTCGATTTAATCCTGCTCTACACAAACTACCTAATAAAAATATCATTAACATTACAAATTATCATATAAATATATCATAATGATTGATAAGAATTTAGTTCAAAAAAAAGGCTATACCATTGATCTTCTCCATCTCTAGGAAGTCCTAGCTAGCACAGAGCATAGAAGAAGCTTGTGAAAGTACAAATGAATGCTAAGCTACATGTGGATCAAACAATTTCATGTTTGGACATCACCAATGACAAAGTCAAATTGTATTTAGTGATTTATGAGGATTAGGTGATACACCTTTTGATTAGCTGATCCCCTTTTTGATTAGGTGATACACTTTTTGTATAATTAGGCTATTCATTTTTTTAATTGCATATTTCACTTATTAAGCTCTAAATGTTAAGGTGGGGGTTTATTGATTGAACATATTTGTGTGTGTATATAATTATTTCATATTCAAATAGGAAATTTATTTAATCTTTTCTTTGAGTAAGAATTTACTATTACTTCCTACTAAGGTAAGATATTATAGCTTTCACTTTTTAATTACCTTACTTCTCATTTTATTAATGAAAATATTTAAAATACATAGTATTTTTACAACTATAAAGTTTAACATATAAATATTAGAATAATTTAAAGTTTTTATTAAGGTATATTTCTCTTGATTTATTGTAGAAATGACACGTAAGTATTTACAACTTCTTATAAATATTGAATAAAATAAATTCTCTCCTCTCCACTCAATCAGATGAACTCATATAGAATCCCATATGCTTCATGCACACTGAAATTGGTGTATGTGCCTATTTCTCTAATCCT
>JARHVA010006409.1:617500-635000 GCA_037957365.1 Torreya grandis
ATTGAAGCATGCCACAAAGAATAATTTTCCTTTCCAAGAAGAACCACTGGTGCAGAATAAATTTTCAACCTCTATATTTTATCAAACAGAGTCATCATGAATGATAGAAGACACCAAGTAAGTGCAAAATTGCACAACAAACTGCAATGAACCCTTGAAGCACACTCATGTATGGGATGTCGAGCATAGCTAAGAATGTGTCCAAGTGAGAAATTAGTGATAGATTGATGAGGGATAATCTATGTTTAGAATTAGGATTTTGGACACACACAAAAATGCATCCATGTGTGAGCAATTAGTGTAGGAAGTACAATGATGAAAGTAGTAGGGCCCATAGCACAAGTAACCCCCTGAATATGACACTTTATAACTTTAAAATAGTTTACAAAATAAAATAGACCAATGGAAAGAGACTGAAAAAATATGTAATTTTGAAAAATAAGGCACTCAATTCTTAGTTACCAATCAAAAGTTATAGCAAAATACATTTTTCTTCATTAATGGCCTATTTAATTAAATTTACATGAAAAGTCTAAATGCATGATAGGTTTAAACACCAAGGATGCCATGTAACCACTCATTGGAATCAAAATAGAATATAGAATATAATGGTTTAGATTGTGAGTAGGAATTTTCCTCCTACAAACCGAGGCCTCACGCATCATCTTTGATAGTTAAAAATGTAGGGACTAAAAACCACTTAATGCTTCTTTAATAGAATTTCCACAAATTGACTTGTATTTTAAATACTAATAAGTCAAACTAGAAAATAGGTACAATTTCCACCTTCGAATGTGGTGGAGACCATAAAGGATGATGGTGTATTATTTGAGGTTTTTAGAAAACCTAATAATCCTTATGGATGCTTGCTACTATATAGTGCCACAACTATGCTTGTATAGGTTTGTAAAGAGGAAAAATGAAGGTTGATTTGAGGTGCCATTATAAGGAGGGAGGAATTAATGGAAGAATTCTCAAGTCTACTGATCTACACCACTACTTATGAATGAGTTTATAAAAAACATCCATTCTAGATTGGTATGTAAGAAATTGATAGCAGAGGTCAATATTTTTCTAGGTAGTGCATGCCTAGCCATGGTCTTCTCTCTCCTACATAACAAGTATTAAATATGAGTAGAATAGAGGTGGATTTACATATTTATTTTGATAGATACTAATGTTTTCACTCAACAGTCCTGAGCAATTCACTAAAGATAATGTAGATAGTTCAAATGTCTTCTTAAACCTCCATATGACTTAATAGATATAGATCTTATGCAACACAAGTTAGAATAACCATGCAGGTCATGTTGATGTACTATGCTTTGATAACCCTTCTTGGCATGGCTGGGAGAGAATATGGTTCAAACATATTGTTGTTAGATACACAAGCCATTTAAGATTACAACAAAACTTTAATTAGAATGCATGCAAGTCAAGAACATTAGAAGCATGCCTCATAATTATTTCATAGGTGGGTTTAAAACTAACAAGCAATTCATAGGAATTATGCCACTCTAAGGTAGGCCATGAGATACTTAGACCACCAATTGATCTATTGCATCTTCTATGCATTCTCTAGGTTGACCAGTCATTGATAATGTGTACCAGGGATAGGAAGATTACAACATGTTAAGAATTACTAAATTGGCAAGTTATTTGGAATAGGATATGAACCACCAAGAGGTTTAGGCTAAATTATCTGATAGATTTGTAACAAACTTATGTGCCAATACACCAATTAATATATTCACATGCAAATAAAAGAAATATATAAATTCCTCTTAATAAATTCAAGAGAATACAAAATAAAAATCAACAAATAACCTAATGCTCATTATTAGAAATTATAACTCTAATGCCATGTCAGAATAGACCAATAGGTGATCTTTAGGTAGAATGAGCACATATGAATTCTATAATAATGACCTTGCTTGTATTCAAAAATATGCAAGAAGATGTATAATAATTGCCTAATGTATTAAACTACCTTACCAATTATCTACTCTAATTAATTAATTAACATGGTATTAGATCTCTAAGTTATGTAACGAGCATCAATTTTTTTAATTTCTATTCCATATTCTTTTTCATTAATTAATAAAATTTTGCATAATGTTCATATTGGCATTTGCATGATTTTACATTGGCATTTTGAAGGGTTTGTTGCAGATCTTGTTTATGGGTTTAGAGGAAGGCCTAGTTGTTTTCTTCATTGGTTTGGTTTTTTATAAAAATCTATTATTTTGAACCTATTTGTCTTGCACACAACCTATTTTATCCATTATATGGCTTGATTGGTGGTGCATGTAAGAGACATGATACCTTTTGACTCTAATATAGCTGTGTTAATCTTTGTCACTTAATCTACCTAGATTTAGGTGGACAGAAAGGTTTTTGGATGTGCACTAAGGATTGAAGACATTATAGGGATTGTAGTTGTTGTTTGGTGGAAAGGAAGAGTACCTACGTAGTCTTGTATCTTACTCACTTGGGTCATCCTTTTTGGCATGCCTTATTTGGAGTCCTTAGAGCACATTAATATATCTACCCTCTTGTAATCTAAGGCCCTTTGGCATTAATAATAGTTTAGCATGAGTGGTCTGAATCATTTTTATTAGTTTTGATCTAGTCTGGATACTATAAAGCCTTTAATGACCCTCTTTGCTCTTAGTGCCATGATAGGCATTTACACCTCCCTCTAATGACTTGTAATACCATCCTCATTGGTAGTTAAGATGGCTCTATACTAGGTGTGAACACTACATATCCATGCTACTTATGCCACTACTTAGCCTCTTTCTACTAAATCTAATTCTATAAAAATGCATGCAAATAGATCTTATCTACACTACATCTAAAAAATTGGTTATCATCTTGGCAACTAGCTCATGATTATTAAGCTTAGGAATCTCCTTATCTAGACCCCCCTCATCACTTGAATTTTCTATTTCCAGATCCACTTCTTTTATTATTTAAAGAAGAGGGTTTGGAGGTGAGTATCAATGGATGTCGAAGGGTTTTCAATGAGAAAATGTATGAAATAAAAATATGTGCCTTTGAATCAACTTCCATGATTACAGGATTATATATCTATCAAGGAGGATTAATTAATTCAAACCCTACACATAGAAGAAGCAAAATCATCCATGGAAACTTTAGATGAACCATGGCATCATATATCCTCCATTAGCATTGAAACCCTTAGGCATGTAGATGTTTTATCTCTTGATCTATCATGTTCACATCTGCCTCTTGGGATTTAGTCTGGTCTACATAAGACCTCTTTTGGCATTCTAGCCTTGTGATCTCAAATGGTGGTGTCACTGCAGCTCTTTTCTTTCTCTTTGCTAAGTCATAAAGATGAAAACCTAAATATTTATTGCCCTAATAGCTGAATTTTTTATTAAATTAGCCCTAAATAAATTAAAGTTTATTTTAATTTAAATTAAAATAGATTTATTAGGGATTTTTTGATCAGTTGTATATTTACCTCTTAAAGTGAATCTATTTTTCACTTTAGAGCTTATAGGGGTGTATAGGGGCATTTTTTTTACTTTTGTTGACTTGAGGAAGTTTGGCATTCCATGCCAATTCTAATGAGAAGCAAAAACGTTACCTTAACCTTATTTGGTCATGTTTTTTTTTAAATTTTAGTGCTTTTTTTATTAAATATACCTCATTGATGAGAAATGTTATTAGCCATAACCTTTTCTTGGTAAATAAAATTTGAGTGCCACTTTTTGTAAAAGTTCTTTATTTTTCATTCCTATTCCAATGGTCTACTTTATTTTGATGTCAAAATAAGCCAATAGGTGATCTTATGGTAGAGTGAGCATATAAGAATTCTGCAACAGCAATGACCCTATTGTATTCAAAAATATGCAAGAAGAGGATGTGAAATAATTATCTAATGTATTAAACTACCTTTCTTACTAATTATTTGGTCTATTACAATAGCCTAGTGAAGAGGAATATAAAGGAGTGGGGGGAGTTAACTCATATGAGAACTCATTGTGGGGATAAGTATAACTCATTGTGGAACTCATAGGAGAACTCATAGTGGTACTCAGTTGAACTCCAGATGGAACTCTAGGTAGAACTCACCCTCTCACCCACTTAACCTCTTATCACACCTAAGTAACCTAAAGCAATATATGTAGGGAGTATTCATTTAATAAGTAAATAAAATAATAAATATCCTACACAAACACCCCCCACTAAGCGTAGCTTAGGTGGGTGGAAAACAAAATATGGGTCTTGGCAACAAGGCTTGAAGAGGTACTCGTGTGCAATGTAATTCTCAAAAAGTGGAGTAAAAGGAGAAAACCTAGTGGAAAAAAAACTACCCCCCCCCTCACAAAAAAAAAACAAAGAGAGACAAAGAAAAGAAGGTAGGACTAGAAATCCCATACCAACATTATCAAAGCTTATATGGATGCTATAATCTTTGCCTCCTTGTTCCTTTCATAATATCCATTCATTAAACACACCCACATACCACTATAACCTATCATGCATATTTCATACCATAATAATCCCTTGCTTAAACAATTAACATATCCCTCTTAAGGTTTGGTATATAAATTATTGGGAATAATGGGTACAAGATTAAATAGAATCACTAGATACTATGTTTAGAGTCATAAGACAGTAGACCAATAGAAATTACCTAGAGGTATATGTGAGGAACTATGCATTGGACAAACCTTTTATTAGATTAAATGGCCTTAGGTGAAAATTTTAAATAACACCTCCAATTTGTCATTGTAAAGGCCTATTTCCAAAGTGATATATGGATATGAACATCTTGTTTTACAATAGTCATCTTAAAGTTATTGTATTTATATATGTTCAAATTTTATCAACAAGGATAACATGATCTAAAACCATTATAAAACATTTGGTGGTTGCTCAATTTGAATGGAAAAAGAGGCTCATTAGCAAATTGGTATCCATTTTGTGGTTGGTTGTTAGGTTTAGCTAAAGCTCTATCATTATAAGAAACATAATATTAAATTTATTTCCTGACACTATAGACCTTATCAAGTATAAAAATAAGGAGAATAAACAAATTAATGGTATATTAATATTTGGTATGATGAATCTTTTGGAACCATAAATAGATAGTGATATCTAGAATTTATAAGAGAAAGCAAACTACTTATAAAGAGGCCTTCAAGTGGTTATTGAAGCCTCTTAGTTGTTATGAGCTAGTTAGATACTTTTGAATGAGGCAAATCCATTCTCTGTCTTATCATAGCATATCCAAACCTATTGAAGTCCTCCAATACCCTTCACCACATTTAAACCTGAAAAAAGTACTTATAATTAATATTTATGTAGGGATCTATGATGATGCCATTCAACTCTAATATTTTATGTGTGATGATGTGCCACATCATGTTGAGTAGAAAATAGAACTTGTTGATAACTATCCATTTTTAATGAAAAAAGAAGCTAGAGTATACTTTAAAATTTAAAGTAGAATCCAATTGCCATCATATTCCCTACCAAATAAATTTCCCTATCCTTATATGAAAATACCATATCCAAATCCATACTAGTATCAACATGGAAATCTTAGACTATAGAGAATCACTTATCATCAACATTTTAAGGTTTACCAAACCAATGATACACCTTATATTTTTTAGCATCTTCCATCTATACAATTTTATGTCCCTAACTATTATGGGCAGTGTTTTGATGTCCTTTAAACAACCATTATAGTCAATTTTGAGATATGAAAGGCTAGGTAAATACTTTCTCATAAATTGAAATCTTTGACACTCTTTTCTTGCATAGATCTAACTTCTTGAGGTTTCATAATGAAGAAGTAAGTAAACCCTTCTCAAGTTCTAATTACTTGAGTGGACAGTAGTATATATGTAGTTCTTGAAGATGAATCACTTAAATTAATTATATATTTAAATACTCCATAGTTAAATACATTATGATTAACACCCCTAAGATATTGAGATGCCCTAAAAAACCCAATAAAGATTTTAAGTTGAGACATCTATTGATTTAAAGTCTAACCAAGGAGTATGAATTCCCAAAAGATGTGGGAAATCTTGTCGACAACACACTTCATATCTACATCACTCAAAACTTTATGAGTTGATCGATGTTGATTGACATCTCCTTCATTGTATCTATTATGCATATCAATATAAGTATCTGATTGCTATGAAAGATATTTTAAATTTTAGTAACATTCAAACTAATTTAGTCAATATTTTAGCTACACCATTATTAGCTTAAGATTTTTATATTACATGTATAGTCATGAATCAAGTTACAAATAACTTGATTTCTTCCACCAGAATTGTTATTTTTAGGTTAAATTTATAACTTCCTTATTTCTTAGCTTAAAAAAGAAGGGTAAAATAAGTGAATCAATTCTAATAATGATGGATAATATTCCATATTACACATCTCATTATAATCCTCTTAATATAGCAATAAGTTCAGGCATAATATAGGTATAGCCTATTTTGGGCCCCCTTGGGATCTATAGGGCTCTTATGGCTAGTAATATCAATCCATATGAGATATAAATTTCTGTAACTTGTTCCTTTCTATCTTTTTCCAAAAAATTCCATCCTTATGTTATCAAAACATTGAATTCCAAAACCCTCAGAAAAAATGACCTGAAAATATATGAAGATTTGGGCCAATGATTAAACAAGTTTCTACTTTCTTGCCAATTTATAGATTCTATTAAGGGAAATTGATAAAAATGTGGTTCAGTTGATAAATGTATATATCGATCATCTATGATGTAAATGAAAAGTATTGAGAATTAATAAAAAATTAGCATAAATATATTGATGCTACAAATTTAAAAAGACATAATTTAAACATTCAGGTTGTTTCAAGGAAGATGTTAAAAAAAATATACAGTGGCATTGCTAAAATCAAACCAGTGCATCAAAAAATACTATAAAGTTATAAAAAAAATTCAAATTATAAAAATGAGTCATTTAAAGTTGGTCACTAGTAGCATCTCTAGAGTTCATAGCCACAATGACCTTAAGTTTCATTTCACATTCATATCATGATTGGAAACTATGATGAAGACTAAAGTATGACCATATAAGAAGTAAAAGGTAAAACCCATTGGAAAAGGAACTATTTGATAATAAGATGGACAATATTTCTTATAAATATAGATTATGAGTTCATTGTAGTTTCTCAAAAAATATCAAATATGTCCACAATCTTTAATAATTGGTAGCAAACACTCTAAACTTTGAAATAAACATCTTGAATCTTATTAAGTAATGATGATGGGTTATTCTCATGTTAATAGTTACAACACCTAAATTGATTATTCATTTATAAAAAGAGGTCAAACTTCTAAAGGCCATAAGTTTTGATCCATAGTTTTGTTTGATCCCATCTTCATACTAAAATGGCAGTCTCAAAAATTTTGTTTCAAACATAACTAGGCTTGTCAGGTTATAGAAGTTTTTGATATTTTTAAGAGGCCATATGTGACCATCCAAGGGTCCAAAATTATAGTTTAATATTATTCTTAGTGTTTTTCTAATTTTAGAAATTATATATTTTTATAACTAGGCTTAAACTTCAGTTTATATTTGTCTAATAGGTTAATATTAGTAATTAATTTATTTTTGTATATTTTTAGAGTTGTACGTGCTTGCATGCAAAACTTATTAAAAATAGTAGGTCGAGTTTTCTTTTTTTATGAGTTATGGATTTTGGATGTTAACTCCAATTTTGAGTTAAGGCTTATTTATGTATAGTTTTTAATTATTTAAATCATTTAATATGAATCAATACAGGTTATTATTTAAGAAGCTTTTTCTATTGGTGTTTTCTTATCTTGATAGTATTCAAGTTAATTATTTGGTATTAGATCAAGTTTGAATCTTGGATGTATAAAAGATGTGAGAGGATGAGGAAGAATCACTCAGATGAATTGAACTTGCAAGAGTTGAAAATGCAAGTAGAATAATTAATTGAGATCATTGTAAATCAAAGAAAAAATAGAGCATAAGATGATGTTGAGGATAACACAGGTCATGAAGAATAAATTTAGCAAGAAGAGCAATAGGAACAATCACCATAACTAGAAGATAGGATGGTTAGAGATTATAAAGAAGGAATAAAGGAATCAAAGTTAATGTTTTATGTTATGGTGGAAGTTTAAACCAGAGGATTTGATATATTGTATGAACAACATGGAGAAGTTTTTCTAATGGAGAACTATGAAAAAAGACACTACGGCAAATTTTGTATGCATGAAATTTAGGGGTCATGCTATGATTTGTTCAAATCACCTGCAGAAAGAAAGACATAAAAAATGTAAAGATAAGTCAACTTATCAAAAATGATGGACAAGAAGATGAGAGAGAAATGTCTTCCTATAGATTATGTATAAACCCTATATAAAAGATTCCAAAATTTCAGGCAAAAGGATCATATTTTATAGATGAGTTTTAAAATCTTTCCATACGAGTGGATCATGATGAAACAAAAGAACATATGGCTACAAGGTATGTAGATTTTTTGAATTTTTATATTCAAGATGAATTGAGCATGCATAGAATACTTTTCATGGAGGAAGCTTATCAATTATCTTTTAAAGCAAAAGAAAAATTAAATAGACAAAATTTTAGAAGAACATTTATGGGCTAAGAAGATAAAAATTACCTCTAATGAGGGGATAAGGAGGATTTAATATAAATAGAGCTGGATTTAACACCACTAGAGGAGAATCATCTCATGGTGAATAAAGATAAAAATATAGTAGATAAAGGTTTTGATACTAACAAAGAGTAAAATGATTTAAGAGAGAATGATGCTATGGTGGCAATAGAGGATGGTTTATAAATCAATGCAGGTCTTAAGTTTGTTACAAATGTAGAGAATAAGTCCATAGAACATTTGAATGTACACACTACCAAGATCAAGAAAGGAGCTAATAGGATCACCCAAGAATGAATTTTGTTGAAACTGAAATAGAAGAGAAAAATATTGAAGTTGTAGCAGTAGATATTGGATAAAATCTCATGATGAGAAGAACAAATGTTGCTCCAAGGAAAGAACATGTGTAGAATAAATAAAGTGGTGATGCTTGACTAAAAGAAATATCTTTCGAAAAAGGTTTACTTTATGAGGTAAGATATGTAAATTAATTATAGATGGTGGTATTTGTGAAAATATAGTTTCTAAGGATATGATTGATAAACTAGGTTTGTAGTGGGAAAAACATCTTAATCCTTATCGTATTTCATGGTTTAAGAAAGGAAATGAAGTTACAGTAGATAAATTATGCTTAATAAAGTTTTATATATGTAAAACATAGAATGATTAAATATGGTGTGATGTCATACCAATGGATGCATGCCATTTATTATTAGGAATCCATGGCAGTTTGATAGAAAAGTAATTCATGATAGATCAAATAATACATATAATTTATGAAAAGGTGTTATGAAGGTAGATTTGTTAACTCTTAAAGAACAGGGGTAGGATAATAGCATGCTGACTATAAAATAATTTATCAAATACATGAAGGTGAGAGGTTATTTTTATGTATTAGTAGTAAAGAAAGAAGACATAAAAGCATTTCAAGTACCAATAGAAGTAAAAATTGTGTTTACCAAATATTTATATGTTATACTTGATGAGTTACCAGATAGTGTACCACCAAAGAGAGATATTTAACATCATATTGATTAGATTCTAGAATCAAACTTACCCAATCAAGCAGCTTATAAGATGAGTTCAATAAAACATGCATAATTAAATAAATAGGGTAATACATTAGTGAGAAAGTGTGTAGTATGGGAGAGCATGAGTCCATGTACAAAACCAAAAATGTTAAACCTAAATAAATATGGATCATGGAGGATGTGTATGGATGATAGAGAAATCAATAAAATTAAAATCAAGTATAGGTTTCCTATACCTCATTTAGATGATATAATGTATGTATTTGTAGGAGTAAAATATTTTACCAATATTGATCTAAGGAGTGGATACTATCATATTCAAATTAATGAAGGAGATGAATGGAAAATAACATTTAATATTATAGATGGTTTAAGTGAGTGTATGGTGATGCCATTTGAATTATCTAATACACCTAACATATTTATGACGGTGATTAATGTAGTGCTACGAGAATACAGTGGTAAGTTTGTGATTTTTTATTTTGATAAAATTTTAATATTAAATAAGACTAAAGAATATCACTTAAAATATTTGATAATGGTATTATAATTGTTAATAAAAGATAATCTCTAAGTGCATTTGAAAAAGTGTAGGTTTATGAAGAATAGTTTGGTATTTTTTGGATTATAGTTTCAGCAAAGTGTAAGAATGGATGAAAAATAATAAAGGTAATTTTTGAGTGGCCTATCCCCAAGAGCATCACATATGTAAGAAGTTTCTATGGTTTAAACAAAATTATAGAAATTTCATTAAGAATTTTAGTAGTATTTTTCCACCAAAAACAAATTGTATAAGAGGAAAATAATTTGCATGGACAAGGGCAAGAATAGAAAGATTTGAGTTGTCGAAGAAGATAGTTACATAAAATCGTATTTTAGCATTACCATATTTATCAATGTGTTTGAGGTTGATTTTGATGCTTAGATTGCGTTAATTGGTGTTGTGTTGAGCCAAGAAGGAAAGCCAATAGAATATTTTAGTGAGAAATTGAATTAGGTAAGAACAAATTATTCTACATATAATGTTGAGTTTTATGCCATTATATAAGCATTATGAAATTGGAGGCATTACCCGGTGCCTAAGGAGTTTATCCTATTTACTTATCATAAAGCTTTAAAGTATGTGAACACTCAAAAGAAGTTAAATATTAGGCATGCAAAGTAGGTGTCTTTCTTGCATTGTTATACTTTAATGTTGAATCGCAAATCAAGAAAACAAAATCAAGTAGTTGATGCTTTGAGCATGAGAGTGGGGTTGATAAATACTATGGTGAGTGAAGTAGTTGGATTTAAATTTATTAATTATATGATACTGATATATATATTGAAAAGACATGTGAGCAATGAAGGAATCCATTGACACATGATAAAATTAATGTTTATGATGAGTATTTTATGTAGGATGGTTATCTCTTTAAATGGAAATTATTTTGTATTCCAATTGGGTCACTAAGAGACAATATTATAAGAGAATTATGCCATGATGGTTTGGTTGGTCATTTTGGTAAGATAAAGATAATAGATTTGATGAAGGAGAAGTATATTTTTGCCAAAGATGAAGAGAGATGTGATAATATATATTTTAAGGTGTAGACTATATCAGGTGGTAAAAAAAACATGCACAAAATACATGGTTGTATATGCCATTATTGGTTCCAAGGGGACCATTGAGATATTTAAGTATAGATTTTATGTTGGGATTACCAAACACACAGATAGATAATGATTCAAATTTTCTTGTTATATATAGATTTTCTAAGATGATTCATTTTATTGTATATAAGAAAACCAATGATGCCACTAGAGTTGTAGAACTATGTTTTAAGGATATTATGAGATTGCATGGTGTTTCAAAAACCAATACATCAAATAGGGACACAAATTTTATAAGTCATTTTTGGAGAAATTTATGGATGAAGATGGGGACTAAGCTAAAATTCAATAGTTCATACCATAGCAAAATAGATGGATAGAGTGAAGTTGTAAACATAAGCTTGGGGAATTTATATTGAGATGTATACTTGGAGAGAAGCCCAAGCAATGAGACATAGATTTACCATAAAATGAGTTTGTATATAATAGTTCATTAAATAAATCAATAGTAAAATCTTCATTTTAGATTATTCATGGGATAAATCTTATGAGTGTTTTAGATTTGATAAAGTTACCAATTGTAGAATGAGTTAGTGAGGATGTAGATGTATGTGCAAAACATATACAACAATTATAAGAAGAAGTAAGAAGCAAGTTAAATGAAAGTAATGAAAATATAAATCAGTAATTGATGTCAAAATAAGGTAAAAAAATACTTGAAGAAGGATATTTAGTGATAGTTTAATTGAGGAAAGAGATATTTTTAAAGGCACATATAACAAGTTGAAGTACAATAAAATTGGACCATGCAATATTGTGAAGAAAATTAATGATAATTTTTATGAGGTGAGTTTATCACATAATTTTTATATCTCTCCAATATTTAATATTTCATATATTATATGATTTCCATAGATAATATGGTGAAGGTAAATAATATGAAGAAGTAGATTGGAAACAACAAGTTCCAAAGAAGAAGAAATAAAAGATAGTGCATGTTCTAGATAAGAAGACATTAAACACAAGGCAATAAAGTTATGTCAGGTATTTTGTATAGTAGAAAGGATTATCACAGAAGGAAAATACTTAGATTAAATAATGGGATCTGAAGATAATTGATAAGAATAAATGGTAGCAATACAATCAGAGCAACTCACAGGAGCTGAGTTATTTTCAACTAGAGGAGAATGATGTAAAAAAAGAGGTCAAAATTCTATAGGCCATAAATTTTGATCTGTAACTCTGTTTGATCCCATATTCATGCAAAATGACCATCTCAAAAGGTTCAGTGTATCCATACCCCAGATTGTATCACTCTAAACTTTTTGAATATTTTTTGGAGGCCATACATGACCATCTAACGATCTAAAATTGTGCTTCAATATTATTTTTGGTATTGTCTAATTTTAGAAATTTTATATATTTGTAACCAGATTGGAACTTTATTTTATATTCATAGAATAGGTTAATTTTAGTGTTTATTTTATTTTTGGATATTTTGAGAGCTTTACACACTTGCATGAAAAACTGCTAAAAATAGTAGGTCAAGTTTTATTATTTTTAGGAGTTTTGAATTTTTAATGTTAACTCCAATTCTAATTTGAGGCTTATTTATGCATAGTTTAAAATTATTTGAATCATTAAATATGAAACAATATAGATTATTATTTAAGAAGCTTTGCCTATTAGTGTTTTCTTTTTTTGATAGTATTTGGCTCATTAATTAATTTGTTGAAAACCTAACTCAAATCATAAATTTACACACACATATACATATATAATACTAGTATAGATATTTTAAATCGAATTATCTAAAAAAATATAGAGATTTCAATTTCAAGGATCTTATTTAATATTATTTACATACCAAAATTATTAGTAGTTTCATTATCTTCTTTAAAAATTTCACATTGATTGGTGGTTAATCATATCAATCCAACTACACCAATGTTTTAAGCTTGAAAAAATGGGGCTCAAAACACACTACATGGCAAAGATATTATGAGTTTTCGATTGACTTTTCCAAAGAAAAAAGAAAAACTACTAATGGTCAAATAGATGTCAACTTTAAGGTCATAATTAAAAGTGAACATAGTCACGGACATTACAACCCACCACTCCCATGCTACCATTATAGAATGTATTTATATGAAATAATGTATTATATCAATATATAATAGTATATATAAAAATTAATATATAATATAATTAATTAATTAAAAATATATAATAATTATAATAGTATTTTTTATACTATATATAATATATTATATAATTGTATAACTTATATATTATACTATATATTAATATTATAATTATTTACAATATTATTATCTTGTGACTATATTATATATAATTATAATATATTATATATTTATAGTTATATCACTATAATATATAATGTATATATTAGTATTAATATATTGTAATTGTTAATATATATGTATTTATGTATGTATGCATGCATGCATGTATCTATCTATCTATCTATCTATCTATCTATCTATCTATCATTAATATATTATATGTATATAATTGTGTGTGTGTGTGTGTGTGTGTGTGTGTGTGTGTGTGTGTGTGTGTGTGTGTGTGTGTGTGTGTAATCCTAAATTGAGATGAATCACTTTAGTATAGGGAGAAAAAATAGAAATGAATAAGCACAAGGGTGATTAACAAATTTATAGTAGGTCAATTAATTGTAAACTTTAAAAATGTTATGAAATTAAATGTTGAGATATGCTAAAAATAGTAAGCACATCTATCAATTGATATTGAAATAAATAAAAATAAGAGTATTTAGTTGGTTTTATATGAAAATGTAGATATAATATGGAATTATTTAAAATTAGACTAGATCTATATTTTGTATTAATCATCAAATTCCATAGATTTACACTTTGTAGCCTCAAATACTTGCATAAGATTTGGATGGTTATGTTGACATAGATGTCTAGTATGAAATATTAACTAGATCAAGATGCAACTAGCTAGAACCTTTTTGGTTTTTTGTAACATTTACTCTGGTGTACTTGGATCTCACTCATAAGTTTTCACTTCTTATCAAAGGATCAAACCCTAGCTTTTCATCTTGATAGTGACTATAATAAAAATGGATTAGAGGGCTCACAAGTCTAGATAACCCCAAATACCCCTATTTAAATGGGTGTTTCCTACATAACCACTAATTTGAAGAGGACCTCAAACTAATATACTTATCCCCTAATGTGTTGGCTTATGTGTGTACAATGGTGTAATATGCGGAAAGTAAGTGCATACAATAACCTAGATTATAACTTAAAAATTTTGACTCGTGGGTTGATCTTTAAGCACTTGAAACTTGTATAAGGGTTGTTCCTATGTCTGATATTGAAATCAAAAATAATAGGGAAGCTTTACTCACTTGAATTCTTTATTGATTGTTTTTGATAAGTTACCTTGTGATATGTATGAAATTGCTAGGTGAAGTATGAATGAGGATTGATTATGCACATATACCAATCATTTCAAAAAATATATCACATCAAAGCACTTAGGTGGACCATAATTACATGTTAAAATTATAAATTTGATGACTTTATGGTACTAGACACTTAATTTGGCATAGGACACATACATCAATTTAGGCATCCAACTAGAATGCAAGTGTCTAGGAAGTTGGAAAATAAGTATAGTTATAAAACATGTAGAGGATTATAATAATCAGGTTTATATCATTTTTCATATTATATAAGGATTAGTTATGAGAATAACATATAGTCAGAATAAGAGATTATCAATGGGCACAAGAGATAGTAGATGTGAGTCTTTCCATAGTTGGAAGGTTTAGGAATCTAAGGGTATAACCATGATAAGTAATTTCTAAGTATACAATATTGATGTTATATATAATTAAAATTTAGTATCTACATTCCCCCTACATAATCTAGTAATGAAATTTCTAGTTTAAAGAAAAATAAATGCATACATGTGTGTGTATAACACACCTTATCTTTGTGTGAGTCCAAATTCTATGTTTTGTTGGTGTTTGACATAAAACAAAGTGTATGTTATAGTATATAATCATGCATATAATTTTAAATTTATAGCATTTAATTTTTTTTTTTAATTAAAGAGAGAAAGGTTAAGAGTATACTTATGTATCTATTAAACCATTTTACCTTTTGAAAATTTGAGTTTAAAAGATGTTTCATTATGAATCATTAAAATTGAGATTACAAAAAATTTAAAACCTACAAGTGCATATGTATCGATGCAGCCATTTTACCTTTCATAATCTTGTGTTAAAATAAATATAAGAGTGATGGAATAAATACTAATTTTTTTCACATAGAAATTAAAAGAACAAGGAAATCATTACTAGAAGTTAAAGTAGCATTATTTCAACCATATAAAGAAGAATCTTGGGTCACTTTTGCACAATTATTGTGGCCTTGGATAATGTGGCAAGCTAAACATACAAAAGGGTGACAAATTTATATTAAAATACTTATTTATTAGACCATGAAAAATATTTCACACTCCAATGCCTTGATACATAATTAAATTGGGCTATTTTTCAATAGTTCAAAACAACTCTAGATTCATTCATCATAGCTTGGGTTATACATGGTTGGATAAGTTTTGATGCTAATAGATCTGAATTTTTTGAAAGTGCAAGGAAATTAGAGGATATACTTAAAAATATAATTAAGGTTATAATATTTAAATACCCCCTTGAACATCTTATAAATGTTGGAAAATTAGACTTATTGCCTAGAATTGTGATGAAGAACTACATATAGAGTGTGGATTTATCCACAAGAAAGGAACCCATGATTCATTTTCTTGCCCAAAAGCAACATATTTCTATAACAACAAAAGTAAAAAAAATAAGGAATTGATCAAATCTCCACCCATAAAAGTCGTTAAAAACTTATGAAAAATATCAAAGGGATAGGATATGAAAGGATGGTGTAATGAAATTCATCATAGAAAGGAAGAAGACAAAAAAATTGAGAAATTAGATGATCCATTCGAGAGGTTAACCATGATTGAATATTTTAGACAATATAAGGAAATAATAAAGGATCAAAAGGAGAGACCACATAAGAAGTCTCTCCACATTATGCATGATAGATTACAACTGTGAGTAGCAATAACTACTATAAGTGGCATGAAAATGAGAAAAGAAAGAAAGGTAGCCATTGAGTCTAGTACAAATTTTGACTCAGATATGTAAGGTGATAAACCTAATCTCAATGAGCATGAAAGAATTATTGATAAAAGTAGAAAATTAATAATGTAAAAAATAAGATAAGGATCAACTTAAGCTAACTTACATTAATGAGGATGAAATTATAGATTTAAAAAGAATAATGAAATTTGTTGAAAACCAGGGCTTAGTAACAAAACTTACTCAATTTTGTAAGTATTGGAATAAGAAACAATGGGAACACTATGTACAGTAGGTGGAGAAAATTAAAAATAGTAAGCCAAATAAAAATGTGTTTAGAATAAATTAAAAATGAAAAAATACTATCATTCTGTTAAACATCAAACTAAATAGCCAAGAAATCAAGAAAACACTATTGAAACTTGGCGTAGATATAAATGTATTACCACATAGCACGTGGATACTATTGGGAAACCATATTTACATACAATAGCATATGATATTACCATGGCTAATGGTACTTACTATCACTCATTGGTACCCTATAGAATGTTGAAGTCAATTTCCATGGATGACAGTACATGTGGTCAAATGTATTTTCCTACAAATATTTTTTAGGGACTCCACCGAACCAACATCACTACACTACAACCAAACCAAATTTCTAGTAGAACAACATACCATCTTCAAGAAAATTAGCCATGAAATATAGTCGTCAAAGCTGAAAGGAGATATAGTTATCCCTTGGATTGATCTCAAACTTTATAGGGAGGTCATCAATAGACTTATCCTTCAATAGGTGTATTCCCATGCCATAGTTGAATAACCTACAAACTAGTTAATTTAAATGAAGAATGACGACTGATGGATAATCAAGTTTTAAGCTACAAACTACATCGTAAAGGATCCAACATTTAACTTTATTACTCTGTTTATTCTATATTCTTCATTGTTAGTACTTTAATTGATGGTGGGATTTAAACTTAAATCACTAAAAATAAATACATCCATTTTAACCATTACACCACAACCCGAAATAATGTTT
>JARHVA010006409.1:640000-922697 GCA_037957365.1 Torreya grandis
CTAAGGTAAGGTATTGAGGCATAACCCTTGCATGAGAGACTTAGTATGAAGACACAGGCTTGGTAGTTGGTTAAGATGAGAAGTGTGAGACGTATGTCAACAAGTATGGAATCTTGATATCATGGTATTATTTCATTTTATATGTGTATGAGGTGTTGAGATTAGAACAAGAAGTTTTCAATTGTCGTCAAAGGTCAAAATGTAACTAGCAGTCCTAGACCTAGTTTGCAAAGAGACCTAGTGAGGTCTAATGAGGATTCAATTTTGTTTTCAAAGTGTTATAACCCATGTGAGAATGGAATGATTTTTATAGTTTCATTCAATCATGATGACCAAGCTTGAGGTCATGTATTAAATGGGAAATCAAGAAAACATGTTTGTATGTCTCCTATGTATGGAAATTAAAGGTTTCCAAGCTTGAAAAGGAAGTTTAGATGGTCATTGACACACGTAAAGTTTTCATGGTGTCCTGATAATTTTGGGAAAGATTAAAAAGAGTCATAATAAGTATTTCAAAACATTATTTTGGCATTTGAGGGGCAAAGTTTTATTAACAATGTTAAGGAGGTTAACTGGTCTAAAACCCTCTCAAAACCCTCCTAATGACCTGATTGGAAAAAACTTGTTGGAAAGGGCATGTAAAGGATTTTCAATTTTTTTTTACTTTTTTATCATGTATATTACTCCTCTATAAATATCTATGTGGTAGTGGTGTGTTAGGGCAATGAGCAAAAGCTACAAAAAACTACTTGTTTCTGAAGAATATGATGTTATAAGCATGGTTGACCAGGTCAATGAATATACGTTGTTAGAGGTTGAATCAAAATAATAATTATTTAAGTCCATGATTATATATATATTTATTTATATCATCCATGTCAATAAATTTTATTACCCAATATGACCTATCGCTAAAATGGCTAATAGTGAAAACAGTGAGAAAAACTAGGCAAGTGTGAGAATGTATTTAGGGATGAGTTTCAAGTGACTAGGGATAAATCCATTTATTTGGGTTTTTTTTTAATACATATACATATTTTTACCTTGGTTTATAATTGTTTATTATTCTCAAATATACACTAGAAGGTGATCTCAAAGTGACTTGTTTGTATGAATCAAGATAGAGAAACCCAAGACAATGAGAATGGTTTTTGGGAGCAAAGTTGCCATTAAAGAATATTATTTTTGTTTTTTATGGTGATATAATTATTTTTTATGATAATTTACATGAATTTTAATATCATTATGATGCTTTCTCGGGTGTTATAATGTCATGTTTTTATGACTGGATGTTTGCAGTGTTTGGTAGTTCTTGATGTGTTAAGGGAAGTGAAGTGTTTGACACTCTATGACAAGATTCAATGCATAAAATTTAATTGTATATGGTTTTTTACATTTAATTTACCTTTTAATTCTATATTTAATTTTTATATATATATTAAGGTGTTGATATGTGTAATCCAAAATTGCTTAGCAAACTATGTTAAGATAGTGAGATAGAGGCTTGAGAAATTGGTCTATAAGACCAATGATTGATGTCAGAAAAAGAGATATAACTATTGTATAATTATCTATAGACAAAATATAAACTATTAATATTAATTATTTTTCATTAAAATTTCCTTTCAATTAAAAATGACAAAAATTTTCATGATTGTGTTTTTGGAGGCTACAGGCAGTTTAAGTAGTCATCTTGAAGAGGTTAGTTTGGGATGTTTTTCCAAGAGTTGAAGAATATAATTAGTTTTAATATGTTTAAGAGGTAAAAAAAATCATAATAATGATATCTTAATCTTTTTTTCCATATTTCAAGTTTGGAGACTCAAGAGTTCTTGATTGTACTTTGACTATGTTTGACGATTATAAGTGGTCATTTTGCAAGAGTTAGTTTGAGGCTTATTGGCCTGTTTAGTGAAATAAAATGGATATGGTGATGACCATAAGGTCATTAATTATATATATATATATATATATATATATATATATATATATATATATATATATATATATATATATGTTTTTTTTCATATGGTCATATGTAAAATTTAACTATATGCTTTAGTTTTGTAAGGCAATGTTTTTGGGTAAGTGAAGGGTTAATGGCGAGTAGGCCTAATAGCTTGGTTCAAGGTGTGAAATGAATAAAATAGTGTTGTGGACATAAAGAAATATTATGATGTGCCTATTAAATTTATATTATAATTTTTTCAATATTTTCTAAAATAAATTTTTTTTCCAAGAGGTCTAAGTGTAACATGTGTCATAGAGAAGGCCTAATTCCTTTAGGTCTCTAATAGGCCTAATACGGTTTTGGTCCTCAAGGGTTATGACTGACATATGGAGTGGTTTTATAACTCATGTAACGTGTTTATGTACCTATTATAATGAAAAATAAATCATTAAAATTATATTTTCCAACTAATGTGGGTGAAATGAAGAGTTGAGTATAAAAGCAAGACCTAATTGGCCTATTTGTGCAAGGAAGCAAAGTGTGGACTTAAGCAAATAAAACAGCTCATTGAATGAAAATATATATATATATATATATATATATATATATATATATATATATATATATATATGAGGACCATTAAAGGTATAATATGATTATACATGTTTATCTAACATATTTTTTACAACTGGATGACCAAGTCAATGGACTTAATGAGCCTAGAAGAGGCATGTTGAGCGAGTAAGCCTAGAAGGTCGGTTGAGTGAGATTGAAGAGTAAAGAATGCAAACAAAGGAGGTCATAATAAGTTGAAGATTATAAATATGTTTTATAATATGATAATACATCAAATTTGACTTATTTTTTTCTAATATACCTATGGGGTTGGATCCTCCTTGCAAGATAGAGCTTGCATAAGACTAGTTGAGTGAGTGCTTTACAAGGTAGGGATTGGAGCTCCTTGTGAAGTCGGTGCTTCACTAAACTTTGGTTATTGAAATTATAGGATAGTATTCCATGTGAATGGTTTAGTGGGTTTTATTCCCTAAGATATTTTCCCACATATCTCGTGTTCTCTCTTGTGATATGCTTGTGTGGTTATTTGTGAATGTATTAATCTTTATATGAATGAATGTTTCTTGGAATGATGAATGGAATTGAATAATTATTGTTAATTAACCCCCCCCCCACAACCTCTTATTAGCTAATTCCAATAATTGTTATCATATCTAGACCTTTATAGGAGGCTTCATAGCCTATAGGTGATCCTAAGTAGCATAAAGTGTGATGAGGATAATGTTCATTTTGTTTGCAGTGACGGTGATTTTAGAGTTGTTAAAGAGTTGAAATAATGTCAAAGGTGCCATCTGGCATATCAAAAGGACTATATAGAAGCTAAGTCAAAGATCAAACCTAATATTGATAATATTGAAGGTCTATGAATGCATATTGAGATAAAGGTACAGGTTGAGGCATTCTAAGGTGGTATACTTAGTCAACTAGCATGAAAGAAGGAAGATGTTACTTGGTTTAGGTGTTCACTTGAATTGGGCTTATAGAATCTTTTTTAGACCTTGATATAAGAAGGTATGAAGTGATATAAAATATAAGTGTGAGTTGGTAATCAATTTATATAAATTAAGTTGATTCTTTAAAGATGTTATAGATGATCAATGGTTTGATTAGAAACCTGAGTATGTTGTTGAGACCTATTTGAGGTCTGTTTGAGCCTTCACGAGGTTTAAAGGTGTGAAGATGTATTATTTTTTATGCATGCATGTTTGTTAATCATATAAACTTCTTTCATATAACCATACCTAATGGAGGAGCTCATTTTAATCATAAGCACACTGATTGTTAAAAGACCTCAATAGATGATTGAATGCTTTAGGAGAGAAGGTGGTTGACTGAGCTAGATTGTAAAGTTTTTTATTTGCATAATTAATTTGAGTATGTAATAATCTAAGATGGTGACTAGATCTTGTGATCATGTTAAATGAGACAATAATAAGAGACCTTGAAGGTATTCTTGAGACCATAGAAGTTTGAGCTTAAGAAACTCAATGAAAGTGGTTGTAGTCTTAAGGTCTTTATGAATAGCATACATGGGTGACTTGTTTGAGTTGTATATTGCTTTTGGTCCATTGAGGTGATTGATATAAGTAAATGGATGTATTATTTAGGTAATTTTGTTCCTATAGGAGTAGTTTTCTTGATCAGTTTTGACCTCAAAAATGATGAATGAACTTAAGACTCATAATAAAGTGAGATGAGGGTTTTAAGTCTTCTAGTGTTTTCAAACCCTAACGTGTGTTCTCATAATGCTATTGAGTCTATTATGGCTTGTTGGACTTAGTGTGATTTTGTTAAGTTAGTTTCATTGTTTCCTTTAGTTTATGACATTCTTATAAGGCATGTTTGAGCTCATGGTGAGGTCTAAGAAGCAATACTTAAAATTATTGATAAAGAGAGTCGTAGATTGGTTTATATGACCAATGCCATTGGAGGTAGACAAAGTTTCTCATGAATATCCATGGTCTTGTGTTGATCAAAGAATGAAATTTAAAATTTTTTGGTGTCTTGAGAGTATGCACAGAAGTTATGAAGATGATCATGCCCTATATCATGACAAGAAACTTGTGAAGATTGAAACAAATATTATTCATGCATATGAGGATAGAGATGACCCTGACGTATCCATGAGACCAATTGATATCATGAGGGATAATGGAGTTTTCAAGAGGGTTACAAATATTCCAAGTGAAATCATGAAGTAACATGAATAATTAAGGGTCTTAAAGGTTGATTATACATATTGAGAGTGCCTTGAAAAGAGCAAGAGCTCTCATAGGTCTGAGGAAAACATATAATCTTGAGTTTGCAAACATAAGAAACTAGTAATCATGAAGAAAAAGGAAGCTTGATTTGAGGAGCAAGTTTGAAGGTAAGAAAATGATTTTTATATTTTTTGTAAATATTTGATTTGTATTTTCAATTATACATGGATTTAGGGGGAGCTAACTCAAAATGGCTTAAGAAGTATGCATGGACAAAGGGGAAGCTAGCTTGCTAGTTTTATAAGTAGTCAGGTCCTAGGATTAGAGGAATATGTAGATGACCCTATGAGATTATATATAAACTTTATCATTAATTTCAAATGGGAATAAATACTTGATGAGGAAGATCCATCTTGAGGAGAGAAGATAATGGTTTATTGTGTTAGAGTGTTAGAGTGTTTTCCATCAATGACAAAGGGGGAGATTGTTGAGGTATGTTCCATTGATGTGTTTATGTAATTAAGGTTGTAAATGATGTAAAAGGTAGATTAAGTTAATTCATGTATTATATTTGATCATGTTAATTGTCATGATAATTTCAATCATGGCTTAGTGGAATCCTGAGTTATGTATGAAGTATTAATACAGTGTTGTGGTGTACCAAGATGATGAATTTGTTGAAAATATGTGAAAAGAAGTGGTAGATAATAGAATAAGGTGTTTTGAAAACACTAATAAGTTGATAATGCATCTACAGTGGTAGGAATATCTCCAAGAGGTATGGTACCTATTAGACATGTGTGTTTAGACTTTTTCTTAAGCATGAACATAGCTTGTAGAAGCATGATGTTAATATGTACAAGCTTGAATTTAAGAAAATTAGTGATAAATCATGTTATAAGATTTTGGAAAATATTTCAACATGTGTATAACTAAAATAATCATTTATAATATATCTAAGGTCAGGTATTGAGGCATAACCCTTGCATGAGAGACTGACCTAGTATGAAGACACAGGCTTGGTAGTTGGTTGAGATGAGAAGTGTGAGACCTATGTGAACATGGATGGAAGATTAAGACCATGGTATGAGTAAATTTTATACTTGTAAGATGTTTTTTATATCATAACAAAAAAAATTCAAATGTTTTTAAAGGTCAAAATGTAACTATCATTCCTAGACCTAGTGTGCAAAGAGACCTAGTGAGTTCTAATGAGGAGTCAATTTGAGTTTTCAAAGTGATATAAACCATGTGAGAATGGAATGAGGTTTTAAAGGTTTATTCAATAATTATTAACAATTTTTAGGTAATTTATTTAAGTTTAAATAAATAAAACACATTTTCAAGTCTCTTGTGCATTGAAATTGAAGGTTTCCAAGCCTAAGAAGGAAGTTTAGATGCTCATTGGCACGTGTAAAGTTTGCATAGTATCCTAAGCCTTTTTGGATATATTTAAAAGGTTATTAATAATTATTTCCAAGAATTATTTTTTAATTTTAGGGAAAAATATGTATGAACAATTATTAAGGAGGTTAACTGGTCTAAAACCCTCTCAAAACCCTCCTAATGTCCCACTTGGATAAAACTTGTTGGAAAGGCCAAGAATGGATTTTAAAATATTATTTTATGTTTTTATAATGTATAGGAATACTCCAATAATCTCCAATATGAAATTATGTGTCAGGGTCGTGACCAGAAGCTAAAGAAAACTACGTATTTCTAAAGAATGTAATGTTATGAGTAGGGTTGACTAGGTCAATGCATACAAGTTATTGGAGTTTTAAGACCAATTATAATTATTTATGTACATTATATATTTTTAATATTTATATAATTTTTTTCAATAAATTTATTCACCCAAGATGACATATCGCTAAAATGGATAACAGTGAAAATAGTGAGAAAACCTAGGCAAGTGTGAGAATGTGTCTAGGGATGAGTTTCAGGTGACTTGGGTTGAATCCATTTGTTTTGGGTATTTATTTCATTCCTCTAAATTTTTTTCCCTTGGTTTATAATTGGTTATTTTTCTCACATATAAGCTATAAGGTGCTCTCAAAGTGACTTTTCTATATGAATCAAGATAGTGAAACCTAGGACAATGAGAATGGTCTGCAGGAGCAAAGTTGCCATTGGAGCATATTATTTCTGTTTTATATGGTTATATAATTAGGTTTTATTATATTTTAAATGTATTTTAAGATCATTATTAGGTGTTATAATTTCATTTTTTCATGATTTGATGTTTACAGTGCTTGGTAGTTCTTAATGTGGTAGAGGAAGTGAAGTATTTGAGACTCTATGACAAGAGTAAGTTCAGCCAATGTAATTTTATATGGTTTTTAAAATTTAAATTACATATTAATTATATATTTAATGTGGATATATATGTTAAATTTTTGATATGTGTAATCCAAAATAGCTTAGCAATATAGTGAGATAGAGGCTTGAAAAATTGGTCTATAAGACCAATGATTGATGTCATAAAAAGAGATATAATTGTTGGATAATGATATAGAGACCACATATAAACTATTAATATGAATTAATTTTCATGAAAATTTCCTTTCAATTATATATGACAAAGTTCTTCATGACTATGTTTTTGGAGGCTATAGGCAGTTTGAGTATTCATCTTGAAGAGCTGAGTTTGGGGTGTTTTTCCAGGATTTGAAGAATAAACTGAGTTTGAATAAGTTTATTAGGTCCAAAAAATTTATTATAATGTTTTTTTAATCTTATTTTGTCCCTATTTCAAGTTTGTATAGTCAAGAGTTCTTGACTGTACTTTGACTATATTTGACCATTTTGAATGGTTATTTTACAAGAGTTGGTTTGAGGCATGTTGGCTTGTTTAGTGAAGTAAAATGGATATAGTAATTCCCATAATTTCATGAATGTTATATAAATTTGGTTTTTTCATATGGTCATGCATAAAATTTAACTATATGCTTCATTTTTATAAGGTATTTTTTATGGGTATGTGAAGGGCTAATGGTGAGTAGGCCGAATAGCTTCCTTTAAGGCATAAAATGAATAAAATGGTGTTGGGGACCAAAGGAGAGATTATTAGGGAATATTAAAGTTATATTAGAATTTTTTAAAGTGTTTTTAAAGGAAAAATTTGGTCTAAGAGGTTTAAGTTTAACACGTGCCTTAGAGAAGTCATAATTCCTTTAGGTCTCTAAGAAACATAACAGGGTTTTGGTCCTAAAGGGGTATCACCAACATATGGAGTGGTTGTCTCACTCATGTAACGTGTTTATGGACCTATTCCAAATATAATTAAATCATGAAAATTATTTTTTCTAACCAATATGGGTGAGAGGAAGAGTTGAGTATAAAGGCAAGGCCTAATTGGCCTATTTGTGCAAGGAAGAGAAGTGTGGACTTAAGCAAAGAAGAAGCC
The DNA here is from genome assembly GCA_037957365.1 of Torreya grandis. Lineage (NCBI taxonomy): Eukaryota > Viridiplantae > Streptophyta > Pinopsida > Cupressales > Taxaceae > Torreya > Torreya grandis. Next base: position 648,138 of record JARHVA010006409.1, read on the forward strand.
TCATTGAAGGAGTAGAAACAAGTATTTTATTAAAACTAAATGGAAGAGAGGAGAATATATTTTTATCTAACATATTTTTTTAGGTGGATGACCACGTCAATTGACCTAATGAGCCTAAAAGAGGCATGTTGAGTAAATAAGACTAGAAGGCTGGTTGAGTGAGATTGAAGGGTAAAGAATACAAACAAAGGAGGTCATCATCAGTTAAATATTAGAAAATGGTGTTATAATATGATCAGAGATCAAAATTTAACTAGTTTTTGTTAATCTACCTAGGGTTTTGGAGCCTTGTTTCAAGATTGAGCTCACATAAGACTAGTAGAGTGGGTGCTTAACTAGGTAAGGGTTAGAGCTCCTTGTGAAGTTGGTGCTTCACTAAACTTTGGATCTTGAAATTATAGGAAAGTATTCCATGTGCATGTTTTAGTGTGTTTTATTTTTCAAGAGTGTTTCTCACATATCTCTTGTGTTATCTTGTGATATGTTTGTGTGGTTGTTTGTGTTTGCATTAATCTTTATATAAATTAATGATGAATGGAATGATGAATGGAATTGAATAGTTATTTTTAAGCAAATAATTCACCACCCCCTCTCAATAGATATTTCCAACATTTCATTTACAATTTTTTATTGCATCTATGAAACTTTATTTGTTTTGTTTATAGATCAATTGTATTGTGGCTCTAGAAAATGATCATGGTTCTCATAGAGTTAAATAAGAATTCCAAAAAAATAAGTTAAATAAAATATCATACAAGGAAATTTTTAATACATGAGGATATCAAAAATTCCTCAAACTTTTAGCCAAGTTATAATGGAGGCATTCAACATAATATATCATTTACATACATTTGACAAAAAATTTCAATCAGATGAGGAAAGAGAGGGAACTTATTTTATTTTACTATTATCCATTAACTCATAACCCTTTTAATTATTTTCTTTCTATTACGAGAATTTTTTTTAAAGGTTTCCCATCAAGCATTATCTATTAGAATAGGCCATTAAGTGATCTTCTGCTAGAGTGAGCACATAAGAATTATGCAATAACAATGACCCTATTTGTATTTATAAATATGCAAGAAGAGTATTTTGCAATAATTGTATGATGTATTAAACTACCTTGATTACCAATTATCTACTCTATTACAATACCTTGATGAAGATGAATATAAAGGATTAGGGGGAGTTAACTCATGAGAGAAATCATTTTGGGGATGAGTGTAAATCACTATAGAACTCATAGGATAACTTACAGTGGTACCAGTTGAACTCCAGGTAGAACCCTAAGTGGAACTCAACCTCTCACCCATGTAACCTACTATCAAACCTAAGTAAGCTAAAGCTATATGTGTATAAATTATATATCTAATAATTAAATGGAATAATACATATCCTACACCAACACCCCCTTAAGCATAGCTTTGGTGGGTGGAAAAGAAAAGATAGGTCCCAAAAATAAGGCATGATGAGGTACCCACAAACAATTCAACTCTTAGAAAGTGGAGTAAAATGATAAAACCCAGTGGGAAAAAACTCCCACCCCCCAAAATAGAGATAAATAAAAGAAGGTAGGACTTGAAATCCCACACCAACACCCCCCTTAATAATAGCTTAGGTGGGTTACAAAATTGGATCTCGATAATGAGGCTTGATGAGGTACCTAAGTACATAGTAGTGATCCTAGTATCTTATAAAATATGAATGATGTATTCCTCCACAAAGAAGAAAGATATAAGTTAAGCATAGAATGTAGCATGGTGAATTTTTTAATATGTCCCTCTACAAGTAATGATATCTTTTCCTTTCAGAAGAAAGAAAACCCAAGCTATCAAACTGTTGAATTCCCACTCAAGTGGAATGTAGATAGGAATCATGATGTAGATCTCTATAAAATGTTTAAATGTCTTAGAGATAGTGCTTGAATGTGCTAAATCATGATCAAGTATCATAGGACTAATAGTAGAACATGGAAAAGAAGAAACATACAATGAATGGGAGAGAGAAATTAGATAAGAAGATAGACATGGAACACTCACTAAAATAATGTCCATGGGAAGATGAGAGCAAGACTCAACAACTATAAAAACTAAAGACTAGTCTAAAAATGAAGCAATCAGATACGTAAGATAAATGCCTATAAGAACATATGGGTCATCGATACTCTCATGTGTATACTCTCACTGCAAGCAGTAAAGTCCTCTAAAATGCAAGTCTATGAAAGCTCTAGGAGAGAAATAATCTCCACAAGAACAGATATAGAATTTGCAATGAGATAACTAAGGCCTAATAGAATCTTGTCCTATACTAGGAAATTGATAAAAAGAAGAACACTATCCACCATGGATGTATCATCACAAGAAATAAAATAAGGAGGTGAATATACAATGGTCTCAAAAGAGACAATATGAAGAGTAGGAGGAGGTGTAATGTAGGTCATAGTAAGATCTTTGAAAAGAGACTATAGGATATTCTAAATAATGCAATGAAACTTTATATATTACACATGGAAACAAAGATCCATGGAAACATTTAGTAATATAAATAACCACACATGTCCTATTGAGGTCTTACACTTTGATTACCATTATAGGCATGGCTAGGAGAGATCAGGGTTTAAACATGCTATTGTCAGATACACAAGGCATTTTACATTGCAACATCACTTCAATTAGAGTGCATGCAAGTTGAGAACATAAGAAGTAGGCCTCAAAAATAGGTCATAGGTGGGCATACAACTAGAAATATCTTCACAATAATGGCACCCCTTTGAGGTAGGTCGTAGGATGCTTAAACCACCAACTGATCTATTACATCCTTTATGCATTCTCTAGGTTGACCAATCATTGACAATGTGTACAAGGAATAGGAAGATTACAACATGCAAATAATTAACAAATTGGTGAGTTTCTTGAATTTGATATGAGATTCCAAGAGGTTTAGGCTATATCCTCTGATAGATCTGTAACAAACTTATATGGTAATACATTAAAAAATACATGCAAATGCAAATAGAACCAATATAAAAATTCCTCTTGATACATTTAAGAGAATATAAAATAGAAATCAATATATAACCTAATGCTCATTATCAGAACATAAATATATGATACCATGTCATAATAGGCCAATAGGAAATCTTCTATTAGATTGAGCACACAAGAATTCTAAAACAATGACCCTAATTGTATTTATAAATATGGCACAAGATGTGCAATAATTCCCTGATGTATTAAAATGCCTTGCTTACTAATTATTTACTCTAATTAACTAATTAACATGGTATCAGAGCTCTAGGTTTTGGTAATGAGCATTAGTTTCTTTTATTTCTATTCTATATTATTTTAAATTAATTAAGAATAATTTTCATATTATTCATATTGGAATTTCATATTTTTCCAATGGTCATTTGAAGGGTTTGTTGTAGATATTGTCAACCGGTTTAGAGGAAGACCTAGTTATTTTCTTCATTATCCTAGTTTTTTTATAACAATCTATTATTTTGAACCTATTTGGCTTTTACATAGCCTGGTTTATCTATTATAGAGCTTGATTGGTGGTGCATGTAAGAGACACAACATACCTTTTGACACTAATACAACTATGTTGATCTTTGTCACTTCATCTACCTAGATTTGGGTGGATGGCAATAGTTTTGGATGTGTGCTAAGGATTGAAGACATTGTAAGGATCATGGCTCCTATTTAATGAAAAGGAAAATTACCAATGTAGTCTTGAATCTCACCCACTTGGGTCACTTTTTTTAACCTTTATAACACATTAAGATCTCTACTCACCTCTAATCTGAGCTTCTTTGGCATTGACAACAGGGTAACATGAGTAGTCTAAAGCATTTCCATTGGTATTGATCTAGTTTAGACACCACACAACCTTCAATAACCTTCTTTCCTCTCATCACCATTCTTGGTATCTACGCCTCCCTCTAATGGCCTACACCACCATCCTCATTGGTAGTTGAGATGTCTCCATGTTGGGCATGAACACCACATATCCATGTTGCCCATGCCACTACTTAGTTTCTTTCTACTGGATTTGGTTCTCCAAAAATGCTTGAAAATAGATATGACCTACACCACACTTGAAATAATGACTATCATTTTCATAAATAGTTTAGGATTACTAAGTTTAGGCATATCCTTAACCAGACCCCCTTCATTACTTGAATTTTCTACTTCCAAATCCACTTCATTTATTATTTAAAGAAGAGAGTTTAGAGGTGAGCATCAAAGGATGTTGAAGGGTTTTCAATGATAATAGGTATGAAATAAAAGGATGTGCCTTTGAATCAACTTTGATGATTATAGGCTTAGATATTTATGAAAAATATTTAATTGATTCAAACATTGCACATATAAGAAGTAAAAGCATTTATGAAAACTGTAGATGAAATATGGCATCCTTTATCCTCCATTAGCATTGAAACCCTAAGACATGTATTTGAATTTTCTCCTAATTTGGCCTATTCATATCCACCTCTTGGTATTTAGTCTAGTCTACATAAAAACTCCTTGGGCATTCTATCCTTGTGACCTCCAATGGTGGTGCCACTCTAGCTTCATCTTTCACTTTGATAAGTCATAAAGATGAAAACCTAAAAAAAAATTACCCTAATAGCTAACTTTTTTATTAAATGAGTGCTAAAAAATTAAATTTTGTTTCAATTTAAATTTAAATATCTTTATTAGGCCTTTTTTTTAATCAATTGTGTGTTTACCTCTTAATGTGAAGTTATTTATCACTTTAGAGCTTATAGGGGTGTATAGGGGAACATGTTTTGACTTTTGTTAACTTGAGGAGGTGTAACATTATGTGTTGGTTCCAATGAGTAGCTGGAAAGCTACTTTACCCTTATTTGGTCTTTTTTCTTAAATTTTAGTGCAATTTTTATTAAATATACCTCATTAATGGGAAATGTTATAACCATAACATTTGCTTGGTAACTCAAATTTGAGTGCCACTTTTTGTAAAAGTGCTTTATTTTTCATTCCTATTCCAATGGTCTACTTTGATTTAATTTTAGAATAGGCTAGTATGTGATATTATAGTAGACTAATCACACAAGAATTCTAAAACAACAATGGCCTTACTTGTATTTTAAAATATACAAGAAGAGGATGTGCAATAATTACTTGATGTATTAAACTGCCTTACCAATTATCTGCTCTATTATAATAGTTTGGTGAAAAGGAATATAAAGAAAGAGTAGGGGGAGTTAACTCACATGATAACTCACTATGGAGATAAGTGTAATTCATTATGGAACACATAAGAGACCTCACAGTGGTACTCAGTTGAACTTCAGGAGGAACACTAGGTAAAAATCACCCTCTCACCCACTTAACCTCTTGTCACACTTAATTAAGATAAAGTTACATGTGTATGGATTATCCATTTAATAATTAAATGGAATAATAAATATCATACACCAACACCCCTCTTAAGCATAGCTTAGGTGGGCAAAAAAGAAAATATGGGTCCTAGTAACACGGCTTGATGAGGTACCCATGTACAATGTAACTTTCAAAAATAAGAGTAAAAGGAAAAAACCCAATAGAAAAAAACTCCCCCTTAAAAGATAGACAAATAAAAAGGTAGGACTAGAAATACCACACCAAAATTATCAAAGATTCTTTGGATGCTATAGTTTTTGCCTCCTTGTTCCTTTCATCAAATCCATTTAGTAAACACACCTGCATACCACTATAACCTATCATGCATATTTCATACCACAATAATCCCTTGCTTAAACTATCAAAATATCCCTATTAAGGTTTGGCATATAAATTATTAGTAATAATGGGTACGATATTTAAATAGAATCACTAGATACTATATTTAGTGTCATAAGACATTAGATTAATAAAAATTACCTAGAGGTATATGTGAGGAACTACATAGTGGAAAAACCTTTATTAGATTAAATGGCTTTAGGTGAAATTTTTAAAATAACAACTCCAATCTGTTAGTGTAAAGGCTTGCTTCCAAATTGATATATAGATATGAAAATCCTATTGTAAAATAGTCATCTTAGTGTTATTTTATTTAAGATGTTAAAATTTTATTAACAAGGATAACATGATCTAAAACCATTATAAAAAAAATTGGTGGTTGCTCAATTTGAATAAAAAAATATGCTCATTAGCAAATTGGTATCCATTTTAGATTTGGCTATTAGGTTTAGTTAAATCTCCATGATTATAAGAATCATAATATTAAATTTGTTTCTCAACACTATAGAACTTATCAAGTATAAAAATAGGGAGGATAAGAAAATTGTTGGTATAATAATATTTGGTATGATGAATCTTTTGGAACCGTAAATAGAAAGTGGCATATAGAATTAATAAGAGATAGTACACTACTTATAAATAGGCCTTCAAGTGGTGATTAAATTTTCTTAGATGTTATGAGCTAGTTCTACTTTTGAATGAGGCAAATCCATTCTATGTCTTAGCATAGCATATCCAAATCTGGTGAAGTCCTCCATTACCCTTCACCACATTTAAACCTAAATGGTATATTAAAATTAATATTTTTTTAGCACTAGTTGATGATGCCATTCAACTCTAATATTTTATGTGTGAATTTTTGCCACATCATGTTGAGTAGAAAATAGAACTTGTTTATAAGTATCCATTTTTAATGAAAAATGAAGCTAGAAGATAGTTTACAATTCAAAGTAGAATCCACTACCCATCATATTCCATACCAAATAAATTTTCATATCCTCATATACAACTCCCATATCCAAATCCTTATTAATATTAGGATGGGATACTTAGACTATAGACAATCACTTATCATCAACATTTTAAGGTTTACCATACCTAAGACACATCTTATGTTTTTTTAGCATCTTTTAAATATACAATTATATATCCCTAACTATTATGGGTAGCATTTAAATCTCCTTTAAACAACCATGATAGTCAATTTTTAGATACACAAGTCTGGGAGAACACTATTTCATAAATAGAAATCTTTGACACTATTTTATTTCATATATCTACCTTCTTAAGGTTTCACAATGAAGAAGTAAATGAACCCTTCTCAATTTCCAATTCCCTGAGTGGATAGTAGTATATATGAAGTTATTAAAGATGAATCAGTTATCTTAATGATATTTTTAAAGACTCCATAGTTAAATACATTATGATTAACACCCCTAAGATATTGATATGTCCTATAGAACCCAAAAAAGATATTGGGTTAGGACACCTATTAATTTAATGTCTAAATAAGGAGGATGAATTCCCAAAAGTGGTGGGAAATATTGTGAACAACACACTTCCTTTTTTCATCACTCAAAACTTTATGAGTTGATCAATATTAATTGGCATCTCCTTCATTGTATCTATTATGCATATCAATCTAAGTATATGAGTGATATGAGGTATTTTTTAAATTTTAGTAACATTTAAACTAACTTAACCAATATTTTAGCTACACAATTACTATCTTAAGATTTTTATATCACATGTATATTCATGAATCCAGTTGCAAATGCCCCAATTTCTTCCACTAGAATTGTTATTTTCAAGTTATTTGTATTTTCCTTATTTCTTGGCTTAAAAAAGAAGGGTGAAATAATTTAATAAATTATAATAATGATGGAGAATATTCCATATTTCACAACAAGGTATAATCCTATTAAAATATCCATAGGTTTAGGCATATTATAGGTATAGCCTTTTGTGGCCCCCCTTTGGATCTATAGGGCTCTTATGGATAGTAATATCAATCTATATGAGATATAATTTTTTGTAAATTTTTCCTTGATATATTTCTCCAAAAAATTTCATCCTTATGTTGGTAAAACATTTACTTCTAAAACAATTGAAAAAAATAATGAGGCAATATATGAAGATTTGGGCCAATGATTACACAAGTTTCTATCTTTTTTACTAATTCATCAATTTTGTTAAAGGAAATTGATAAAAAAAAATTGGTTCAGTTGATAAATGTATAGATTGGTCATCTATGACATAAATGAAACCTATTGAGACATAATTGAAAATTATCATAAATATATTGATGCTACAAAATTAAAAAGACATAATTTCAACATTTGGATTATTTCGTAGAAGTTGTTCAATACTTGTATATTTGCACTGCTAAAATCAACCCACTCCATCAATGAATACTATAAATTTGTAAAAAGTTTCAAATTTTAAAAATGATTCATCTAAATTTGGTCACTTGTATCATTTCTAGAGTTCATAGCCGCAATGACCTTAATTTCCATTTCACTTTCACATTATGATTGAAAACTATGATGAAGACTAAAGCATGACCATATAAGAAATAAAAAGTAAAAACCATTTGAAAAGGAACTATTTGACAATAATAAGGACAATATTTCTTATAAATATAGATTATGAGTTCATTGTATTTTCCCAAAAAAGATCAAACATGTCCACAACCTTTAACAATTGGTATCAAACACCCTCAACTTTTAAATAAACCTCTTGAATCTTGTCAAGTAACAATCATGGGTTATTCACAAGTTAATAGTTGTAACACATAAATTGATTAATGATGTATAATAAGAGGCTTAACTTTTATAGGTCATAACTTTTTATCCTAGTCCTATTTGAGCCCATCTTCATGCTAAAATAATTGTCTCAAAAAGTTTGATGCAAACATAACTAGGCTTGTCAAGTTATAGAATTTTTTGATATTTTTTGGAGGACATATGTGAGCATACAAGGATCCAAAATTAGAGTTTAATATTATTCTTAGTACTTTTATAATTTTATAAATTGTATATTTTTGTAACTAGACTTTAACTTCACTCGATATTCATCTAATAGGTGAATATTTATAATTGGTTTAATTTTGGATATGTGTAGAGTTTTTCACACTTGTATGAAAAACTTACTAAATATAGTAGCTACTAAAAATATTAGGTCAAGTTTTATTATTTTTAGAAGTTCTATATTTTGTATGTCAACTTCAATTCTGAGTTGAGGCTTATTTATGTATGGTTTGTAATTAATTAAATCATTCAATATGAATTAATATAGGTTATTATTTTATAAGCATTGTCTAGTATTATTTTTTTGTCTTGATAGTATTCAAGTTCATTATTTGGTATCAGAGAAAGTTTGAATTTTGGAGGCATAAGAAATGTGAGAGGATAAGGAAGAATTACTCAGATGAATCAGACTATGTAAGAGTTGTAAAGGTAAGTAGAATAATTAATAGAGATAATTGTGAATCAAAGACAAAATAGAGCATATGATGATGTTGAGGATGACACAGATAATGAAGAGAAAATTTAGAAAAATGAGCAATATTAAAAATAACCATCAATGGAAGAGGTGATGGTTATATCTTAAAAGGAAATAATAAAGGAATCAAAGTTGATGTTCCATATTATGGTGGAAGTTTAAAACAAGATGAGTTGATAGATTGGATGAACAACATGGATAAGGTTTTTGAATGGAGAACTATGAGAAAAGACACTTGAAGATAAAGTTTATATGCATAAAATTTAAGGGTCATGTAATGATTTATTGGGATCACCTATAGAAAGAAAGACATAAAAATGGTAAAGGTAAGATTAAATTATGGAAAATTATGGAGAAGAAGCTGAGGGAGAAATTTCCTCATGTGGATTATGTACAAACCCTATACATAAGATTTTAGAATTTGAAGCAGAAGGATCATAGAATACAAAAGTATACAGATGAGTTTTAAAATCTTTTCATATGAGTGGATCATGATGAAACAGAAGAGAAGATAGATTCAAGGTATGTAAATTACTTGAAGTTTTTTACTCAATATGAATTAATCATTCATAAAATAATTTTCATGGAGGATGTTTATCAATTATCTTTGAAAGAAAAAGAAAAACAAAATAAATATAATTTTAGAAGAACATAGATTGGGATGAGAAGAGGAAAATCCCCTACAATAAGGGGACAAAGTGGATTTAATATAAATATAGGTGGTTTTAACACCAATGGAGGAGAATCATCACATGGTGAATAAATACAAGATGATAATAGATAAGGGTTTCAATACAAATAAAAATGAAAAGTATTTAAGAGAGGATAAAGTTATGGTGGTAATAGAGGATGGTTTCTAAATCAATGTGTGTCTTATGTTTGTTAAAAATGTGGAGAAGGCCATAGATAATTTTAATGTCCACAATATCAAGATCAAGAAAGGAGGCAAGAGTATCACCCAAGAATGAATTTATTTAAAACTAAAATAAAAGAGAAAAATATTGAAGTTGCAACAACAAATATTGGATATAATATCATAATGAGAATAGCAATGCTTGCTCTAAGGAAAGAACATGTGTAGAATAAATAAAGTGGTGATGCTTGACTATGAATATATATCTTTCTAACAAGGTTTAATTTAGGAGGTAATATATGCAAAGTAATTATAGATGGTGGTAGTTGTGAAAATATTATTTATAAGGACATAATTGAAAAACTAGGTTTGTAGTGTGAAAAACATTCTAATCATTATCATATTTCATGGTTTAAGAAATCAAATGAAGGTACAATAGATAAAATGTGATTAATAAAGTTTTATATAGGTAAAAATTAGAATGATGAAATATGGTTTGATGTTATACCAATGGATGCATGCCATGTATTATTAAGAAGGCCATCACAGTTTGATATAAAATCAATTCATGATGGATCAAAGAAAAAATATAGTTTATGAAAAGGTTCTATGAAGGTGGTTTTATTAACTCTTAAAAAATAAGGGTAGGCTAAAATCATGCTAACTATAAAATAATTTATCAAAGACATGAAGGTGACAGGTTACTATTATGTATTAGTAACAAAGAAAGAAGACACAAAAGTAATGAAAGTACTAATATAATAAATAATAGTGTTGAAAGAATATGTAGATGTTATACCTAATGAGTTATCAAATGGTTTACCACCAAAGAGATACATTCAACATCACATTGATTTGATTCTAGGATCAACTCTACCCAATCAAGCAGCTTATAAGATGAGTTCAATAGAACATGTAAATTTGAATAAATAGGGCACTAAATTGGTGAGGAAGGGTATAATATGGTATAGCATGAGTCCATGTTCAAAAAAACTATTTTTAAATCCAATTAAATATGGATGGTGGAGGATGTGTATGGATAGTAGAGTAATCAATAAAATTATAATCAATTGTAGGTTTCTTATACCTCATTTAGATGATGTAATGGATGTTCTTGCAGGAGTAAAATATTTTACCAATATTGATATACGGACTGGATACTATCATATTCATATTTTTGAAGGAGAATAATGGAAAACAACATTCAATATTAGAGATGGTTTATGTAAGTGGATGTGATGCCATTCAGATTATCTAATGAACCCAACATATTTATGAGGGTTATGAATATAATGCTATGAGAATACACTGGTAAGTTTGTGGTTATTTATTTTGATAATTTTCATATTCAATAAGGACTAAAGAAGATCACTTAAAATATTTGATAATGGTATTATAATTTTTAAGAAAAGATAATCTCTATGCGAATTCACAGAAGTGCAAGTTTATGTAGAATAGTTTGGTATTTTTGGGATTTATGGTTTTAACAGATAGTGTAAAAATGGATGAAGAAAAAATAAAGGTAATTGTTGAGTGGCCTATCCCAAGGAGAAACACATATGTAAGAAGTTTATATGGTTTAACAAATTTTTTGCAAAATTTTCATTAATAATTTTAGTAGTCATGTTCCACCAATAACAAATTGTATAAGAGGAAAATAATTTGCATGGACAAGGGAAGCAATAGAAATATTTGAGCTATTGAAGAAGAAAGTTACATAAAATCTGATTTTAGCATTACCAAATTTTATAAATGTGTTTGATGTTGATTATTATGATTATCTTATTGTAATTGGTATTGTGTTGAGCCAAGAAGGGAAGCCAATAACATATTTCATTCATAAATTGAATTAGGTAAGAATAGATTATTATACATATAATGTTGAGTTTTATACAATCGTACAAGCATTAAGACATTGGAGACATTACCTAATGCTAAAGGAATTTATCCTATTTACTTATAATTAAGATTTGAAGTATGTGAACACTCAAAAGAATTTAAATAGTAGGCATGCAAAGTAGGTGTCTTTCTTGTAGTTTTATACTTTTGTGTTGAATCATAAATTTAAGAAAACAAAATCAGGTATTTGATGGGTTGAACATGCGAGCGGGGTTGATAACTACTATGGTGAGTGATGTATTTAGATTCAAATTTATTAAGTATATGATATTGATATAGATTTTGAAAAGATAGGTGAGTAATGCATGAATCCATTGACATGTGATATAAGTAATGTTTATGATGAGTATTTTATGTAGGATGGTTATCTCTTCAAATAGAAATAATTATGTATTCTAATTAGATATCTATGAGATAATATTACAAAATAATTACATCATGATAGTTTGGATGGACATTTTGGTAACAAAAAAATAACATATTTGGTGGAGGAGAAGTATTTTTTTCCAAATATGAATAGAGATGTGACAAGATATGTTTTAAGGTGTAGGAAATGTTAGGTGGCAAAAATACATGCACAAAATAAATGGTTGTATATGCCATTATTGGTTTTGAGGGGACCATGGATAGATTTGAGTATAAATTTTATATTGGGATTACCAAACACACAGAGAGGTAATGATACATATTTTATTATTATAGATAGATATTTTAAGATGGTTCATTTTATTTTATGTAAGAAAACCAATGATGCCACTAGAGTTATAAAACTATTTTTTAAGGATATTATGAGATTGCATGGTGTTCTAAAAACCATTACATCAGATAGGGACACAAAATTTATAAGTCATTTTTGGAGGATTTTATGGAGGAAGATGGGGACTAATATGCAATTTAGTATTGCATACCATCCCAAAATAGATGGACAAACAAAATTTATAAATAGGAGCTTGGGAAATTTATATTGAGATTCATAATTGGAGAGAAGCCTAAGAAATGAGACTTGGATTTACCAAAAACTAAGTTTGCATATAATAGTTCAGTGAATAAATCAACAAGAAAATCAAAATTTTATGTTATTCATGAGATAAATCCTATGAGTTCCTTAGACTTGGTATAGTTACCAATTACAAAATGAGTTAGTGATGATGCAGAAGTATTTGCAAAACATATACAACTATTACAAGAAGAAGTAAGAAAAAAATTACATGAAAATAATGATAAGTATAAAGTAGAAATAGATGTTAGAATAAGGTCAAAATAATTGAATAAGGATAATTAGTGAAGGTTTATATTGAGGAAAGAGAGATTTTTAAAGGTACATATAAAAAGTTAAAGTACAAGAAAATTGGACCATGCAAAACTGTGAAAAAATTAATGACAATTTTTATGAGGTGAGTTTACCACATAATTTTTATATCTCTCTAATATTTAATGTTTCATATTTATATGAATTCCATAGATAATATCGTGAAGGTGAATAATATGAAGTAGATTGTTAGTAACAAGTGCCAAAGAAGAAAAATTAAAAGATAGTCTAGTATCTAGATAAGAAGATAGTAAACATAAGGCAATGAAGTTATGATATGTATTTGGTATAGTGGAAAGAATTAAATCAAGAAGACAAAACTTAGATCAAATAATGGGAGCTAAAGATAATTGATAATAATAAATGGTAGTAGTACAATCAGAGTAACTCGCAAGACTTGAGTTATTTTCAACTAGAGGAGAATGATGCATAAAAAGAGGCCAAAATTTTAGAGGCCATAACTTTTGATCGTAACTTTGTTTTAGCCCATGTTCATGCCAAAATGACCATCTCAAAAGTTTTGGTGTATCAATAATCCATATTGTATGGTTATATACTTTTTAAATATTTTTTAGAGGCCATACATGACCATCTAAGGATCTAAAATTGTGGTGCAATATTATTTTTGGTATTTTTCTAATTTTAAAAATTATATATTTTTGTAACTAGGTTTGAACTTTATTTGATATTCATTTAATAGGTTAATTTTATTTTTTAGTTTCCTTTTAGATATGTTTAGAGATTTTTACTCTTGCATGAAATACTTACTAAAACTAGTAGGTCAAGTTTTAGTATTTTTAGGAGTTTTAAATTTTGTATGTTAACTCCAATTCTGAGTTGAGGCTTATTTATGCATAGTTTGTAATTATTTGAATCATTCAATATGAACCAATACAGGGTATTCTTTTAAAAGTTTTACCTATTAGTGTTTTCATTTTTTGATAGTATTTGGGTTCATTAATTAATTTGTTGAAAACCTAACTCAACTCATAAATTTACACACACACATACATATATAATATTAGTATAGATATTTTAAATCTAATTATCTAAACAAATATAGAGATATCAATTTCAAGGCTCTTATTTAAGATTTTTTACATACCAAAATTATTAATAGTTTAATTATCTTCGTTAAAAATATCACATTGATTGTTGGTTAATCATATCAATTTAACTACACAAATGTTTCATGCTTGAAAAAATATTTCTAAAAAAATGGGGATCAAAATACCACTATATGGCAAAGATATTAAGAGTTTTTGATTGAATTTTCCTATGAAAAAATAAAAATTATCGATGGTCTAATAGATGTTAAATTGAAGGTCATAATTAAAAGTGAACATAGTCACGGACATTAAAACCCACCACTCCCATGCTACTAGTATAGAATGTATTTCTATGTAATAACGTATTATATTAATATATAATAGTATATATAAAAAATTCATATATGACATAATTATTTAATTAAAAATATATACTAATTATATATTATAGCAATATATAATAATATAATAATTATATTAGTATTTTTTTATACTATATTATATAATTATATAGATTTTATATTATAATATATAATAATATTATAATTATTTACAACATTTTTAACTTGTATATATGTATGTATGTATTGTAATTGTTAATGTGTGTGTGTGTGTGTGTGTGTGTGTGAGAGAGAGAGAGAGAGTGAGTGAGTGAGTGAGTTAATGTATGTATGTGTGTATATATGTATTTATGTATTGTTAATCTATTTTATGTATATAGTATTGTTATGTGTGTGTGTGTGTTTAATCTTAAATTAAGATAAATTATATATTATAATATATATTAATATTATACTTATTTAAAATAGTGTTATCTTGTATATATGTAGGTATGTAGGTAGTAGGTATGTAGATATGTAGGTATTATAATTAATTGTGTGTGTGTGTGTGTGTGTGTGTGTGTGTGTGTGTGTGTGTGTGTGTGTGTGTGTGTGTGTGTGTGGGTGTGTGTGTGTGTGTGAGTGTAAGTGTAATCTTAAATTGAGATGAATCTTTATAGTATAGGGTTAATATTATAGAAATGAATAAGCATAAGGACGATAAAGAAATTTACATTAGGCCAATTAATTGTAAACTTAAATAATATTATGAAATCCAATGTTGAGATATGCTAAAAATATTAATTGCATCTATCAATTGATATTAAAATAAATAAATAATTATAATATTTAGTTGGTTTACTATGCACATGTAGATCTAATGTGTAAAAGGCTAATATTAGACTAGATCTATATTTTGGATTAATCATCAACTTTTATAAATTTACACTATGTGCCCTCAAATGTTTGCATAAGATTTGGATGGGTATGTTGACATAGGTGTCTAGTATGAAATATTGACTAGATAAAAATGTGACCATCTAGAACCTTTTTGGTTTTCTTTCACATTCAATTTGGTGTACTCAAATCTCACTCATAGGTTTTCACTTCTTGTCAAATGATCAAACCCTAGTTTTTTATCTTGATAGTGACTGTGAGAAAAATGGGTTAGTGGGATCATGATGTTGAGCTAACCCCAAATTCCCCTTTATCAATGGGTGTTTCCTACATAGCCACTACTTTGAATATGGCCTAAAACTAATATACTTATCCCCTAATGTGTTGAATTGTGTGTGTACAAGGTGTATTATGCAGAAAGTAAGTACATACAGTAACCTAGCTTATAACTTGGAAAAGTTGCCTCATGGGTCTCTCCTTTAGTAATTTAAACTTTTATATGGATTTTTCCTATATCTGATATTGAAATAAGAAATAATAGGGAATATTTTCTCACTTGAATGCTTGATTGAATGATTTTGGTAAGCTACCTTGTGAGATGTATGGAGTTTCTAGGTGAGGTATGAATGAGGATTGATTATGCACATATACCAATCATTTCAATAAATATGTCACATTAAATCACTTAGGTAGACCATAACATGTTACAATTATAAATTTTATGACTTTAGGGCACTGGACGCTTAATTTGGCATAGGACAGATACGTTGATTTAGGCATCTGGCTATGACAGAAGTGTCTAGGAAGTTAGAAAATATGAATAAGTATAAAACATGTAGAGGATGATAATAATCAATTTTAGATCATTTTTCATAGTATATAAGGATTAGTTATTAGAACAACATATATTCAAAATAAGAGATAATCAATGGGCATAAGAGATATCAGATGCGAGCCTTTATGTAATGAGAAGGTCTAGAATTAAAGCATATAACCATGAGAAGTAATTTCTAAGTATATAATATTGAGGTTATATATAATTCAAATTTATTATCTACATTCCCTCCCCCCATAATTTAGTAATGAAATTTCTAATTTAAATAAAAATAAAATGCATACATGGGTGTGTATAACACACCTTGTCTTTGCATGAGTCCAACTTCTGTGTTTTATTGGTGTCTGACATGAAACCAATTGCATGTTGCCTTATATAATTAGTGCATATAATTTGAGATCAATAGCATTTAAAATGTTTGTAGGTAAATAGATAAAGGTTAATATTACACCTATGTATCGATGCAGTCATTTTACCTTTGAGAAATTTGATTTGAAAAGATGTTTCATTATGAATTTTTAAAATTAAGATTACAAAAAATGTAAAACCTACAAGTGCATATATATGTATATATATATATATATATATATATATATATATATATATATATATATATATATATATATATATATATATGTATATATATATATATATATGTATACATATATATATATATATATATATATGTATATATATATATATATATGTGTGTGTGTGTGTGTGTGTGTGTGTGTGTGTGTGTGTGTGTGTGTGTGTATATATATATATATATATATAATGAAAAATTTCACTCAACCTTAGAGAAAAGGTGAGTTTCCACCTAAAATTTGAGGTTAACTCAACCATACAACATAATCATACTTATATCCTTGGGAGTGTGAGTTATCCAAGTAAAATCACACTATAAATATGGTGAAGGTGGATGATTTAATCACACCATCCTATAAAATTAGGAATATCAAGTAATGTAATCACCTCAACCTTACCAAAAATGAAGCAACTACTACAGTAGACTGACTTAATAAGATCATAAAAGTATATTTTGGTGCATACTAAAATCAATTTTAATATTTGTAATAAAAAATAATTTTTATTTTAAAATTTAAGGTGTCATTTTCATGGCATATATACCTCATATATGTCTCAAGTTAAAACATGGGTATAACAATGGTAAAAATGTATAGAATTTTACCAAAAATGTGAATATGAAATATATAACTATGAAATTTGGCCAATTTGAAATTTTTATAAGTGTGGAAGACATTTTCCCTTGACATATGCCCACTAAATTATGAAACTAAGAACTGTTATAGATGTGGATAACATGTTTCCTGTCAGGATCTAGGAGCACACTTGATTACCTTTGCATAAGCAACTAAACATGGAATTTAACCAGAAGTAATAAGTAACTAGAATTCATAAATAGCACAGAATATTAGAGACAATACCCAATTGTATTAATACTCTTCCAGAAGTAAATTACAATAAAGAAGTGCCACACTCTTCTTCCCACACCTCTAGGGCTCCCACACCTCTAGGGCATACAATAATTCTCCCTCAAGAGTTCTCTCTCTCAATTACGGTCACAACAAACAACTCAAACACAGATTTGATGTTCTCCTCCAACCAGTCAGTAAAAATACTACCAGTACACAAGTACTCCACATACTCCAAGTCTGAGTACACCTCGTACTCCAAGTAGATCTCACCTAATCTTGCTACCTATTGTGTTGTTGATCTCCCTGATCTTGCTGCCACCTACAGATCAACTTGGTTTTGCACACCTGTAAACCTAGATCTCACACACACATACACTTGTAGATCAACTGACCTTACTTACCATGTAGATCTCACCTGATCTTGCTATACCACAAATCAACCTGGCCTTGTACACCTATCAATCGAGATCATACACACCTGAAAGAACCCTTCTCCCTTGGATAGATCTCTGATTCTACAGAACTGATTCTACAAGAATCCTTAAGAGTCTACACCTTTACAATACAGCCCATGGGTCTCTTAAATAGATCCCATACAAATAATAATTAGACTTCTAATTACAATAATTAGAACCGTAGCTCCAAGACTAAAATTAATATTTACCATGCAAACTAATTGTCCATCCAAAAATAGACCAGTTTTGGATACGCATGCACACATAGGCTGCCGACGTCGATTCCCTATCTGACCGATGTCGGTTGACCCATAACTAACATTGGTTAGTACAAACACTGAAGATGACTAACATTGGTTGATTAGACTAACGTCAGTTGATTAAAACTCAGCAACCTCCACCTATTTGCATCCTAGTGAAACTTTTAGCTCCATAACCTAACAATCTCTCACTTGGAGATAAATAGCTACCCCTGTACCTGTACTTGTACATCATCTAATTTGTTTCTTGGCTTGTATCCCTCTTCAAGATCAATCTTGAAGACCAACCACCACACATCCTATGGTGCTCCGCATGTCATCCAAGTAACCTGCCACATCTGAATCTACATACCCATGTAGAGAAGTCCCTAACCTTGCATAGCATGAATCCCTACTGTTGGTCCCTCTTAGGTACCTGAGAACCCACTGAACTGCTCTCTAGTGCTTCTTTCCCAAATTGGCTACGAACTTGCTGACAACACCCACTACTGGGGCAACAACAGGTCTAGTACACATGTACTTAACCTCATCATGTGAATTGGGACCTTGTTCTGTGAACTATCCATCCATAGGTGTGCAAACTAGTTCTACATCCTACATAATGGACCTCGCCACTACCTTATCCACACAATCATCTGGAGACAAAATCAAAATGTGACCTTCCATGTCTCTAGAAAAACTCATGCCAAAGAATTTCGCTACTCCCAAATTCTTCATGACATACCACTAAACTAACTTTACTTTTAGCTCAGCAAAACCCTACATGTGTGACCCTACAACAAGCATACACACTACATACAGTAATAGGATAATTTTGCAATCATCATCTAACCTGGTAAAGAAAACACAATGGTTACAATGACACTGACTAAAGCCATGCTTTATCATACACCTGTCAAACTTGTACCATTGTCCTGCAGCTTGCTCAAGACCATATACCTTGGCTTTCCATCTCACGTGTCCATTCTCTCTCTTCTTTAACCAAATAATCCATTCATCTATCAGTGCTTTCTTTTCAGCTAGCAACTCTACCAAATCTCCCATTTGGTTCTCTTTCAACGAATTCATGCCATGCTCCCACTGTTTCCTAGATCCCACCTGCTCTTCAGTGAGCAACAAGTATAAAGAAGGTGCATAATGAATTTGAGGCTTACTTACACTTTTAGTCCTCCACATGGGCATTTGAGACTCCTTGACAGCTTATTGTCTACCCAAAATCTATTTCAGTGACTGATGTTAGTCACCACCCAGTCTGCATCTGATTGACGTCAATTCCATGTGACTGACCTGACTACTGACACTAGTTCCCTGACTGACATCAGTGTCCACCTATCCATCGACGTCAATTTTCTAACTGATGTCAGTTGCCACCTGCCCGACACCACCAACTTCTTTAGTCTACACATGACTGACGTTAGTGCCTACCTATTCAACATCAATTCCCCCTGACTGACGTTGGTAACTGTGTTTTCCTGTGAGTGATGAATTTTTACCTATGAACTCACCTTAGATCAACAACCTGTCCAAACTACCCTGCTCAGAGTTATTCAGTCCCTTCTGTTGATCTCTATCCATCATCTCCTCCATAAACACCAAGGATTTCCAATTCTTAAGTTTGTCAAACACATCTGACTTCCTCTTAAGAACATGCATCTCCTTCTTGCTCATGTGACCAAGCCTACAAAGCCACATCTTCACAATAGAAGAAGAATCAGTAATACAAGTAGGTAGATAAAGAGTACCTACTTTCTTACCACATGCTAATTCAAGTGCATCCACTGTGAGAGTTCCTGTGCATCTCTCATCACCCAACTTTCTTGAAGAAATTAGCCTCATCTTTAAAATTGGGACCTGCATGACATCCTTCAACACCCATGTGTTGGTCATCTGTAATTTCAACTACACTTCCCCTTTGCCAATACTTTGAAAAGGCTCACCAACCCCTAAATAAATCTTTCCAAAGTCTCCATGGACCTTAACATGGAAAAATACTCTATTTGGGGCTACATGGAAAGAGGCAACAAAATCTATAAACCAAGATTCTACTTTATCCAAGGAACATATAAGAACAACTAGTGCAATAATACTTGCAACACATGCTTCTTTATTTCCTTCATGTTGATCTTCTACCAACCAGCAATCTTTCTTTACCTACTCTTTCTTTCCATAACACCGTAATTGATCATTCTTGCTTTTGAGTTCCTCCATTCTTAGTGTACTTTCTTCTACCATTGTTATACTCCCACTCAATCAAAAACCCCTAAGAGTGACCTGTAATCAAACACAAACCTGCTCCGAACCAGGCTCTATGAACCTGTAACCCTAGCTCTGATACCACTTTGTCAGGATCTAGGAGCACACTTGATTACCTTTGTATAAGCAACTAAACACAAAATTTAACTAGAAGTAATAAGTAACTACAATTCAAAAATAGCACAAAATATGAGAGACAATACCTAATTGTATTAATACTCTTCCAGAAGGAAATTACAATAAAGAAGTGCCACACTCTTCTTCCCACACCTCTAGGGCTCCCACACCTCTAGGGCATACAATAATTCTCCCTCAAGAGTTCTCTCTCTCAATTACGGTCACAACAAACAACTCAAACATAGAGTTGATGTTCACCTCCAACCAGTCAGTAACAATACTGCTAGTACATAAGTACTCTACGTACTCCAAGTCTAAGTACACCATCTACTCCAAGTAGATCTCACTTGATCTTGCTACCTATTGTGTTGTTGATCTCCCTCATCTTGCTGCCACATGCAAACCTAGATCTCGCACACACATACACCTGCAAATCAATCAATCGTACTTACCATGTAGATCTCACCTGATCTTTCTATACCACAGATCAACCTGGCCTTGCACACCTATCGACTGAGATCATACACACCCAGAAGAACCCTTCTCCCTTGGATAGAACTCTGATTCTACAGAACTGATTCTACAAGAATCTTTGAGAGTCTACACCTTTACAATACAGCCCATGGGTCTCTTAAATAGATCCCATACAAATAATAATTAGACTTCTAATTACAATAATTAGAACTACAGCTCCAAGACTAAAATTAGTCTTTACCATGCAAACTAATTATCCATCCAAAAATAGACCAGTTCTAGAGACACATGCAAATGCATGCACACATAGGTTGCCGATGTCGGTTCTCTATCTGATCAATGTCAGCCGACCCATAACTGATGTTGGTTACTGCAAACACTGAAGATGACCGACATCGATTGATCAGATCAACGTCGGTTGCCTGCAACTCAGCAACCTCCACCTGTTTGCATCCTAGTGAAGCTTTTAACTCCACAACCTAACATTTCCATTAAATGTTCCCACTGAATTTGAAACCCTGAGCAATGTGGAGGTCATGCCTCTATGACATGCCCCCACTAATATACCCCCATTTTGAGGTAAGGTGAAGTATAAAATACTAGTCACATTACCACAAATGGATAAGGTAACTTATAATCTATGAATGTATCATGTATCATATAGAAGAAACATGTTAAGGTAAATATAGTATTGAAGCATGTAGAATGTGATCATATCAAAGCCTAAGATGCATGATATAGATAATGGTAATGTTTAGATAGTGATAATATAGGCTTAACAATAAATCAAGCACATGCACAAGAACACTCAAATGTAAATCAAAGGATAATGGTCCAAAGAGACCTCAAATAAGAGGCATGTTCAAATTGATCACACAATCAAAAGGATGTGACTTAGTCAAATATCCACAAAATAAGCAATGAAATACGTAAACGTATATACAATAATCAATGAAAAATTCAAATGTAAAAGTAGGTGAACAAAGGCACTGGGGCTACAAACAATAGATCCTATTCAAATTCTTGAACAATAAAGACATGACACTTAAGGACATCCATAAAAGGAATATTGGACATAATCAACCAACATAAGCAAATCATATTAAAACCTAGATATATGTGTTAAAAAAAAATATTAAGTATGTAGAATATCAAGTACACTATGAAAGATATAATGATGGATAAATGTATGTGTAAGTATATAATCTAAAACATGATAAAGTAAAATGATCATAGAATAATGTAACATGGGTGTATTACAATTAAATAAGTAAATGACTCTAATGTCTATATAACATGAGTAGAGGGAAGGTCCAACATCTAGAATTGCATAGATCATGTGCCTAGGTATTCTTGTATCACACTCAAAAGATGCATGGAAGATATGTGTATATAGAAATAGATGATATGGTATCTACTAACATAGAACTAACAAGATGGATGCCAAGGAGCTAAGAAAATATGCAAATACTAAAAATATTTTTTGGATTTTTGAATGTTTTAATTTTTGGGGGGATTTTGGAATATGTTAGGAAAGATAATTATGCAAGTGTATAATGTTCATTGAGATCTTGAGGGATTTTTCATCAAGTGTATCTAAGAGGTATATTCTTTGACCCAATTTTTTAGTAATTATACATGGTTACAACCAGTTTGGTTTGAACATTCCTTTCTTTTCTTTCTCTATATTAGTGTTATATTGATTTTATTTTAGTGCCAGGTCACCCACAGTAAATTCATGTGGTTGAAACTTTTTTTTATATGTTGTTTTAACATGATATTAATAAACTAACAAGTGTTTAATAATTTGTGTTTTTTCACTCAGTTGTTTTGATAGTTGCACTCACTTTTCATGGGATTCATTATATTTTATAATATATTTGATATAAACACAAGGAAGGTATTAGATTTTAATTGGTAAATCACCCTCTATATCATAAACCAAATAATAAGGTATAGTTTGAGTAGGTGTACAAACACTAGTGTGGTTTGTCTATAGAGCATACAGCATTTGTTGATGTCAATATGTATTCTACCATTCAACTAATTTTGCATGTAGTTTTAAAATAGTTTTATTTGTTTCCTCTACCTATCCATTACCCTATGGGTAATAATGTGTATAAAAAGTATGTTTTATTTTGTATTATCTACAAAAGCATTTTACCATTTTATTTTTGAATGAGGATCCATTATTGGTAATAATAGTTAAAGGTATGCCAAAATAAGAAGTAATATTGGTCATCAAATTACCTACATATGTCATCCCCTATAGTAGTCTCTTATGGAATTTCCTCCAACCATTTTGTAAAGTATTTTTTAGCTGTGATTATGAGTTTGTGTCCTCCTATTGACATGAGAATTATCTTTCCAATTAAATAAAACCTCCACAAGGAGAAATTCCATGCTGATACAATCACCTATAACTCATGAGATAGTGCATGATTTAAATTACTATATTTTTGACATTGTAAACATAATATGGCATGTTAAATACATTATTGTTCCATGGTAGGCCAATAATAACCTTGGCATAATAGTTTATAGGACATGGCCTTACCACTAAAATACCCACCATACTCGCTATTGTGCATTTATAAAAATGCATTTTGAGCTTCATCTTGGTTTAAACATAGAAATAATTTCCCATTGAAATATCATTTGCATAAATAATTTTCAATAATAACATAATAAATTATTTCTCATTGTAATTTTCATTGATCATTACATGTAAAGTGATATAGTATGTAAGCCTAATATAGGAGATTGTATATGTCACTGTACCGTTATGTATTTTTAGATCTTTCAGTAACAATGAGAACTACCAAGGCATCCATTTTATTTATAGAAATCAATGTATTTTATAAGTATCGTATGGTAAAATTTATTTTATCATCATTGATATCAAAATATATTAATGATGTTGTACTAGATATTGCATCTACATGGTATTTATATTTACATGGAATACTATTAATAGAGAATATCTAAAATGTTTCCTTTTATTAATCCACCATTTATTTATAAGGAAACCAATAAAGTTTACTTTTGAAAAATTTGTGAAAAATGTAAGTTATTTAACAATTTGCAAATCGTGACTTTTAGTAATTCTAAGATTACATAATTTGTAAACTATACTTTTATCCTTATATATATCATATTTTGCATTGAAATTGTCATCTTTGATATGTGTATAATTTGGTTTGTAATTTCTACCGCATTTTTTTCAATCAAATGCCATGATGCTAGGTACTGTATGAAGACTATTTATGTTGTCTTATATCATATTTTTGCTAATTATGTAGATTAATCTGGAATTAATACACAATTATTATATATCAAATAACATAGTAGTGAGTATTATAGTTATAATAATAATAATTTAGACAATATGTATGGAAAATAAATTGGCTACTTATCTCTGAAGCTTATGCATTGGGTAATCCACTACATAGTTTTAGAATCAACACATAGTGAAATTATTGTGAATAAGATATATATCTGGAGTTTCCTTAAAGGCAATGGATAAGGCAATTAGTAAGGTAGTCATGATTGCAAAGACTATAAAGGTACGAAAATGCATTATGTAAATTTTTATGATGAATAGTATTGGTTATCAGTTTAATTTGTATAAATGATTATGGTGCTAATTATACTCATGACATATCATGATCATCCTTTATCTCATCCTATATGCATAGAATACATGTTGGTGTTTAGAACATATACATTTGGTTTTATTAGGGTAGGTGAACACTAAATAATTAGAAACAATATTTTTGTGGATGTTAGAATAATTATGATTGTTTACTTTATTCATCCCTCTCCATATACAATTAGCATCCATCAATGTTCTTGTGAAGTTTCATAGAGATAGTAAATGTAATGTATGAGATCTATTAAAACTTTAGGCACTCCTAGTCTTCTAACTCAGTTGTCAAGAAAAAGAAAATGATTGCATGTAAATTTGATGTATGATGTGAAATAAGAGATTGACTAGTAGAAATAAAATAAGGGGTGAACAATAATAAATTTCTAGTCTAAAGAATCTTGGTTCCTTTTCGAAAATATCAGATTACATTTATATTTTAGACTTTTTTTTTTAAATTTCTAATGGATTTTTTAATCAAATGCCATGATACAAGATAGTGTATGAAAACTATGTCTATAGTCTTATAGAAATGATTTGTAATTTAGTAGCTTAATCTACAATTTCTACACTTTATTATCAAATAACATGATAATGATTATTATCTTTTATAATGATAATAATATAGACAATATGTATGAACAAGAAATTAGATACTTAGTTCCAAATATTATGCTTTAGGCATTGTAGTATATAGTTATATAATCAATACATATAGATAAATTTCTATGAGGAAGATATATATCTGAAGTTGCATTGAAGGTAATAAACAAAGCAATTAGTAAGGTAGTCATGATTGTAGAGACCAAAAAAGCTACATAAATGCATTGTGTAAATTTTTGTGGTGAACAATAATGGTCATTCTTTATCTAATCCTATATTCATAGAAAATAATTTATTCAAATTGGTCCTTAGACTTTTCAACTTACTATAGAATGATCATGTTAAGATCTAAATCTAATGTTTATTTTGATCCACCACCTGTAACATCACAATATTTTTTGACTAAGTTCTCAAGCCCAATAAAAGACAAACCCTATATTCATTATTTATGTTTTTTGCATTGTATGATATTTTTTGTCTTGGTATGTTCCATTTCTGACCATGTTTTTTTGTATATAGAAACATTGAATTTGTATGTCATTATTACTCAAAATAAATGTCATTATGATTATTTTCTTAAGATATTGAATGCATCTCATCGATTGTTTGTTAACAACTCCTTTTTAATTTAGAATCCTTTTTTCTTTCTTGTATCAATAACATTACAAAATAGATAACTTAATTATTAATTAAACCTATCTAAAAATATATCTATTTGTTGTTTTTTAATTCTTGGAAATGTAAGAACCTGCCTATATTTTTTTATTAGTAAATATTTTAAAAAGAGGATGGTTGATGTTTTACAATAAATGTCTTGACTAGGTTTTTTTTAATGACTTATGATATTACTGAAAAAAGCCTAAGAATACAAAAGTGGAAAAGAAATTATGGAATGAAAAAACACATGTATACTATTAATATTATGAGTCAAAAAATACCCTTGAAATAAAAAGTTTTTTATATACAAAATATTCCATACTAGTATTCTTTCTAGTTGCCTATGAGTAAAAAATGAACATATGAAATGAGATAGTAACTATGTCCTTACCTAGACACCTAAGAGTTATCTTAAGACTTTTTTTTTGGTTCATTTTTCTTGATCGCATAATATTTTATAGTATCACAAATAGTTCATTTTATAAAGTGGTCTTCAAGATGCTCATATGTTATGATAAAAAAAGGATAGAGAAGAGTAACTATTTGAAACAAATATTTGTAATTGGGTTGTTTATTCTAATAAAAATTATTCAAAATTCTCCTCTTATCATAGAATTGTTAAAGTTAAATTTGAAAAAATATAAGCTACATTAAAGGACTACACACTAGAAGAATTTGGTGGCATTGGCTCAAAGAAATGATATATATTGCTATATTGTACATAGATATAAAGTGTTTGCTAAGTACATCAACCAACAAAGTCTTTGCATTTATTGATTATTACTATGAAACATATAACTATCCTTGAGGATATTCAAATGTATGTTATGTTCTTCAAATTCATATGTTTATTGATTATATAAATACTTACTTCAAGAACACAAACCATTATTTTATTCTTTACTTTATAATTCTTATTTTGTTTCTAATATTGCTCCTTTTTTAAAGTATTCTTTTACTATTTTGATTATTTAACTTCAAAATTTATTGAACATAGGTTTTCTTAGTTGATATACTTGATTTTGTTTAATATTATGTGTTATTAATTTTTTTAGGTTGATATGTATAGAAAAAATTCAATATAACATTGGTATTATATAAACTCTTAAACATTAGTAATATGATTTTGCCTTCAATAACAAACTCACTTTTTCCAAAATACTAATACAAAATCCTAATAATAAATATTAAATTTTTTACTTTATAATTTATGCATCTCAAGTTAGTTAAATGGTGTAATACATTATCAATATAAAATTCCAAATTTGAAATATTCCAAGTAATAAAAAAATTAATGAATAGTGTAGGAAAGAATGCTTTCCAAAGAACATATAACGGTTTATTTTTTAACACAAGATAAATTTTCCAAATACATTTCTTGCTTCCATATATTTTGAAATTTTTTATTACAATTTATATAAATTTAATATGTACATTTATGCTTTCAGTTATCAAGAAGCATTGGTGGTCGATCAACTTATGCCTCTGCCTCAATATAAATATAGGGATGACAAGATTTCCCTTTATTTTTTCTTTTCTTTTTTCCTTTTATAAAATACTTTATTGTTACTACTTCTGTAAAGTTAAGGTAAGCAACTTACTATAGGAAATTTTGCTTCTAAAAGGCTACCAAAAAGGTGATGCGAGAGGCTATTATCATGCTCAAGATAATAGATGCAATCAAGGCCATGTTTATTTTTGTTACCATATTTTAGGTACTGCATTCATGAGATTGGAATCTCTACCTTGCTATATAGTCTAAAAAAATAACGGATCAACTATGGGTAGATGTAATTCAAATGACTAAATAAAATAATTAATTCATAATATAAACTAAGATTTAGAACTTAGCAGCTTTGATTATTTGGTTAGGATTTCCAATCATGGATCTTTAACCATAACTAGAATCTAGATTAAATGTATATACAATCACTATGATATATAGGTACATCTAGGGTATATATTTTTGATAGACACACTTAAACTTTATAAAGCCATTGTAAAAAAATGGATGCCATAGTTACTAGACTACATATGTTTTATATCCAACACCTTTATCAATGGACATTCATTACACTAAATCAATTTAAATCCATACATTATAATATTGAAGACCAAATCATGCAAATATAGCACAAACCATTACGTTCTTTGATTTGGCAAAGATCAAAATGAACGAATCCATCTTCTAGAATATAAAATGAAATACACTATATAAAACCAAAAAATCCATGTAAGATTTGACTTATAAAATTTATAAAAATGGCTTGTGGCATAAAAATGTTATCTAGACATGATACATTCATCCACTCAACCTAGCAAAATAATAAAAATTTTATGTTGTAACCTGTTAGCTACTCTTCAACCCTTCTCACTTTATCAAGTCCAATAAATAATACCAATCTCCGATAGGCATCTTGATATTTATAATCATATTCCATGTTTCTTGATCAAATAACTTGGCATCTAATGCAAAATATTCAAACCATGTAGTGTGCATTGCCCAAACAAACCTCTAAACAAAGATATCCTCTGTCCACTATGTGGTTAATGCATGACCTTGATCAAAGTGAGTTATCCCATAACATTAAAATAAAAACAATCAGCTTCCATCAAATATTATTATTTTATCTACCACATTAAAAAGCTTAATATTTTTATTGCACAATTATTAAGGAAATCTGATTGACCAATAGATTCAAGAATGATTATAAGATAAAGTTACTTGGTGATGATTCTAACTATATATCAATGTGGATTTGATTCATTAGAAATAGATAAAGTTATTGAGTTGAAATGTGAGTTGCATTCTATGTTTGTTAATATGACTTGCATATTTTAAACTTATGTTTTAAACAAGTATGAAATGGAGAAGAATATTTTTGTAAAATAATTTAATATTATTCAAATATTTATAAAAAAACAAATCAAAGTATTTTTCATGCAAAAAATGATGTGTTTAAGAGAAACATAACCAAGTTAGTTATTAATATTATTCATTATGTTATGATTTGCATTGTAGAAGATGTAGTTTTTGTAAAAAGAGAAAAAACACTATGATTAATGCCCTATTTACTTGATTTGGACCTTGACATTTAAAATACAATTTTTTTTCTTTAGTTATAGTTAGACATTCCTTTGTTTTTTTTTTTTGGATTTTATTTTCATTAATGATTTGATCATATCAAGATTTCATAGGGTAACAATATCTACCTTTTGATCATGTATTTGACTTGTTTTTTTTGGCTTCAAAAAAAAAGATTGGACTTTACAATTAGGTGTGCCAATGCCATCTCAACTTGCATTAGGAATTAAAAAGTGAATTCAGAAACCCTATTAATATTTTATATACATCTAGATATTTATAATCCTCCACCATGTTCTTTCATGCATTAATCTCACATTCAATTCAAAGACATAAAACTGATCTTCTCACATGTTAAAAAATGAAAAATTCCATGCCACATCATCTTCACCTTGTAATAATTGTCATTTGTCCACTACATGGTTACCATCTAGACTTGATGCAAGCAAATCAGAAAATAACATTAAAAAATCAAGCCAATCCACTTGCAACAAACAAAATTTTATTTCTATCCCATTGTTGTATTTGTTCATGGGGTGCACATAGTCTTCTTTCATAATTTTGCATAAAATACTACATTGATTCATTAAAGAGTATGGAAATATCTAATAGAAAGCTAGATTCATGTAGAATATTTACATGATTAGCTACATTTGGCAAAGAGATAAGGGTTGAAGACAAGCCAGGCGATAGCGATGCACAAATTCTTTTGTAAATAACAAAATATGAAAATGCTTTATTGTAAATTGTCAAGGTTTTGAATTTGAATAAATTAACATGTATTTTGATTGATTCAAGTTTAATATAAATAGGTTGCGACAATTTTTTTTTTTGGTTGAAGAAGAAGATTTTGTTCTGTTGCATTTTGATTCCTTGTGAAAACCATTCATAATGTTATTCATAAAATGCATGTTATATTGCTTAGAAATTACTTTCCTAACATCATATAAATTTGGTTCTATGAACATCTATAAATTAGTAATAGAATACTATTTATCTTCATGTCATTTAAGATGTAAACCCATGATTCTAAATCTTGGCCAAAGAATATTAAAAAAATGTTACTTCTAAAAATTTGTATGTTTGGCATGGATATGTCTTTATTAATGTACAATAAAAAATGAAAAATGATTATGCATGTAAATGATGTTGATTTTTATTTCTCTTCTTTTTAAGTCATTTTCCATTATATTTTCCTATAGTGGACCCCTAATTTTTACTATTTCATATCGTATGCCTCTCTCTACCTAACAATCATAAGCACAAGAAAAAATAAAGGCCTCAAAAAGTTCCAAATGAAAAATTCACATAAATTATCTAAGTCTATATGATGTACAATTGACTATCAGAGTATGAAAGTCATTCATTAAGTAACCATATGATTCACTAATGCAACTTCAATCTAAATAGTTATGTTTATCATAGTCTTTTTGTATCATCAGGTAATATTAATAAATATGGAAAATAATGAATTATTTTAGCATGTGTGTGTGTGTGTGTGTGTGTGTGTGTGTGTGTGTGTGTGTGTGTGTGTGTGTGTGTGTGTGTGTGTGTGTGTGTGTGTGTGTGTGTGTGTGTGTGTGTGTGTGTGTGTGTGTGTGTGTGTGCGCGTGTGTGTTCCATTAATAAATTATATTACATACTCAGATCTAGGAATTTTAGGGATATAAGTTTAACTACATATTTTTTAATTTCATTATATTCATAGTTTTCTCATTACTAATTTCATATTGGTGCATCTATGATTTTTTTTATTTTTTTAATTTTCACCTTGAACATCTATAATTATCCGTAGTGTGTTTTTCTAGGCATTCTTAATGAAAATTTGAACAAGCCAATAGGTTATTCTAATGAGATTTGTAAAGCTATACAGTCAGAAGATTACTTTTATTTCCATGAATAGGTCATTATTTTACCTTCAGTAAAGAGTTTAGAGTTCAAATTTATAGGTGGATTCATTTGTTTTGAATTGTAGTCCAGAATATTATTTTTATTTCAAGCATGTATGAGTAACCATAAAAGGCTTTGTTCACTTCTGTATATTTGATATGTATGTGAATTTTCTATCTATAATACATTCAAGAACTACATACGGAGGCCACTCTTGGTGTTACGAAACCATAATTATTCAAGTCAGGACCACCATAACTAGTTTGTATTATGTAATTAGCATCAAAGATTAAAAGATTTGAAATAAATTTAATGTTGTTTAGATTTCTCATTTATAAATATCATTTTAATTTCTAATCTTATATTTTAGAAAAAAAATTAAATAAACATGGCACTAGAAGTTTATTGATGTTTTTTCCTTACTCTTTTTCCCTTAGTTAATGTCTTATTTTATATCATGTACCAAATTTACATGTGCTCATTTATTTTCTCTTCATCAAATTAGGTTGAAGAATAGGTATGTTCAAATTTTTCAATAAATGGATACTAGTTGTCTATGGAAAGTATTTTCCTCCATCCCTTCTCTATTCTTTTGTTTTTCATTCTAAGTTCTCTTATACAATATTTCATGTCAAATTATTTTGAATCTTTTTTTTCTTATGGTATTGTTGCTTGTTTCTTTGAAAATTACATAAATAGAACTATTGTCACAAATGAATTACCACATGATCAAATGAATGACAAATGTAAATCAACTAGTAATGGATCTACACAAAATTTGTAATAATTACATATGAATAAATTCTCTCACATTTCTTATACTTATTCACAATTTTATAGTAAAATGTCTTCTTAAGTCTTATGTTTTCAAGTATATTTAGGCTTATAAAAACAAACTCAGCTTCTTGACCAAGAGAAAGTATCTATTAGAGACAAGAAATGAACTAAATAATAAGACTTTTACTTGCCAATATATTCTTTCTTCCTTTGCTCTATCTTGTCTAATTCTTTTAAAAATAAAGATGGATAATGTGAATTTCATGGTTATAGCTTAGATTTGTTATTGATCTTTTGTCCTTGTTCTTGAGTAAGTATATCATAATTTTTTCTCTCTACATTTATATTTATCTAGCATTAATCCATCTATTATTAACATGCAAATTAATTATATTACAAATTAGGTTACTGTATTTATGATCTTGGATTTAATTCCAAACATAAGGCATATAAAATTTTGAATAGCTTACCTCACTTTCAGATCAGTACTTGAGAAATAAACTTGCATAGCCAATAAACTACTGTGATTGAATAGTTTTTTTGTAAATTAATTTTTGAAACTATTGAGATACATAATTCAAAGACTATTGCATAAAATAATAATATTTTATGGAATTTGGTTGCCTAAATTTTTCTATGTTATGAACACTTCACTTAGATTGGCATTGCACATTAACCATGTGGTACACGGAGGACAATTTTATATAAAGGTCCATATACTCCTACATTTGATTGAATGTTATGGGTTTCATGATTTGTGTATTACATTTAATGTTGGGTTGATTCATTAAGGAACATGGCATGGGGTTATAAATATTTAGATGCATATAGAAAATTGTTATAATTATGCTTATAATCTCTCTTTAGGTAATTTATCTAATTAAAGTTAAAGCTTTTGAATTTTGAACTAACATTAGAAAATAACAACCTAAAATAGTATAAAATATATTTTCCAAAGATAATTTTCATATTAGCAATCCATTTTCTAAATTATGTGTCTCAACAATATGGATTTGTGTGTGTGTGTGTGTGTGTGTGTGTGTGTCTATATATATATATATATATATATATATATATATATATATATATATATATATATATATATATATATATATATATATATATATGAAATTCTATTTATCTAGTATTGATCCATACATTTATTTCCTTGTGCAAGCAGCAGTCATGTTTGTGATAAATGCAAATTCTTTGATGATGATGTACGTTTTGAATCCCTATTCATTTTTTTTATTTCTAAATCCTTGGAATATATTATAGATATGTCAAAATTTATTGAGAAAGAGGCACATGATTTTTAGGGAAAATATTTTATGTAATATTTCCAAACAGATTATGGATAGAGGCAATACATTATCTACATTAAAATTTAAAAATAAAACATAATTTTTTTAGGAACTAAAGACACTTAAAAATAATCTATTGCCTAACATATCATGCATTAAGAAGGATAATATATTTACTTTATGCATATTTATCCATGGTGGTGCCACTTTATCTCATTAAAGAATCGACACCCTTCTATGAAAAAAATAATGCACACAACTTCCTTGTGTGTTTTGAGATAGCTGACATTCTACTTTTCAGTAATATAGTTTTTATTTTTTGAATAAATGTTCAATGATCAAATTATATGCAACTTTTGTTTGAGTCTAAAAAAGATATCATCATCTTTATTTTGAGAAGTTTATATATTTTTTGTAAATGGCATTGCATTGAAATAGGTGTCAAATCATACGAGTAGATTTAATGACTTTTGCATATGTGAACAAATTTGGGGGATAATTTCATGGACATTTCCCATAATGTGATCGCTTTATTAAATAATATGATCACATTATTAACGTAACATGATCACATTATTTAAATTATGACTTGATAATTATCGAGCCATAATGTCATCGTATAAACACATAATACAATCAGTTAGTAGATAATGCAATTGCATTATTTTAAAAGTAATAGCATGAACATGTTCATATTATTTCTTAGATAAAATCATGTGAACATGTATATGAATGCAATCTTAACCTAAAACTTATATTTACTACTATAAATTTAAACTTATAATTTAAATTTATTTTAGTAAATATAATAAATTAGGGTCACTTTGCATCTAATAGAGTTGGTCTCATAGGTGAAGTCCATATGATGTAGAAAATAGTTTTTTTTAATTCTAATATAGTCAGTACTTAGGCAGTTTTAGCGTTTAAGTATTAAACCTAGGGATTTTAGGGCATAACTTTTATAATTGATGTCTATTTTTGGTAAACATAGTCATTTTTTTATGTTTTTGTGCCTTTTAGATTGCTTTATGGTATTTATACGAGTCCTAGGATTATCTAAATTGAATTTTTCAAACCACTCACTTTGAACATGATCAATGGTGGTGTGATTGGGGTAACATAGGTCACATTGATAACTACACCCATCAAACAACTAATTCATGTTAAGTTCACTTATTCATCATCCCTCCCTCATATTTGATCACTTATTACTCATCCCTTATCACCCTTAATCTCTCCCTCTCCTCATTCCTCTTTTTCCCTAATCACTCCCTCATTAACCCTCACTGTCCCTCATCATCTCTAATCACTCCCTCATCATCCTTGATTACTCCCTCATTGACCCTCATTATCCCTCATCATCCCTAATCAATCACTGCTCATCCCTCATCATCTCTAATCACTCATTCATTGACCCTCACCATACCTCATCATCTTTAATCATTTCCTCATCATTCATAATCACTCTGTCATTAGTTTTCACCATCCCTCATCATCCCTAATCACTCCCTCATCATTATTAATCACCACTTCATCATCCCTCATCATCCATAATCACTCCATCTTAATCCTTAATCATCCCTATCACTCCCTTATTTACCCTCACCATTCCTCATCATTTATAATCATCCCCTCATTATCCCTAATCATTCCCTCTTGACCCTCACCATCCATTATCATCACTAAGCATTGATTAATCATTCCTCATCATCTCTAATCAGTCCTTCCTCTTCCCCCATCACCCCTAACCACTCCCTCATTAACCCTCACCATCTGTCATCATCCCTAATCACTCCCTCATCCTCCCTAATCACTCCCTCAATTACCCTCACCATCCCTCATCATCCCTAATGACTCCCTCATCATCTCTACTCAATTCCTCCGCATCCCTCTTCATTATTAATCAATCCATATAATACCTTGATGGTGGTATTTTGTTGGGGTTTAACAATGCTAGGAGCTACAAGTAGAGAGATGAGTGCTAATATAAAATATAAGACATAGTGATTAAAATGATGTGGAGGCAAATTTAAACATAAATATTTATAACCTATGAAAAAATATGGGCATACTAAAAATGATTTAATTCAAAATTAAAGATTCATCAAAAAATGAGAATCAAGTAAAACAACCATAGCACCAAAAATGGGTATTAAATATGAAGATCACCAAGCTATGTGATTTCCTAAAACCAATCAATTACTTTTCATATGAGGACATTTTATGATCCAAATAATTACATTAAAGTATTTCTATTTGTGTGTCTATTGATTGATTCATCATACCAAAGAGTGTAAAATAATTTTTAAATAATTAAAATAAGTAGTCCAAGATTGGAAAGTGGTGCTTAATTCATAACTTCAATATTCAATCCAATGAAGAGTGTCACATTATGAGCTCTCTAATTGTACAACTTGAGAAATGGGTACAAGTTATCTAGCACTATAAAAAGGTAAGTAGATAATAGATTATGAACCCAATGATTTGGTCATTACTTAAAATATCTCTACTTCCCCCAACAAGAAAATATATGAATTAAAAATATTGCTTCATTAACAAATGTAGATCAATGGTGAGACAATAGACTTTATTATTTCTGATCCAAATCAATATAATTTAATTTCTCCTAAAGAATATTTTTTAAAAATTTAACTTTAAATTGATGTGTCATCTATAACGATACACTAGTGTATAGTCTAGTGTAGGACTTTAGAAATGGATCACCTAGTAGTGTCACTTGGTGTATAAAATCAAACTTTTTTAAAATGCAATCCTTTGTGACATCACATCATTAGAGGTGTGTGATTTTTTACATGTGGTTAACCATATATTTACCATTGAAATTTATTCTATGAAGTAAATACTTGAAATGTTATGATATATTTTTATGATCTGAAATAACATATATCATAGTTAGTTCATCATATTTTAGTCATTAGTGCTAGGGAATGCAAGAATGTTATCAATTCTAGTAATAATTATACTCTTTATGGTAATAACTAAATGTAATAACATCCTTATGATACCATATCATAGTTTGGTTTGTCCAATAATAACAAAGAAAAAATAATTAAACCATAAACTAGATAAATATAAGGATATCTTTCAATCACCTAAATAAGTTCCTACATATTGTGCACTAAACAATACTATTGATTGGATCCCTTAATTTACTCTACCTCAAACCTCTTTATAAAACATATCATTTATAGATAATTAATAGATAAAATGGTAGATCCATGAAATCATGGATAATGGATACATCATGCCCATATCATTGCCTTGTAGAAGCCTAATTGTGCTTGCCCCAAAGAAGGACTGGACATGAGGTTGTGAATAAATTTAAAAATTCTCATCAAGATTAAAGTGAATAACTATTGAAATAATCTAAATAGTAATTCATTTTTATACCATATCCATGGTGTATAAGTCATTTCCAAAATTTATCTTAAGTTTGGGTATCATCATATTCATGTTCATCCTCTAGACATTAGAAATATAGTCTTAAAAACAAAAGAAATTTTGATTGACTAGTTGTTTATGCCTTTTAGGTTAACTCATGTATCTAATTAATTCATTTATATGTTGAACGACATCATAAGGCCCTTTAACTATGTATTTTTTTTAATCTACCTTGATGGCATCCTAATCATTAGAAAACATGGGATGAACATCTACATCATGTTGAACTAGTGTTTCACATTTATAAGAAATGATTTTTTATGATAACATGAATAAATGTTCATTTTTCATGCAAGAGATAAAATATTTGGGATACATTACACAAATAAGGAGTGCATGTGTGGCCTTGACCATGGTTCAAGTCATACAAGAATGGTAAAAAACAAAAAACTTTACATAGATTCAAATCTTCTCATAATTTTAAAATTATACAAGAGATTTGTGTTTAATTTTTATCCTTTGAACCAAGATACCAAAGTTAGAACTGAATAAATTTTCATCTAGTTAGATGCACAATAAAGATAATTTAATGAACTAAATTTCAGAGTCTATTTTGTGCTAGTACTTGTGTTACTTGACTATAAATTTGAAATACCATCCAATTCATTCAATAATAAAATTGACTATCATAAATGTGTGTTGACAACACAACAAGTCCTAGAAAAGATTTAATTTCTATTATAATTGATTAAACAACATATGATTAGAATCAAAGATACCTTTATAGTATATACTTATGTTAAATGATGATGGAGTAATTATGGATGATGAGGGATGGTGAGGTTTAATTATGGAGTGATGAGGGATGGTGAGGGTCAATGAAGGAGTGATTAGGTATGATTATGGATGAAGAAAGAATGATTAAGTATTAGGAGGGATGAAGAACGATTGATTAGGGATGATGAGGATGGTAATATTCAATGAAAAAGTGATTAGGGATGATAATCCCAAGTGATTAGAGGTGATGAGGGACAATAAATGTCAATGAGGGAGTGATTATGGATGAGGTATAAGGAAGGAGTGATTAGGGGTGATGACAAATGATGAAGAAGTGATTATAGATTATG
Source organism: Torreya grandis (assembly GCA_037957365.1). Lineage (NCBI taxonomy): Eukaryota > Viridiplantae > Streptophyta > Pinopsida > Cupressales > Taxaceae > Torreya > Torreya grandis. The sequence continues at coordinate 686,043 of JARHVA010006409.1, forward strand.
ACAGATGAAGAAAGAGTGATTAAGGATAATGAAGGATGAAAGAGTGATTAGGTATGATGATGGATAGTGATGTTTAATAGAGGAGTGATTATGGATGATAAGGGAGTGATTATATATTACTAGGTATAGTTAAGTTTAATGAAGGAGTGATTAAGGACAATGAGTAATGATGATAGAGTGATTAAGGGTGTTGAGGTACGAGTAAGAAGTGATCAGGGATGAGGGAGGGATGATGGACAGTGAAATTAATAAAAATTGGTTATTTGATGTGTTCAACTCATCAGTGTGACCTATGCTACCCCAATCACATCAATTTAGATCAAGTTTAAAGTGAGTGGTTTTCAAACTTCAATTTTGACAAACCTAGCAATCTTAGAAATGCTAGGATTCAATCCAAAAGGCATAAAACCTAAAAAATTAATATATGTTTAGCAAAAATGGACATCAATTGAAAAATTTATTACCTAAAATCCTTAGCTTTAATACTTATACCATGAAAATGCCTAAATACTAACTAGATTGGATTTTGAAAAACTATATTCCACATCGTAAGGTGTGTAGTTGTAAGACCAAATCTATCAAATACAAAGTGACCCTAATTTCTTATATTTACTAAAAAAAATTTAAATTATAATCTTAAAATTAAGATTATACTTAACATTTGGATTAGTAAATATAAGCTTTAGGTCAAAATTGGCTTCACGATCATATTCATTATCTTTTATAATAACATGATAACAATATATATTAACACAGTCACTTTATAAAAGTAAACATGTTATTTTAATTTGAATTCAAACAAGCCTTTTGGCTTGGGAATGGCTTGGATTCTCAAACCAAAAGCTTGAACCTTTCAATCTATAGTTGAGTCTAAGAGTTTTGGTAAAAAAAATAACAAAATTCAAATTTAATCACCAAATATACTATAAATTTCAAGATAAAATTCAAAAACTCAATACCATCATGATGAACACCTTCATATACTATTTTAATAATTTTTGGACTAATTTAAGGTTTCAAACTATGTCAATTTCTAACTATACCTTTTTTTGGCCATTACATGTTGTAAATATACATTCCTATACATGTTCATGTAATTTATTTTCCATTAATCTGAGTGCAAAATAAGTTATATGGTCATAAACTAGGCCTAATTATACACACATTCAAACAAATTATTTTTATTTTTTAAGGTACCATTTTTTATCAATTTTTAGGATATGTTTACTAGAACAATTTTTTTTTTAAAGTATTCGTTGAAAAAATATAAAAAAATACAGGTCACAAACTAGAATATCTTATCTAAATGTTCATCAAAGGGTTTCAAATAATATTAAATGCTAGTCAAAAATGGTGCATTGCATGGCCATCTATCTACTATGTTTTCTTTAAAAAACATGAGTTTTTCTTCAAATTTTAGATGTTTCACCTAGTTATACCTAACCACTTTTAAAAAATATTAGTTTTTTGGAAACTAGACTCGAAATGATATATTTCATGTTCTCGTACCATATTCAAATTTGGAGTCTAGATATCTCAAATTATCTACAAAAGTTCAAATTTCTAAAATTTATGGAAAATCATGTCCATGGGTAGGCCCCTTTTTGTCCCCCAACTTTGTGCACTTACCCTTTTATTCTATTTCAAATGCATTTCCATCTAACATATATTTGTAATTGTATATATGCATGCTTGATTTGTTTCAAATATATCTAGGACATGTCTATAGTGTGGTAAAAACTTGACCAAGAGGTAGTTATTTCATTATTATAACCTATTGTAGACACCTGAATAGTGTCTAACCCTTGGTCACCTTCCCCCTTGGTCCATTCCTAACCCATTCCAAACAATTACTAATTTAAAATAATAAATTTATTTTGAATTAACCCCCCTCCTTAGACACATCACCCATGACACCTCACCTAGGACACCTCGCCTTGGACTAATTCTCATCCTATGACTCACCTAAGACCTATTCCTACTTCTCTCTAACCGCCTAACAAACTCTCGTGCGTATTTAGCCCAACCCACGACATTCTCCAACGGATAGTGCACTTGGCAGATGAAAAACAGGCTTGGTGGCTTGTTTTACCCATTCTAACCCCGCCGACGTCGGTCAAGTGTCGGTCGACGCTGGCGGAATCGCCGACGTCGGTTATACTTAACTAATTTTTCAGACTCTTTGAGCATCCCAATCAGAAATCAGAATTTGGCTAATCTCTGGAAGCAAAGCACGAATCCTTCAATCTTTAGTCTTTGACCATTCGTCAATCTACAAAATCTCTCAGTCAAGTCTCTCACTCTCTCCCTCAGGTGTAGCAATAGCTTCAGGTTCTCCATCAGCAATAGGTTCTCCACACAGGCTACATCAACAGCAGGTATGGGAACCATCAGTAGCTCACCTTCCACAAGGCACAGGTAAGTATACTGTCTGTGTTTTTATTCTCTTTTCAGTTATTGCTTTCAAACAATATTTCCCTAAACCAGACTGTTAACCAAGCCAGACCCGAATCTTGACTTATCCACCTCCCTGTTTCCTTCGTCCTCTATCGGACCATACACTATGCCCATTCAACCAGACTCTCAGACCCAGACCCCAGACCATTCAACCAAGCCCAAAACTTTGTCTCAAGACTGTTAACAAACCCAGACCCTTCCTTGGCCTTGTCCACAGACCAAAACCCTGACCAGACTCTGTCTATAGACCACAAACCTGCCCAGACCCCGTCCAAGCTAACTGCCCCGACCAACGTCGGTCACTACCCCAACCGACGTCGGCACCTTTACCAACTGACGCCGGTAGGCCCACCGACGCCGGCGACTGTGATCAGTTTGACAGCTTCTTTCAAGTAAGCCTTTTCTTCCCTTTTTCATTCCATTTCTTTATCATTTCAATCTGTTATCACTTTAGTCTTTCATATTCTGCTATTTATCAGACATACTTCTTTTTTGATTAGTGGGTTTATATCCCTTAAGGAAGTTTTCATACTTCTGGGATCAAGCTTTCGCTTGACAACCCACCATCTATCCATTTAACGCCTTCTTTTGTCCAAGTTTCTTTTCTTTGCAGGTGTCATTCCTCCATAGCCAAAGAGGAGTACTCACAGCGTCTGGATTACGGTGCGCAGACTATATCCAGGTACACATCAAGCCTTGACCATTCCTTCTTAAGTTTCTCATTTTCTCTCCTTTGAAATTGAAAGCAAAATTTGAATAGAAACATTCTGGCACGCCCGGTGGGACCCCTTTAGGGCCTTCCTTGGGTTCCCTTTCTTCTTTGTTCATTTAGGTGCATTAGGCTTCTTCCTCTTCACCTCTTTCTTCTTTTCTAAAAAGACATCATAAGCAGGAAATAAAAAGAACTTTTCCTTTCTTTTTCTTGCATTTCTAGACTAGTCAAAAAATCATTTTCTTCAACCCTTTCTCGAACTTGTTTTCATTCCAATTTAACATTTCGATTTGGGACTTTAAAATATACTACATTCCATTTCTTGCTTTCTTGCATTCTCTTAGTCCACACTTAGTAATTAGTAAAACGCATATTGAATAAATCGTAGATCACTTGATGTTACACAACCAGACCATGTGTACTCAATTAAACATAAAACTCACTTGAGACAAGGCCCAACTGGGATTTCATCACCCAGTGGATACCTTACCCATCCCGGCAATCCTACTTGGATTTCACCACCAAGGGGGAAGCCAACTCTGTTCTCTGGCAGAGTCTAAACTATAGGGAAAGTATATTTTGGCTAAGCGAAACCAGCTAACCACTGGAATCGTGAAGTGAGGGGAGCTTGCTCCTTAGCACCAGGCTTGTACGAAACCTAATATAGACTTTTGAGCACCTTAACATACCTGAAACCATCTTTAGATTACCTATTCTAGGACCCTTCTTACAGCCAACTTCCTCAAACATCACATTAAGGCATAAGCCACACGATCTTAATAAAATTGTTTCTAGGGATTTAACGCTAGGATCTGTCTGTCATCATCATATTTTCTATTTTTATCTATCTTTTTTGAGCTGGTAAGGACGTCTTCTTTATTTCCAAAAACTTTTTTTCTGAGTTTCTGGAAAACACAGTAACCGACATCGGTTCTGTAACTGACGCCAGCGACTTTTTTGTACCGACATCGGTCATCTGACCGACATCAGTAGTATTCTTAACCGACATCGGTTTTCATACCGATGTCGGTCTCTGTCCTTTTTCTTTTTTCCAAAAACATCAAGCTTAAAATCCAACTTTATGGCTGTCTAAACATCCATTCTGGTTTTCTGAGACTGACAGAACACAGTTTTCTGAAACCTGACCCTTTCTTGCCTTGAATGGTTTTGACACGCAGTCAAACCAAGGCCCTTCTTGACCATGCTAGTCAACAACCACTTCCACCTTCACCATCTATAACCAGTCCTATAATGGAGTTCAACTCGGAGACTGAAAGAACTCCTACTCGCCCAACCTCACCTCAAACTCCTATCATCCCAAAAGGGGACCAAGATTTCACACGATTCTTGGACCTTAACATCAAAGCCTTACAACACTATCTCGTGAATATCCAAACATGAGACTCCCTAGGCAACCCAATCTATGGGATGCCGACTTCCTTAGTTGACACAAGAATCACATCAACCGCACCTACAATTCAACCACTAGACAATACCTCCACCAATAACCCAACCATGTCTTACCTTCAAAACATAGCCACTCCATCTAAACCTACCTCCATGGGGGTTCCGGTACTCCCTCAACCTCAAGTCACTCAACCAAACCCCACACCTTTCCAAAACTTACTAGTCTCTATTGCCCCTACTCTTGCACCTATTAACACAAGAGTAACCGTTTACCCGTCAACAAGCGTAGCCACTCCTCAACCATCCTTGACGGCCCATATCCAACTTGTGCCAACCAACCCCATAACACAAGTACCCTTGGCCCCAACTTTCGCTCCAATAACCAGCTACCCATATGTTGCATCCACGCAACCAACCACATCATACGCCCCTCCCAATATCTTTCAAGCGCCTTATAATCTAGGGGGCACTCCACCCACCAATCCGTTAGCAGATATCATCAAAATGCTGATGGATAAGATGTCTAGCTTAGAGACTTCCATTTCTATCTCACGCAATGCTCTCTCATATGAGCAAATTTTCAATGAGCCTATTCATCCTTCTGTTCTAATTATACCATACCCCAACCAGTGGGAGCTTCCCAAATTTTCTCGCTTTCAAAGCAAGGAAGACCCACAACAACACTTACGGGCATTCAGACATGCCTGTTACCTTATTGCCCATGACGATGCATTGCTCTTGTGCACATTTCCTATGTCCCTTTCTGGCACTGCACTTGACTGGTACAGCTCGATTGCCAGCCATTCCCTCTTCACATTTACACAACTGGCCCAGCTTTTTCTTGATCACTTCTCCATTAACATCACCAAGAAGGTCTCGATCACAGACCTTTACACTATCCGCCAATTCAAGGATGAATCAGTAGCTGACTTCGTTGCTCGCTGGAGAGGTCTCATCAATCAACTCTCCTTTTCCTTACCTCAAACTGAACTTATTGAACTATTCTCCCGAGCTTGCACCAAACATATTTCTTCCACTTTAAGGGTTCAGACCTTTCATACCTTCGACGAAGCCTTCATAATGGCTTGTAAACTTGAATTATGTGCCATCGAGGAGAATAAAGTCAAGTTGTGGAGTAAGAACCCCAACTCTAAAACCAATGACTCTTCTTCTTCTAAACCTTCATTATCAAATCCTAAGTCTAAAGCTTCAGCTAATGCTGTGGTCGTTAGACCTTCGTCCTCTTCGTCTAATCAACCTGAGCCATCCACATCTCAGAGTGCCACCCATCAATTCTAGCAGAGATACGTACAAAGACAGTATACTCCTCTTGGAGAATCTTACGCGTCTATACTAGAAAAACTTGTTAAACAGGGGATTCTCAACCTTCCCCAGATTCGACCACCGCCACAATTTGATCCCTCACGCACCATCCCTGCGTGGTATAGGGAAAATGACTTCTGCAATTTCCACCGTGTCAAAGGTCATGACACGGGAAACTATAAAACCTTTAAAAACATAATCTAGGACATGCTTGAAAAGGGTGAGCTCATTCTAGATAATCCCAATGCACCTCCAAACCAGGGCATCGATATATTCAAGCAACCATTCCCTAATCATCCACCGACCCAAAATAATGTCCAGACCTTGATTGATAACACACACGAACACGACATTCGAATGGTCAATACGGTCTCACCCTTCATCCCCAACCAATCTCAAGAGGTTAACCCATCTACCAGTCCATCACTTGTGGATGAACCTCTTTTCTCTGTTAGTTCTCCATCAACCTCTCTCATCTTGGAGGACGCCTCAACATTACCGGCACCACCGGTCTCACCATCCTCCTTTCTTCTACCTATGGAGGACCTGACCTTACCCACTCCTCGACTGCAAGTGGAGGGCACCATAATCCCTGCCCTTTACCCGCTTGAGGAGCCACACTCTCCAGTTCCTTCTCCACCAAGAGAAGACCCTAGATCTCCATCTTCTTCAATCAACAACAATCCAGTTATAACTCCCACACACCTTGAGTCTGAAACTACTGCCACACCTAACACATCTTCTCAAGGATCCCAACCTCATCCAACATCCTCTCAACCATTTTCCCAACTAGTGAAGAAATTAGAACTTCTCCCTTCAAGGAAAGTGGAGCATCGGGGATTGTGGGAACATCTTAAAGTTCTTCAACTTTCCTGTGCCCTCTCGTCTCATACTGCCAATCCTCCCAAGGTAGAATCGCCCAAGACTCCAAACAAAGACCAAACCCCCACTTCTAAATCTGCATCTACCCAATCTAAACCAATCAAGTCACTTGGCATTTTCCCTCTCTCTACCCTCACTCACCCGCAAGTGAAGGTGGACTTAGACCAAACCTCGACCAAAAGTAGTCTTCCAACCAAGTCGAAGAAGACTGCCAGACCACAGAAGCAAACCCCTCCTCCACCGTCAACTTTGCCCTCCATCTTGGGTCCTCATCCTTCTACCCTAATTGGCGTGCTTCCTACTCTGACCCTTAATCAAAACAAATTACCTCCATTACTTCCTTTGCCAACCACAAGTCAACCCCCTCTCAAAAATTTGGCACCTCTCACAAAGAAAGTGTTGTCTTCACCTGTCACCACACCACCAACCCAAAAGGTGGTACGGAAACCTTCTTCAGCATCCCCCAAGCAGAAATCACTAGCGCGTCATGCATCAACAAGAACGGACCCCTTAATAGGTTCATATGCTTTGATATTACGCCAACTTTTGCAGACTTCTAGCATTACCCTTCCTTCTATCAAGCCATTCCAACCCCTCGGGTCAAAACCTTCTTGGTTCGATGATACAAAGATTTGTTTATACCATCGCACGCCAGGACACGATACCGAGACTTGCTATGCCCTCAAGGCAGTCGTTCACTGCTATATGGAGAAAGACACTCTTTTCCTTGAGGACACTCTTGACCAACCCTCGACACCTTCCCATCCAACCTCTTCAACTACATCAACATCTCACCAACAGGCCATAACCCCTTCTTCACCTACTATCTTTGAAATCAATGCTATCCATATGACCACTAGGTCACAAAAGGACAAGGTGAAAGAAAAATCTGCTATTCCTTGGACCTATCCTTTTGTCCAGGCACCTCAACCACCGAAACCCAAGATTTCCATCTTAGGTGCGTCCCAACCCCCTTCTTCAGAGGCAATCACAGAATCTATGATAAAACAACTTCATCAAACGCCTGTGAAGATGACCCTATATGACCTTATCCAAAGCTCCCCCCAGCATCGCCAAGCTCTAATCAAAGCCCTATAGGCAGTTGAGGTCCAACCTGAAGACCCTCAACCACTAGCTACTTTAGTCCATTCTTTATCCCCTGTCACCTCCATCACTTTCAATGATTCTAAAATTCTGACCTCTACCTTGGAAGATCAGGACGCCACCCTTTTCATCACAGCCTATGTTGATCAAACCCATATTAAACGAGTTATGATCGACAGGGGCGCTAGCATTAATATCATTTCCACCCACGCCTTTGATCAATTGGCTCTTTTAAATAGTTGCGTATCAAAAACTGACGCAATCCTTAGATCCTTTAATGACACCACCGCTAACACTATTGGCACTGTTGTCCTCCATATCCGCGTTGGTCCACGCACAATCCTAGAGCTCTTCTACATCATTGAGGGATAATTCCAATATAACATGCTATTAGGGTGACCTTGGATCCACGCCATGGCTTGCGTCCCTTCAACACTTCACCGTTGTGTCAAATTTGAACACGACAAACAAGTCCATGTCATTCCTGCCAACCCATCCCCTTTTAAGACTTGTAACACGACCTATCACCCCAACGACGTTCTTATCCTGCTCAAGGCATCAACCCAAACATCGTCTCCATCTGCAGAAGCATCAACTAGTATGCAAACAACGGTTGCCACCACATCATCTTCTCAATTAACAACCAAGGACCCCATGGACGACATCTTCCAAAGACTTTCACTGGGGGAATATCGCCTACTTACTCTAGACATGTTCCAGACTCCTCAAGAGTATGGACAGCTTCATCAAAACCCAAGCTATGACTATCGGATCGGAATGGTCATTCCTTATGGTCCTCCTAGCCTTCGAACCAATCTCATCTATGGTGGGCTGGATCAAGCTCCTACTGAATCAAATCCTTCCTCCTCGCCTCAAATATTCACATCCAATTTTTCCTTTCTTAGCAACCCCACCTTTGCACATACCTACCTTTATAGGTGTGCATGGAAGGGTTTTGGCTTTGGACGTTACGAACAAGGCTCCCATCAGCCTATCGAAACACCCAATGACGATAATGCCAAGAAACGGTATGGACTGGGTTTCCAAGAACCCACTGAGGCTTCCAAAAACCTTTGCCCCGAACCAACCATCGACCAATTTCTTCTAGAATCGCCTATTCTTCCATCCTCACCTACGGAGTCGGTGGTTTCCATCCCTCCTAGTTTTTTTTGCATAAACACCATCCGCTTGGAACCCCTAACCTATCAGCTCAACAGGGTTCCCAAGTCTCTCCCTCTCATTTATCCTAGCATGATAGACGATGAATCAGCAACCATCAACACAGTCCACTGCATAGACGATGATGCCATTCTTACCTATATGGGTGCTGATGATTCTTTCATTCAGCGCTCCCTCCCTTCTGAAACACAGGTTATGTTAAATGAATCAACCATTGACATTAACCTTTCATCTTCTGATGTTCCTCAAGTCTTAAAGATTGGTCAATCTTTAGACACTCAGGAGCAGATCGACTATACCACATTTCTCTCAGACAATCGTAAAGCCTTTGCCTGGACTTACGCTGACATGCCTGGCATCGACCCTAACATTTCCACTCATAACATTGTCACAAACCTAGAGGCTAAGCCTGTTAGGCAAAAGCTTCGCAAAATGCATCCTCGTGTTACACTTCTTGTCAAAGAAGAGCTTCAGTGCCTTCTTTCAGTCTTCTTCATCCAACCCATCGATTATCCATAGTGGGTCTCTAACATCGTTCCTGTCACCAAGGCGACTGGGGGGATCCAAATCTACACAGACTATCGTGACCTTAACCTAGCTTGTCCTAAAGACGACTTTCCTCTTCCAAACATTGACCAACTTGTTGATCTTACGACTGGCCATGAGATGTTATCACTCATGGATGGATTTTTAGGATATAACCAAATCCTGATTGCACTGGAAGATCAGCACAAAACCACCTTCATCACACCATGGGGAACTTTCTGCTATCGAGTCATGCCTTTTGGTCTGAAAAACACAGGTGCCACATATCAGCGTGTCATGACTTACATCTTTCACAATCTCCTCCATAAAATCATGGAGGACTATGTCGATGACCTACTTGGCAAGTCTAAGCTGCGTCGTGACCATTTGACTATCCTCAAAATCATCTTCTCTCACCTTCTTCAGTACCAGGTCCGTCTTAACCCCAAGAAATGTGTCTTTGGGGTCCTCTCAGGAAAGCTCTTGGGATTCATTATCTCTTTTCGTGGTATCAAGATAGATCCTACCAAAATTCGTGCTATCCTCGAAATGCCACCTCCAACTAATCTCAAACAACTTCACAGTCTACAAGGGAAGCTCCAATCCATCCGTCGTTTCATTTCGCAGCTTTCTGACCGTTGTCAACCCTTTCATCACCTCCTCAAGAAGGACATCTCCTTTAAATGGGATAAAGATTGCCAAGAGGCTTTTAACACCCTCAAACACTATTTGGTTTCTCCACCAGTCCTTATTCCACTGAAAGATGACCAACCCTTGTATCTCTACATCTCAGCAACCAATCATTCGTTAGGTGCCATGATCGCGCATCGAGACGAGCAACACCGTGAGCAAGCAGTCTATTACATAAGCCGAACACTTGTTGACTATGAAACTCGGTATACTCATACCAAGAAACTCTGTTTGGCATTAGTCTTTGCCACTACCAAGCTTCGTCATTATCTTCTCAATCACAAAACCTTTATTGTCACCCACACTGATCCCCTCAAATACATGCATTCTAAACCATATCAAAACCAGCGTATGGCTCGTTGGCTCATGCTTCTTACTAAATTTGACTTAGAATTTGTCCAGCAAAAATTTATAAAAGGGCAAACAATCGCTGACCAACTAGCGGATGCCCCTCTTCCCGACAATCAACCTTCTTAGTGCAAATTTCCCGATGAATCTATCGCCACTCTCTCGACTGATGACACATTCTACCAAATGACGATGTTCTTCGATGGCTCTAAATGTCAACTCGGTGGGGGTGCGGGAGTCATCCTCATTCCACATGAAGGTGAACCCATGCCTCTGTCTTTTAAACTTGACTTTGAATGTACCAATAATATGGCTGAATACGAAGCCTTAATTTTGGGACTTCAAACTGCCCTTTCTTTAAACATCAAGACCATTAGCATCTTCGGTGACTCACAACTTGTCGTTAATCAAATCAATGGTTCATATCTTTGTAAAAATGAAATTTTAAAAAGGTACAAGCACCGTGTTGACATTCTTCTAGCATCTTTCAACCATCACTTATTGCAGACTGTTCCTCGATTGACGAATAAGTTTGCTGACACCATGGCTTCCCTCGCCTCTCATATTCCTTCTTCATCATCATCTTCATCAAGAATTTATGTCATGGTACATCATCTGCCATTGCCTTCATACATTTCCACTGACATCAATCTCGTCCACACCATAGACTCTAGTCCACAAGATGTATGGTATAAACAACTTGAGGACTACTTTGCTCATTCTCTCATTCCTCCCAACCTCTCTAGCAATGCACGGCGGGCTTTCATCAAGTGCACCGCTCGCTATACCATGCTAGGGGGCCTTCTCTATAAAAGAGGTTTTGATGGCCTTCTTCTTCACTGTTTAAACTCCACTAAAGCTTCTCATGCTGTTAAACAAGCCCATGACAGGATTTGTGGCAGACACTTCAGTGGTAACTCGGTTGCCAAGCGCATCCTTCGCCTGGGTTATTATTGGCCCACTCTTCGTCAAGACTGTAGCGATTACGTTCGGCATTGCATCAAGTGTCAACAGCATGCTAACTTGCTTCATCTCCCTATTCACGCCTTACAAGTCGCTCAGGATTTCTAGCCTTTTTCACAATGGGGCATAGATCTCATCGGCGAGATTAACCCTCATTCGTCTCTTCGTCATCAGTCCATCATCACTACCACTGAGTATTTCACTAAATGGGTGGAAGCTATCCCTCTCATCTCCACAAAAGCCGACAAGATTGTCGACTTCATCAACACCCACATCATCTTTCATTTCAGTGTACCTCACAAAATCATCACCGACAATGGCAAGTCCTTTAAAAACAAGACCGTCCAAAAACTCTGCGATTCATTTGGCATCAAACTCAGCTTTTCTTCGCTTTACTACCCACAAGCAAATGGGCAGGCCGAGGCTTCCAACAGAATCTTAACTAAAATTCTCATGAAGGTGGTCAACGACACTGAAAGGGATTGACATGTTCAAATACCCTTCGCTTTGTGGGCCTACCGCACTAACATCCAAACCTCTATGGGTGCTACCCCTTTCTCTCTAGTGTACGGATCAGAGGCTGTCTTACCTCTCAAAGTACAAATTCCGTCTCTTCGCATTTCACTCCATGACATTCTTTTTAATGATTACTTTCGTCAAGATTGATTAGCTCAACTTGAGTTACTTGACGAACGTCGTCTTGCTGCCCTCAATCATCTCCATGTCTATCAAAATCGCATCAAACGTGCCTATAATAAAACTCTGAGAGAACGAGATTTCAATATCAGAGACCTCGTCCTCAAAGAGAACCAACATGTGACCAATATGGAACGGATTAAATGAGGTAAATTCGCTCCCAATTGGCTCGGACCTTATATCATAACGCACAAGTATGGATCAGGGACTTATCGTCTGTCTTCTCTTGAAGGCTGACCAAAACCCGAGCCCCTTAATGATTTGCATCTACGACCATTCTATTGTTAGTCGAGTACTCATCCACTTGACATTTAACTTGAGCTCGTCCCTTGAGCAATCCTTGTCCTTTTAATCCTTAATCCATTTCACCCTTTTTCCCTTAACAAAATCCTCTACAACCCTTTTATGACATACGGGTGCTTCGTCCTAATAAAAGGGAGCCTTTGATCTTCTATAAGTCTTGTCCATGACTCAATATTCTATCAAAACTAAATCAAGATGTCAAAATATCCAAGGTCACAAAATCAAATCAAAAGCAGATTGCTCCCTTGAAGGACAGCTGCACTATCATTGCTGTAACTAATAGACTGCTCCCTCGAAGGACAGCTATTCAAAAGCCCTTAAATCTATAAAGCAAAGTATAGACCACTCCCTCGAATGATGGCTATGACTAACTCTTGCTACAAACAACACTTTTTAGAAGCTTCCCGCATCGATCAACTTCACAAATGACCACCAAACAAATGACATCTTTATGTGGACTTTCCGCATTGATCAGTCTGCTCTAAAAAAAAAAAACAAAACCCAGGTCATGGACTTGACTTATAGTTGTCTCAAGGTATCCTATAAAAAGGGGCAAAGTTATCCATACTCTAAAAATGGGTTACCCTTTTCCTCCTATCATATCACCTACTCAAGGGACTTCAAGCTCACTTTAATGTCAAAAGTGATTTGATTACCGCTCTAACATAACTATGGTCAGTGACGCAACGCATAAATAGGGCTCTTGGTTCTAACAACCCCTGTCTATGTTGTCTTTTTAGTCCTTGTCAATAAAAGGGTGCTTATGCCTTTTACTTTCTGCCTACACTTTGGTCACCTTTAACCACATCATTTGTCAAAAATATTCAATCCAACTCTTTTCAAACCACACAATTTATGTCAAGCATAAACCAATACTTGCTGAAGCATAAATAGACCTCAATTCATTTTTAGCATACATCCATCACGAATATGGATAGTTGCTAGGGATGAAAAACCCCGACCTATGTTACAAAATACACCATTTGGAAAAGGCTGTAGCATCATCTTCCTCTTATCATTTCAAGCATGCACCCTCAGACATATGGGAAGTGCTATATCCTTATCATGACCAAAATCAACCACTTCGATCTTTTTCCTCCCTTCTTGGGAGAACTACATTGGCCTGAGGCCCTAATGACATGGGCTATGTAGGCAGCACTCAGTTGACATGGGGTCTTCTGGGGTTAGCTCGGCCATTCTCTTCGTCACTTTCTTCCATCTCCTTCTCTCGTCACCTGCCAATCACATCACAACCAATCACATATTTTCATAATCTTTAGCATAATCATTTTCATCATTTACATCGTAATCATCATCACATAATTAAGCATTCACATCATATAAAGTCATAACATAAATATCGCTATCATATAATCCTTACGCATCATCATCTAATCTAAAAGTCATGATCATTCTCATTATTTACATTATCACAACGCATCATTATATTAATCATCATCATTATACTCAATACCATAACATTATCATCATCACATTTAAACATCAACATTATAATCATAAACATAATATCAAAACATGCATCATCATCATAATCAAAAATACTCAATACATTAAACATTAAATATCCATAACACATTAATGATCCAAAACCATCATCATATATATATCAAAATAGTTTATACAATCGTACAATCTGTGTCTCTGTCTCTCTCTCATGCATCTCGCATCAACGGCTTGTAGGCCGGTATATACATCAAAAATAAAATCTCCTAGGTCTGCCCTCAAGGCTGTGGTGGTGGTAGCGGTGGCCGGGAAGAGGCTATATCCTCTCCTCCCTCTGATCTGTGCCATCTACGAGACCCAGAAGCTGTCGCTCATGACATAGACCTCTGTCAGCTCTGCTCTGCCTGCATCTCTGAGTATCACTGTATCTGAGGGAACCCCCTGATGGCTCTCTCATAATAAGTGATCTCATCCAGTGCATCACTGTATCTAACTAGAGATACAGTCTGCAGTGGACCCATCTGCCCTGCTGCTGTGCCCTGTCCTGACCCCTGTGGCTGTGGCTGACCTAGGTGCACTGATGCCGACGGTCCTGTCTCCTGTGAAAATGCTGGCTACTGAGATGGATACTGCAATGGGCCCTACCCCCTAAAGCTCTGACCTGCCACTGCTTGTGCTTGGGCTGCAGCCAACTGTCCCTGTAATAGAGTGACCTACCCTATCAACGCTGCCACCCAACCTGTCATCTCTGTCAGCTGCCCTGTAATCCCTGCCAGCTGTCCCTACAAAATTGAGACCTGAGCCTGAGCCACGTCTCTCTCCTATCGTGTAGTGTCCCTCTCCTCGCGGGTTGTATCTTGCTCCCTCGTGACAGCCTACAGATTTGGCTGGGGACCCACATGTATACCTGTATACTTCCCTGCCCACCATGCTATGTAGGCCTTTGTACACCCTGGGTCGGCTATCCCAGGTCCTACCGGTAACTCCTCAAAATTAGGCTCCTCTGTTTCCTCTGGCAGTGGGAGCGATGCCTCTATATCATCTCATCTATACGATGGGAATGCAGGAGGTATGTCCTGTAGCAGCCCATACTGGCGCCGCACTCTCTCTGCTAGAATCCTCTCGAGCTCATCGGCTCGCCTACCTCTGACCCATCGCATGCTCTACATCCCGACCATCTGCTCGCCCTGGTCTCTGAACGCTGGATACACCAAGTATGGTCTCCAGACGATATCTATTGGAATCAGGGCCTCCAGTATGCCTCGGTAGTGATCAATATCCCTGACCACTCCATCCACCCGTGTCTACGGCATCATCTCACGTCATCACCTGAATTTGACCCTGAAATTGGACTGGATCGCCACTGGGAGGTTGAGAGGTCGAGTAACCACAATGTGCTCATATGCCCAACAATGCAGAAGGTGGCCAACACAAAGACTGTACTGTTGCCACCGACTGATGCCCCATAGCTCTCTGTATACCTGGGCCAAAAAGACGAGTGCCCAGGTGAACACTGTCTATTGCTCCAGCATGTCCATCAAAACTCTGGTCATGGCCACTGGTAATCTGCCTCCCTTCGCATCCGACAATGCATAGACTGTGATGTCGATCATCATCAAAACCGCCAGCCGATGTGCGCCCTCATCTGCCACGTACAAAGGCTCGTAGGCAAAACTAGCTGAATGGTAGCTCATCTCCGTGACATGCTCCCCAAATAGTGTCACCATGTGTATGTCATGTGCCTCTCTTGAGCACGCATAGATGTCAGCTCTGTGTACTGACAGCCACAAAATTTGGTACACGTCCTCGACCATGACCATCATCTTGCCCGTGGGCAGGTGGAAGGTGTTGGTGGCATGGTCCCACCGCTCGATCAATGCCACTATAAGACTCACATCCCTCACCACTCTACAGTAGCGTCTCAAACCGCCTAGCCCCACTGTGCTCATCTGTGCCCACTCCTCGACCATCACGCCTTCGCGCATCTGCATCAGCAAGGTTGAGAGGCGATCCCACAGCATCATAGTCTGCCTCGCCTGCATCCATCCACAGTCAATCTCATGTTAAAACTATTCCTACTCTTCCTATTTTACCAACCATTCTGACCATCTATGCCTAACCTGACACTCGGGAAGCCCTTGGCATAGCTTCGACCTTTTGACTTAAACATCTTTCACCACTCTTTCTAACTAGGCAGCCACCGACATCAGTTAGCATGCCAGTGATGGCACTCACCTAACCAACGTCAGTCATTCAGTGACCGACGTTGGTAGGTTAGTGACCAATGCTGGTCACTAGTCAGCTGATGTCGGCGAAATTGCCGATGTCGGCAATTGGTTCGGCCTTAGGGCCGAATGGGGTGAGCCCTAAAAATTAGGGCTTCCCCATTATTAACCCTCAACACACCCAAAACCCTCTAAAATCACTCCTAACCTATCCTAGACCCTTTACCCACCTTCCTAGCTACCCTCCCCCTCGATTTATGCCTAAAAACAACAAAAATTTCAAAAAACTACATTCAAAACACAAACGTCCAAATAAGGTTCAGAGACCCTCCTACCTCATCACGGCATCGTCAGCATGGTGGCACAATGGGTGCCACTGGTGGTGGACCTCCCACGAGTCCTCTACTCCCCTTTGCCATCTCCGTTGTGTTTCTCTGCTCTCACACTTCACTGGGCCCACAAATGCCTCTGCAGCCTCTAATCAATCTCCAACTCGCTCCTTCTCTTCACCAATGCCTATCTGACACCTCGCATAGCTCCTCAGTCAGCTCTGGGTCACTTTCACTAAATCCACTCCAGAGCTCTTTTTTCTCTTGGTCAAATGTCACAAATGATTTTTGGTGGGCCGCCAATTCGGTTTTATCGGATTTGGCAGACCGTCGACGTCGGTAGAATCATGCCCTAGGCCGCTGACATCGGCCGATTTCCATCAACGTCGGCCTCTTTTGGCCATCGACATCGGTTCTATAACCGACGTCGACATCCTTAAAACTTCATCCCTCTTCAAAATGACCAACATCATGCCCAACACAGCCATCTCTCATAGTAGACATCATTTTGGCCTCCTGGGGCACACTTGGATCACTTTTGCCTCCATCCATCGACCACCAGACATTAGAGATCATGCCCATCTCCTAAAACTGCGACTACTTCCAAAGCTATTATGCCTTGGTTGTTTCTGCATGTATGCTACCTCATGATTGGTTAGCAAAATTGTGCGCACACTTTTGACCTTCACAAGTATAGGATCGCAAGCCAGCTGATCCGCACTACTTGTGACTTTTTCGTGTTTTTGGGAGCACTTCCTAAACCTGGGATACCTGGAACACGGTGACTATTGGAGCTTTAGCTTTGATTGAATAACCCAATCAACAGATGACTAAATGCTGGGGACCGATTATTTCAGTTTTGGCACTCCTTGACCCTCGACCTGCGACAATTTAACCTGACCATCCTCGTGAAGTGGTGTCCGTGCACTCATAACTTTTGCAGCGTTCTCACTCTATCTTCACCTTTTTCATCCACTCTCTGTCAAATCAGCACCCGATTCCAAGTTCCCTTCTCTCAACTCCTTCTTTGAGGGGGGATACCTCATCCATAATCGGGGCAACCAACCCTCGCCTATTTTTTATCTTGCAGTTCACTTGACGAAATCAACCTTATCCCATACCTGGGGCAACCGACTCCTATTTTTGTCTTGCAGTTCATTTAGAGCAACCAACAAGACAAAAAGGGGCAAATGTAGACACCTAAATAGTGTCTAACCCTTGGTCACCTTCCCCCTTGGTCCATTCCTAACCCATTCCTAACAATTACTAATTTAAAATAATAAATTTATTCTGAATTAACCCCCCTCCTTGGACACATCACCCATGACACCTCACCTAGGACACCTCGCCTTGGACTAATTCTCATCTTATGACTCACCTAAGACCTATTCCTACTTCTCTCTAACCGCCTAACAAACTCTCGTGCGTATTTAGCCCAACCCATGACATTCTCCAATGGATAGTGCACTTGGCGGATGAAAAATGGGCTTGGTGGCTCGTTTTACCCGTTCTGACCCCGTCGACGTCGGTCAAGTGTCGGCCAACGCTGACGGAATCGCTGACGTCGGTTATACTTAACTAATTTTTCAGACTCTTTAAGCATCCCAATCAGAAATCAGAATTCAGCTAATCTCTGGAAGCAAAGCACGAATCCTTCAATCTTCAGTCTTTGACCATTCATCAATCTGCAAAATCTCTCAGTTAAGTCTCTCACTCTCTCCCTCAGGTGCAGTAACAGCTTCAAGTTCTCCATCAGAAATAGGTTCTCCACACAGGCTACATCAACAGCAGGTACGGGAACCATCAGTAGCTCACCTTCCACAAGGCACAGGTAAGTATACTGTCTGTGTTTTTATTCTCTTTTCAGTTATTACTTTCAAACAATATTTCCCTAGACCAGACTGTTAACCAAGCCAGACCTGAATCTTGACTTATCCACCTCCCTGTTTCCTCCGTCCTCTATCGGACCATACACTCTGCCCATTCAACCAGACTCTCAGACCCAAACCCCAGACCATTCAACCAAACCCAAAACTTTGTCTCAAGACTGTTAACAAACCCAGACCCTTCCTTGGCCTTGTCCACAGACCAAAACCCTGACCAGACTCTGACTACAGACCACAAACCTACCCAGACCCCGTCCAAGCTAACTACCCCGACCGACGCCGGTCACTACCCCAACCAACGTCGGCATATTAACCGACGTTGGCACCTTTACCAACCGATGCCAGTAGGCCCACCGACGTCGGCGACTATGATTAGTTCGAAAACTTCTTTCAAGTAAGCCTTTGCTTCCCTTTTTCATTCCATTTCTTTATCATTTCAATCTTTTATCACTTTAGTCTTTCATATTCTGCTATTTATCAGACATACTTCTTTTTTGATTAGTGGGTTTATATCCCTTAAGGAAGTTTCATACTTCTGGGATCAAGCTTTCGCTTGACAACCCACCATCTGTCTATTTAACGCCTTCTTTTGTCCAAGTTTCTTTTCTTTACAGGTGTCATTCCTCCACAGCCAAAGAGGAGTACTCACAGCGTCTGGATTACGGTGCGCAGACTATATCCAGGTACACATCAAGCCTTGACCATTCCTTCTTAAGTTTCTCATTTTCTCTCCTTTGAAATTGAAAGCAAAATTTGAATAGAAACACCTATGTATTAATATTTATGCAATATCTTCAAGAGTTAGTGCACAAATTTATGGAAAATATGATTTTGGACAATTTCCATCAATTTTGATTTAGTATAATTAATAAATTAGGTATGGATTGTGTTAATTAATATGGAAATTTTTTTGTCTTCACTTTTAATTGTTTAAATATTTATATAGGTTGTTGTAACTCTTATGCTAAAAATATACCAAAAAATGGTAAGATGTCTTATGTTCATGTACTATGATCTATAACTAGATTTTTAAGTCTACTTTCCAATGAACTTGTTTTTGTCACTAAATTCCAAACTTAATTCTCTTAAATTTATCTGCTAGGCCATCGTATTTTCTCTAATTGCCTCTACATATTATATTTAATCAATAAAATAAAGGGTCCACAAGAATGCAGCATCAAATTATTATCTGAATGATTATAGATCCTTTCCACATATTGGATAATTGTCTCCATTTTAGGCCATCAACACCAAGACCAAGACTTTGCAACTCACACTTGCATGTATTTTGTTCATGCGCCTACATAGTGAAAATGTGTATTGGGAGTTTGTGTCATTATAACAATTGAATTGTATCAATAGCTTATGTGAATTTAAAAAATTATAGAGTTTTTCTCTTTTGAAGGTGTGACTTAATTTATTTTTTAAATGTATGTGACTTATCTTGTTTCCAATTCATACATGATTAAATATTGACAATTTAGCCATGTGATTTTTCCTTCATTTTGAAAATGACATCATGTGATTTTATTTTGAAAACTTATTATAATGTTAAATATTTGTGAACTCATTTGAAGAGTTTATTTCTTCATGTTTGATTCCTATTGCATATTGTGTGCAAGCAGAAGAATTGAGTAACAAAAATAATGATTAAGAAGTTAATCAATTATTTTTCATCTCAATGATATCATTCCCATCTCTATGTTAAAGAAAAACTTGTGTATGGTCTATAATACAAGGTAAGATTTGATCAAATTAAATAAGATTCAAAGAATTTGACTTCCAATTTATTACCACTTTATTTGGAATATGTTAATCAAGAAATTGAAAAAAAACCCAAATATCAAATGAAATAATTATATTTAGGAATAAATACATAAAGTAAATATTATTATTATTACCTTAGGAATATATAATGGCTTAAACAAGTTATGAAACAAATCATTCAACAAATTCATTAATATTAACCGACTTTACTTATTTACTATCCACCTATGGGCTCTGGATTAAAGATTTACAAGTATAAAAAGATTTTAAATTTTATTTCAATGGTTTCTCTTTTTAAAATCTAAATAAAAAAGGATCTTCTCGTGTTATATTAAAAGTCTAATGACAATTCTATGTAAATGCTAATACAATGCAAACTCCTAATTAATTTTAAAATAACCAAATTTAAGGCCAAAAGCATGAAATATGGAACAAAAACATCTTTAATATCCCTCAATAAAATATCAACTTTTTCTTCCTCCTCTTATAAAGACTTGGCGCTAGCATACTTTTTATTCATAATAACATTCTCTTTACCTTCAAATTATAATGGTCATCATTAATTTTTAAACATGTTATATGCAAAATGTTTGGCTAATAAAGAAACAAATGGTTATCATCCCAAAGTCACAAACTTTACATATCCACAATAAGACTAAATATACCCATTAATATATTAAAATCTATTATATCCTTCCTATGGGTCTTTTTTTATAACAAACCACCATGTGATGACCATATAATGGTCATCTAGTCATGAGAATCTTGTGGAGTTCATGGGTGTAAAAAATTCTATGGACCTATTATTTTATTTGTTTCAATTTATGTTATGATGTATTCCATGAACTAAGCCTTAGACATTGGTCATTTTGAACCTTTTTATAATTTATCTTATGTGTGTGCACCTACCAAAAGTTGGCATGGATCAAATGGGACCACTAGTATTTATTTCAAATGAGAGTCTTAGGTGTTGAAGTGTCAATTTAACTTAAATCAAACCTAAAATTTTAATAGACGGGGAACTTTCTATAATTAGTTTAGACTTACATTATACTAAATTTGTTGCTAAAAATCTAAACATGAACCCTAAACAAAAAAATTATTGGAAAATATAGTAGGCAGCCAACTAAATTAACACCTAGATGGATCACCATGCAAACCAAATTATGATTAGAGTATGGAAATGAGATCTGGTTTTTTTTTTTTGAAAAAGAGGGGGTCTTCATTTCATGTGATGAAATGGGAGTATTAGTCACAAAATTAAGAAGTCGATGATTATAGATTCAACTATTTCAAAAAATATGAACTGATAAGCATTACAAATTTTAATTTGCATGAATATAATTCTATTAAACTTGACAATTTATCTACCATTAATTTCAATTTTATATATCCTCATAGTTTAATGTCAATGATATTTGAACAACTTGCATGTAAAATCTATAAACACTATACAAAATCATCATACTTATTTCCATCCCTTATTAAAGCAAACTGTAGACACCACAGAATTGATTTCGTTGCCACAGTAGCATGATGCTTATCCTAGATGAGAAAAGAAAGGATTATACTATCTAGACGTTGTTATAATAAATAAATCCTTGTGGAAACAAATAAAAACTAATTAGTTAAAGGGAATGTCTTACACACACATTACCATCGAGTTTTTTTAATTAAGCACTTATACCATAATATTATAATGGAATATAATAGTGTTAAGAAGAGATAAGATACAAATAATAATTATAAGAGGTTACAAAATAGAGTAACTTGTAATTTCTGTCATTTCTTAAGGCAGTATAGTGTAAATAGATACATAAAACATTGTATTCTATGATTTATTTATAAAACCAATTATTATTATTATTATTATTATTATTATTATTATTATTATTATTATTATTATTATTATTATTATTATTATTATTATTATTATTATTATTATTATTATTATTATTATTAAAACCATCATAAGAATTATTATTTATTGTTTATGGTGTGATTCATTATGAATATAGGCACTACTTATTTTTTTCATGAATGTTAATGATTCTACCCAATACTAACCCTTATGTTACATTAGTCTAACTAAATTTAACCTTTATCAACATAAGCTATATGTACCTAATTACTTCATATTTTATGTCAAGATTTGGTGGTAGTACACAAAATTTAGTTGATTAATGTCTATAGGATTTATCCTTTAGAGTTATAAAATCTTGTATTAACAAAAATAAAAGTGTGGTGGGAATAAAAAATGAAACAAATCTTACATTGATGTTACAAGGACAAGAAAAATGTTATAAAAAATTAAAGAATCATTCTTTAGACAATAAGAAGAATAATTTTTGGTTATATTATCATAACTTTTATGGTCTTGGATACTACATCAAGCTAATCATATGAAAGTTTTTTTCATTCACATTAAATGACCTATTCAATGGACTGTATAAAAAATTGAGGCTCTCTAACAACTCGATACACCCATAACTTGGGAGATTTATTAAAGGTTCAAGACTACCCTCTATTCAATCATCATAGTTTGGGATATACAAGGTTGGATGATATTTGATGATAAAAAATTCAAATTTATTGATGACAAGGCAACATTTATTGAATGAATTACCATTCCTCATATTCAAGTTATTTTCCAATCAAGGGATAGTAAAAGAAGATAAACATTTCCTTTAGGGGATAGGCACTTAAGGGATGGTATGCAAAATGAAGGAGGATCCTTAAAATATGTGACCATTCAAAATATCTAGTCTAAATATAGGTAGAGGTTAAATAATATTCAAGGGGACATGAAATTAATTATAAAGGAAAAGTAAGTTAATTAAGGAGAAGAATATTGTGGTAAGATGATAAAAATTAAGATGAAAATGGTGAATGAAGAGATGAAACATAAATGGAGGATGAGATAATTCAATTAGAAATTAATAAAGAGATACAAAATAATGAAAGGTAATAAATAATATTAAAAATAAGTAAGATGGTATAAAAAAATGATCTAGTTTCTACCAGTGAAAACCATATTATTGAAAATCTTAAGACTATCCCATCATTTCAAATTGATGAGTTAGCATCCACACCATGGGAAGGTGCATACACATATAATGAAAGAAATATAAAATAATAATTTTTATATAAAACATCATAAAAATTCATGAACATGTTTCAAGGATTAAAAAAATTAGTCTCACTATTAAGAACACCCAAACTATTCAAAACCTTGGGTGCGGAAGACTGACCGGTCATGATTAGTTTGGTCCACATTGGAAGAGGCATAGAGAGTACTCATAGAATAATTAAGTAAAATATGATTAATATAGGATGTGTTAATTATATAATAACCAAGAGAGTAAATCTTATCAATAAAAGGAAGTCTGGAAATACGTACTTACGAGGAATGTTTTAAAGATAATATAGAAGAACAAATAGATGTGGAAAGAGATGTTAACCTTCATGAAAACACATGACT
Organism: Torreya grandis; assembly: GCA_037957365.1. NCBI lineage: Eukaryota > Viridiplantae > Streptophyta > Pinopsida > Cupressales > Taxaceae > Torreya > Torreya grandis. The sequence continues at coordinate 709,784 of JARHVA010006409.1, forward strand.
CATTCTCATGTCCTACCATGAGATGGTGGCACACCCATAAATCAATAATCCACACCTATAAATGTTTTTCAAACTAATCAAAATAAGAATTGTCAAATTAGAGAACTAATTTCCATACATAAGAAGTTACATGAGAAAAACTAACATAAGACTACACCTTGACACGAGAAAAGGTATGTATGACAAGAGGGGAAATTGATAAATACTCATGGGCACAATTATTTTACTATAAATTAGATTCATTTCAAAATAAATGGCACCTACATTAAGATATGTAGAAAAGAACCAGTATATGGGCATACCAAAAAGTGTATTTTTATAGGACTTTGAACTTTTAGAAACTGAATACTAGAGTCTGTCAATAACTATCGATGTGTGTGTGTGTGTGTGTGTGTGTGTGTGTGTGTGTGTGTGTGTGTGTGTGTGTGTGTGTGTGTGTGTGTCCGTGGGCGTGTGCGTGTGTGTGTGCACGCGTATGCACACGTGCGGGTGTGCATGCACATGCGCACGCAAGACTCTACCATAAAACAAAAATTTTACAGACTACAAACATAGGAAAAAATGCTAGGACATATGGATGATTGGGAGTAGATTAGCATGATTGTAGGATAATTACCAAAAACTATGGAAAATAATACAAACACAAGAGAGTTTGAGACTATGACATAGTACCAAAAATTACAAAATAAGAAGAGAATGAGGAAGGGAAATGGAAAACATAAACTAGACATTAAGAAAGGAGAGAGACAACTCCTTAACACTAAAAAATATAAAACATAGTACTTGTACCAAACTCTTAAAATTATAGAATAAAATATAGCCACAAAAGTAAATCCAAATATGGAAAAAAATAGGTAATTACTAGGTAGAAGAAGAGGTGGAGAAGATACTAATTTACAAGTGGATTTGATGATTTATTCCCAAGAAAATTTAGTGAGATCAAAAGAATTAAAGAAATTGTGTGTACTATGAAAATCTAATGGATATATGATATTACATGATTGTATAAATGACCATACAAACTAAATCCTAATACTAAGTCAAAAATCAATACTGAATTAGATAAAATGATAGATGTTAGAATCATAACCCTTATGGAAGATATTAAGTGGATAATAACCATGTTGATTCAGAATAATAAAATTGGGGAGATACACATATGCATTGATTATAGAGAATTGAATAAGGTCTAGTTTCATAATCCCTTCCTAACACCATTCATTAAAGAAATATTAGAAAATATTATAAAAAGAGAAATTCAATACTTCACTAATGTATTCTCAGGATGCCATGAAGTCATAATAGTTCTAGATAATAGAACAAAAACTACATTTTCTATAGAATGGGAATTATTTATGTATATATTAATGCGCTTTGGACTAAAGAATGAACTAGTTGTGTTTATATGCATAATGGTGAATTCATTTAGGTAATTCATACATGAGAACTTGGAAGTGTATATTAATGATTAGATGGTATATGGGTTAATAAAATACCATTATGAGAACTATAGATGATGTGACATAGATATTGACAATTGAACATTTATATGAATCTGAATACATGCATATTTTTTACACCTTTTATTACTTTATTGGGATACATTATATGAAAATAAGGGTTGATGATAGATCCACTTAAAACTACCATAATCATAAATCTGCCTCCACCCAAAAAATAAAAAGATATAACTATATTTGGGTATACTAGATATCACTACATGTTCATAATAAATTATGCAGCTATAAGTGTATTTATAGAATAATCATTGAATAAGTGTCATGCAAAAAAACTAGATTGGTCAAGAGACATTTGATATGTTGAATAATAAGATGGTATATGCCCAAATATTAGTGTTTATAGATTGAAAAATCTTATTACATGTACATGTTGATTCCTCTGGGATTGCAATAGGAATAGTGCTAGCACAACCCTATGGAAATATAAACTATCCAATTTCTTTGCTAATAGAGAATCAACAAAATTGAAAAAAATTATTCCACTATATAAATGGAGATGTAGAGAAAGAAACATAAGAGGGTTAATACAATGTTATTAGAATAAAATTCAAAACAAATTCATGAACTAACAGTCTATGATTACTCCCTAAGGTGAGCTATAATTATAGAAATAAGGAAATCAAAGCAAGAAGGCAAATATGAAATTCACCTTCCTTGAAAACCACACCTAGCAATTGTTTTTCAAATGCTTTTGCTCAGTTTATGGATACATGAGTCTTTTTCAATGTGTGTGCTCATTCCAAAGACATTTTTCCTTATCCATAAATGGCTTTGATCAATTAGGGTGAAGAAATGGTGAATCTTGTAGTAATATTTTGACATTAATTATTTTCACAATAAAGCTTGATAATTATCTAAGGAGGCCCTTGTATTTATATCTTAGTTGAAATGATAATGATTTTCCATGTCAATATCAAGATGTGTGTTCCAAGATTGATTCAACTTTGGAGACCAAATGTAATTAATGTTGAAATTAATATTTAGAAGAATGGAATAATTAATAGGCATGTCTTGTATAAATCAGATATTTGTTACATTAATTAGGCATGGCTTGCAATTTTAACTTTGTGATCGATGATGTCACCTTTTGTTGAATTTTCATTTTCCAAAGTTAGATATTAGTTACTTTGATATGGATTTTCCACTTAATAATTTAATTATATTTAATTAGTTAAGTGAATATGATTAGGATTTTTGTAATTCTTATAAATTAATTAGCTATCATGCACTATTGGTCAAAAACATATTTATTTTAGGTTGTAATTTGACTAGAGATTAATTAGGATAATATAATGATTGCATGTAGGATAATTCCCTTATTAGGGACATATTGGTGTGAATTGGGAATTACACGTGATGTGTGAAAATGAATTAGAAAGTTTTGATGGTTTTGTTCCAATTTATACATTAATGAGTGAAGTTTTTTAGACTTAAAATTTTGACATAATAGTGGTCAGAATTGAGTGTATATTTTTTTTCTTGTTTGAGAAGGCATTTCAAGACACTAGGCATAGTAATGTCTTTTCAAAGAATGAAAAAATCATTAAGAATATTTTGGAAATTTTGGAAAAAAGAATATTAGTGACCAATGAAGACCCTTGATAGGGCATGTGGGGATGAAATACATGCATGGGATCTTGAAAAAGATACCAAAAAAATAGAAATAAATTGGCCCCAAAAAAGGTGGTCCTAGTTGATAGATAATGATGCACCCTATTAGGGCATATTTGATTGTTGATCAATCTAAAAAGGTTTGTCCTATTACAGAATATGTTTATTTAAAAAATTATTAGGCATGTGATGAATTCATTGGTGAATAGTAGACAAAGAGAGCTCTTATATTGGCATTTTTTATTACATTTCCCACATCTAGATGTTTGATATAAAACCAAACCAGTATGCACCATGATATAAATAGCCATGATGACCAACCTATAACATGTAGAAAGATAAACCCATGATCTACTATAAAAATTAAAACATCACACCAATGATAAAAAATCATGATTGGATGATGGCTTATGCCAATGGATAGACTCAAGTACAACTACATAACACATCACCATGATGATGCCCCTGTCAACACTAGGGACTGAGTTGAGGCCATAATAGAAAAAATAAATAAATAATATTTAATGAAATAGGTAGACACAAACTGAAATAAAAATAATATAAATCAAATCTAATTACTCTAAGAAATGCACCAAGAACAACAAAAATGCCCCAAACATTATGTGGGACAACCCTGATGGCTTCTTGAGAGGAGAGTGTAAAAATTATATTTAACATATGGGTCCATGCTCACAATAAATAAACACATGTTTCAGTAAGAGGTGGAAAAATAAATTAGTTAGAATAAAATGGCTCAAAAAATAGGTAAACGATGCAAAAATGAGCCTCATGGGAAGAAATAAGGATCACAAACAAGTCTAGGGGTAAAAATTCAAAATTTTAATTATATATTCTCCCATGGGCGGTGAAAACTTTTAATTTTTACCCTACACTATTGAAATTTAGAGATTTGACATTTGTGTGTGAAAGAGACAAGGAAAATGGCTAATATCTCATACCACCTTAGGGAGTGTATTCAAGAGTACCAGCAACCACCAGGGAGTGGGCAATTGGTAATTACCTTTTTTTCTTTTTAATTTAGTCATTAATTACATTTAATATTAGGTAAAAATAAAAATTTAGTGACTTCATAATTTTTGAAAGAGGGGGAAAATCATTGATGCAAATATTGATTTCACCATGAAATTGGTGAACTTACAACATAAATGATGAAATTACTAAAATCAGTGAATATCATTACATCGATGATATCACATGTTTTGATGTCAAACATATAAATGATGAGTTTATTGATAAAATTGTGAGGTCACTAGACAAATTTTGGTATCGATAGTAAATGGAAAAATCACCCATCAAACAACATAGGGCATAAAATGGTGAATTCACTATAATTGTGAGGTCATCTTGCCAAATTGTGGGATCGACCTACATAACAATGAAGTTATGAAACTAAGGAAACTAGTGGGATCACCCTGTAGAATATAAAAAACACTCTATAGAATGATGAAGTCACTAAATAATAAAGTGAAGTTGCCAAAAATGGTAAGCCGTCCAAGAAAAAAGGGAAACTAGGATAGAAGAATAAAATTCTAAGTCCAAAACTAAAAGACAATGGTTAAATTGATCAACTAAAATAAAAATAGACACGTGACTAAATTGATTCTATTTGGTTAGTGTTATGAAAGAGTGTGTATATTTAGTCATAGTGCATGAGTGATAGTCACATGTATTACGTTAGCTTAGAATTATGATGGATGAGATTGTGTGGCTATTATAGGTAGTAGATTTATGACACAAACCTATTTCTAGTGATTCAATCAGATCTTGTATATTTATAAATGCTAGTGAAGCACTAGCATTAATATACTTTAAAATTTCATCTACCTACTAGAGAGGCCACCATGACCTTGGAGGATGTTTACAAGATTTTTTGAGTGCCTATTCAGGGTTAACAAATCTATTGGATGCCAAAGGGTCGGATTGCAGTATTGGAAGATGTGAGTAGAGTAACAGACTTGGTGATTGAAGATGGGTCCATTGACGTTGATGCATTAGAGGATATATTTTGGCCTCTAATAATTTTTTATGGAGCTTCACCCCCTCTACCATAGGGTTCAGTTCCCTAAGAGGTATTGATTTTGATGGCTCTTATTAGTAGCCTCCAACTACCTAACAAGGCACACCAATTCTTTCATATTGGGATGATAGGCATCATAAAAGACGTGTTGTACCATAATAATCACTTATAATAGGTCCCTATTATATTGGATCATCACTACCGTAACCTACACATGATCACATATCATAGAGATCACAGTATTGGACACAATACTCTACTCTAGGTTTGGGCTTGGCAGCACATAACTATAGAGTGGCATGTTAGAGAACAATTTCAGTGGGGACCTATATATCTAGTGGATTATGGTTGGATCCATATGGGACTGGGATTACAAGGACATTGAGTTGATTTGTACTTTTACATGGGATCCATTGATGAGATGGTAGATGATGATTTTATCCAGTAGTCATACCTAGTAATATAGTTTGGTTAGATAGAGAACAGATTTATATTTCAGTATATGTTGACACCTTACTACCTAATAGTTCACCATGAATTCATCATGGATAAATATAGGCCATATCATTCATAACATTATTTTGGATTTCAAAAAGATGTGCCAAATAGGCCCCACTTTTATACACATGTTATGCAAGAGATTAGAGAGTGGGGGCTACCAGTACTTAGAGACTAGGCCATTATAGATTTTGATATGGTACAACCCATAGTGTGTACTTATATAGGTGGGTTTACATATGCTTATACAACATGGTTGGTAGGCTTCCACCCCATCAACCACAATATAGACCACATAAAATTATAATCCAAAATATTATAGACCACAAAGATCTAATGGTCTATGCAACCACACTTTTTCATCCTTGTCATAACCCACTAATGATGTATAGTTTAAGGGACAAATTTTTTCTTAGATAAGGTTTCTTCCTATAATTATCTCCCATTATCCTGCATCTACCTAGTCATGTCTCACTTACCCTGAGATGAGGATAATCATGCAAGGAGTGCTCATAGGAATCATCTATGCAACTATAGGTGTTAACAACTCATCTCTACCCCTCATATATATACATACATATATATATATATATATATATATATATATATATATACACACACACATATATATATATATATACATATATATATATATATACATATATATATATACATATACATATACATATATATATATATAAGTTAATAGGAGATAAATTTCCAATTTTAGGAAAACACGCTAATGATAATTTATCTTAGAGGGCAATGGAAAGAGAGTGAATCAAAATATATGTATAGACAAAGTGAATCAAATGTTGTGATTCCTCCACTTCATTCACAAACAATGACATTGGATGAGATTTATCACCAGTATTCATTGACACATGCTCATAGGGCTTAAGTTTTCTCCTCATTGCTATTTGGATTTTTTGCTTTATTTCACATTTCTAATAAATATGAATACAATCTAAATGAATTGCATCTATTTTAGGTTATCATCAAGGATGTAGAAAGAGATTCAAAAATTTCATATATTTTTTGATAGTTTGTTATTATTTATAAATTAGGGTTATTATAATTTAAATTATAATATTTATATGCACATTTTATGAAAATATGATATGTCCACATGTAGAAAACACTATCAATCTAGTTATGAAATTGAATCTTATTTTTTGATTTGATATGTCTTATTGTTAATTATGTGTGTCACAATTTGAATCTTGTTGAATGTAACAAAAGCTTCTTTGAATTAATACTTAAGAATGATATTCATTTTTATTTATTAAAATAAACTAATCTATTATTTATATGAATAGTAAACTACATAATTGAAATTTATTCCAATGATATAAAAAAGAAAAATATATTTCTACTTTATTTATTTGGGTCTCTCTTCATATAAATTCCTATTGTTAATGATTGTTTCCTTCAGTCCCATTGACTTAATTTTATTCATTTGTGGATATTAATAAAGCTTCATTCTTTCTTTCTTCCTTTGATGAAATCTAAGATAATGTTAATAAACCATCACATAGATCAACAATCATCACATATATATGCAAAACAAAAATAACTTCATTAAAGATGGTGGAATCTAAATCTACTCATACTAATAGTATTATTAAGGATATGAATGCCCATCATATTAAAAATATAGATAGCTTGGATATATCTATGGATATAATTGATAAGGTGTTGGAGGGATTGAATCTACTCAAGACTCAAGGGACCATTGCCCCAATAAAGCCAATGCCTCTATTTTTTAGAAGGAAAAAAGGAATATTGGAAAAGTATATAAAGAAATAGCTGATGAGATTAAAGGGAAAGCTAATTATAAATATATTTATGTGAAACTTGACTTACATAGGGACTTTTGAGGTTTTTCTTAAGATACTATAACATCCTAAAAAATTCCATCAAGAATCAGAATTAGGAGAGATATGTTCTTAGTGGCAAAGAATATATTAAGGAAGTTTTTACTCAATGAGAAGAATGTAAGAAAGGGTAAGATTCCTCAAATAAGAGAACAATTCCATGAATGAAAACTTAGAGACTATGGAAGGAATCATTCAAATATTCAATTCAAGACATGAAAGTGAAGCTACGAGTAAAATGGAAAGAGATATAAATGTCATTTAAGGGACAATAATGTTGCTTATCTATTATAGGGTAGGAAACATAAGGAAATGGCCTTGAATAAAATGTTGGTTAATTGAAATAAAATAACTTCATTATACCCCCTGGCATCATCTAAGGGCTCTACCATCCCATAGCCATGTGTTTTTTGCTTCAACTTCTAGGCCCTTGAATTACCAAAATGATGCCATGTGGCATCATCATATGTTTTCATCATCCCATATCCATGTGGCCATGACAGCAACTCTTAGGCCCCGAGGTCATTAGATGATGCCACATGGTATTATATTTGGGTTCCTACATCTTACAACCATGTGGTTATTTCCTCAGGTCCCAAGCACCTAGGTTGTCAAGATGATGCCATGTGGCCTAATCCTAGGGTTACATCATCCCAAAGACACATGGCCCTTATCTCAACTCCCAGACCCCCATGTCACTATGATGATGCTACATGGCATCATCCCAAGGCTCTAACATCTCAGAGCCAATTGAACATTCCAATTATCCATCTCTAGTTTAAGACTTGGGTATTTTTAATCATAATTTTGATTTTTTAAAATATTTCTAAATTTATGGATATAAATACACTAAAAATAAAAACATTTATTTGAAAATTTAAGGGCCTTCTTGTAATCCCAAATATTATAGACCACAAAGATTCAATAGTCTAGCATCATCATGGGGATCTGGTATCCCATATCCAATTGAAAATTCCTATGAGCCATTTATAAGTTTAGGAATTTGGTTTTTTAATCATTATTTTAATTTCTTTAAAATATTTCAAATTTTATGTGGATAAAAACACTAAAATCTAGGAAATAATTATTTGAAAACTTAAGGGCCTGATTATAATCCCAAAGATTACATACCACAAAGATCTAATAATCTATGTAACCACTCTTTTTCATACTTGTCATAATCCACTAATAATGTATAATTTAAGGGATATGTTTTTTCTTAGATAAGGTTTCTTCCTAAAATTATATTGAAGACAAGTATATGAAAATACTAAGAGCAAATGCAAAATTAAACGTATTTGAAGACACTAGAATGAGAGAGCTAGGGGAGTTACTAAATCAAATTATCATATTATTTCACTTTAAATTTAGGTAGGTTATCCAAGTTTTTTACAATATTTGTATTGATTTAAATATATCAATTTACTTAGATATATTAAGTGTTGGTACGAATCCTACTATGATATGCATCAAATTTTCCACTTTTAGGTCATTTCACCTTAAATTTAGGCAAGTTATATGAGTTTTTCACAATCCTTGATTTAACATTTTAGATCATTCATTCTCTATTTCAAGAACAAATTTACTGAATGCTTTCATTTTTTCAATTTGTATCTTAGTTCATCTCTTGGAATAATGAAATTCAGCTTTGATTTTAGTGAAAATGGCTCTTCCTTTGTTATGTTTTTATTGTTGTTTAAAAATATTAACCATTGAAATTTTAAATATTTATACATTTATTTATAAATGACTTGGCCACTACATTATAAATTTTAAAAATTTTGATTGTGTTTTTTTGTATCATGCCCATAATTTCCCACTTTTCACTTTCACAAATTGATAGGAAGCCCAAAGCCACATGACATCAACCCGTAGAGCATCAAGACATAAGGAATGCTCCACATGTCCAAGATCATGACAAGTGTTCAAAATGCAAAGATTAAGAATTTAAATGAAATCCATAAGGTACACAAACTTAAAAAATAAAAATCCACTTTCAATGAATTCAAAGTTAGATTTTGCCAAATTGAAAATAGATTTTATCCATTTTTATGAAACCTTTCAATTCTAAAATGTGAAAATATATTAACATTTGAATATTAATTATAAAATAAAGTATAAATATATTATGTTGTTTACAAAATATCTATAAAGATCTAAAATAGTAGGACAACTTGTCTATATCTAATGTGAAATGCCCTGAAATAGTGAAATTTGATGCATTTCCAAAATACGAGTCAAACAAGACTTAATAAATATAAGAAAATTCATAAACTTAAATCAAATAGTCCTAGATAATAATTATAGACCAATTTCAATAATGGAATTTGATTAACAGACTTGGTTAATATCAATGAAGCACTTATAAAATAAAACCTCATGTCTAGGAACCTTCAAACTAAAGACTGAACTAAAACAAGATGGTCCCCATCTAGGCAATTGAAGATGGGGTGTGTTGGACCCAACAAGTCCCCATATAAAATTATGCATATCAAGTGTGTTTAACCTAGCGTGTTTGATGTCATTATCATTTTATTTTGATGTATTTATTTTCATATTTACTATTCAAAATCATTGAATCTTCCCCCCATATGTATTGTTTTGTAACTAAATACAAATTTTAATTTTTCTATAAATAACAATATTACCTTTTTTAAATATAAGAGAAATATATGTCATATTTTTGTAAACACATACACTAATCCCTCAATTGATCAATCACCATGAAAGTATGTTATTCTTAAAACTCTCTAAACATGAAAAGAAACCTAGATAGATTATAACAAATTAAAAAACAAGGGATAATACTATATTTTTTAACCAATACAATCACAAAATTTTAATACATATTAATATACTTTCAAATCAAATATTAAAACTTAGTCTTTAGTTGTAAATAAATTATAAATGTATAAGCATAAAATGGTAAGAGATTGTAGTGATAAAAAAATATGATATTAAAACAAGGGTACATATGATGATGAAAAATAATAGGATTGAGTACATGTGTTGGGTCTAAATCTTTAAAAAAATTAATACCTATATTTATATGTAATACATGAATATTTTTTTTAAATGTTTCAATATAACATGATTATAAATAAATTGAAATGAAAAATTTAATCTATACAACAACATAGATCACACATTTTTATTATCGGTATTTTTTCATGTTCATGTTAATACAAAAAAGTATTATGTAAAATGTCAAAATGTATTACTTAAATCTTTCCATGTGTCGACTATGTCAGCCAAAAGAAAGAATGGGTTACAAATAAAAAAGCATATATAATTTTCCACCAATATTCTATACAATTTTATCAATAGATATACCTAGCATGCATGTTTGTAATATCAAAAAAAACTATTATGCCAGGTCTTGGAAAACATCTCGTATTCTAAAATTTAAAAATAAATTATTAAACACATTTATCAACAAAACTTAGAAAAATAATTTTCAATTTTACAAACATATATACAAGTAAATATTGTGAGAACCTCACTAGTTTAGAACATGATTAAATTCTATTAAATAACATAAATTGTGTTGTCTATTTAAATTATGAAATTACTATTCATCTAAAATTTTCATAACATTAACACATCTACTAAGATGTATTTTTAATATTGCTTAAATGATATTTCTATCAGTGTTGGTAGTAAATTCTTTTATAAAGGTTTTTTCAAAATGCATCCAATCTTCCCATCTCTTGTATAGACATTACATGTCAATGCATGAACAAAATAATGACCTAAATTTAATGGACATGTTGGATAATGTAAAGAACCATCATGCTCAAGATCTATTTGTAGAATCACATGATGGCAAGAATCACATACTAGATGGAATTTAGTTGAATATATATTTTTTGGTTTTAATGTTCTCATAAATTTAAAATATTACTACTAACTAATTTTTTCCTCAACTTTTTCAAGGAACAAAAAAACACAGTTGCAAGTTTTTATTATTTACCAAAAATAGAAAAAAAAAAAAAAGGAAACATAAAAAGAAACAACACTTACCTAAATGTTTGCTACAATTATTATCTACAAATATTTTTGATGATTTCATTAGCTAATGGTTCGACAAACAAAGAAAAATTTGTTCATAGTGCTTGTGAACCTTTTGTCCCTTTACATATGACATTTTTGAAAGTGTACATAAGTTAATTTTTGGACACTAATTAATCTTGTGCTACATGGATAACTTGTTGATGTTACTCACTAAGTTCAATTTAAAAATAAATAGTTATAGTTAATTAGTAAATAAATAAAAGCTAAAAATAAAGTGAAAATGAATATATACTCATTATTGCAATGTTGTATCCTACTTCTCCATCCTTCACATGTAAGTTAAAATATTTATTTGTTTGTTGACAATTTGCTATCAAGGCTCCAAATGAGCCTACTAAGGATGGATTATCTGATGTTATGATATCAAAAATTGCACTATTAGGTACAAGTTTACATTTTTTACAAACCATAGCTATGTTTTTCATACTTGATTTTTTAGTCAAAAAATGCAAAAGGAAACATCTCCTCTTTCTTATTTTGATTTTTCCTTGATCAATAATTTTGAAACTTGAATACTTTTCCCTAGAGCATTGTGTGTTTTAATTTTGTAGATTCATTTTTTTTTGGTGTTCATTGTTATAGTCATATATCCATACACATAAACCAAATCAATATGCAGTATCTCTAACTTGATTGAAGAGGTAGGATTTGTAATATGGGTAGACCCATTAATAGTTAAAATATCCCCTTCAAAGCCAATAATGACTTTACCATCACAAATGTCCAATATTGTGTGTGCAATAACTATTTCTATTTGCATCCTGAAAGGAAAGAAAAAATTTATCCATTTTTTTATAATAGTATAATGACAAGATTATAAATCAAAAATATATCCTTTTATTTTTTTCTAACAAAAAAATATATTGAACAAACAATAGATATCAATCAAAAATGATTCAAGCATCACCATTTTTGTTGTTATCGCTGAGTAGAATCTATTTCATTAGCACCAGATAAAGTCATTGTTGATTCTTGGCTTGCTTCTATTTATGAATCCATTTATTTTAAGATTTTTCCAAATAGTATTACTAATAACAAGACTTGAAAAAAAATCAAATGAATAGTGAAAAAAATATATTTAAAAAATAACTTCTAAAAAAAAACTCTACTTCCAAATCCAACCAAAAAAAGACACAAACCTCATGATAAAAATATATTTTTTTAAAAATGTGTATCTATGTTAACATGTTAGACAAACAATTACTTTGAAAAGGAAACACAAGAATAGTTTCAGAGAAGAAAATAGATTTTTGAATTGTTCATAGATAAAAGAATAGTATATACATACTTGTTTCTTACTTGATTCAATTATTTTTGGTGAATAAGAAACAATCTTAACATACACTCCATAATTTAAATATAATGATTAAAACATTCTATGTAAATAACATTGATAAAAATTTAATAGATAAAATTCTATAGAAGATAATTTATTCACCTAGGACTTATTAACTGTTCAATGCAAACCAAAGCCAATTAACTATTAGTCAAAATGAACAACTTCTACAACCCACATGTAGTAAAAATATCTGAATGGTGACTAGCTATAGCAATTTCCATTTCCTTATTTAATATCTTTCCCTTTATTTTTAAAGTCTAAATTTGATTTCCATATTGAACATAATATTTTACTTTAAATTAGATTTAATTCCTAGCTTTACTTGTATATTATAATTTGTAGTGCATACTAGACATAATCTTTTACTTAAGATTAGATTTAATTCCTATCTCTATTTGTACATTGCAATCTTACTCTTTTACTTAAGATAAGATTTGATCCATATATCTACATGTACATTTCAATAGATATAATATATTTCAAATAGATATTGAATTATCTAAATGCATTAAATTGTTTTTATGTGCAAGTTCATTGCATATGTGTACCACAAAATCTAGATGCATGTTCCTAACTAAATGTGCACTTGTTTTTATTAATATTTGTTATACGGTAAATTAATATGCATTTAATAATTTTATCATAATTTTATCCACACTATTCATTTATTTACTGATCTCTAAGTTTTGTCCCCAAATAGAGGGTTTAGTAATGTAGTTTAGCCTTTATAATCGCCCCCAATTATAAGTTCCAATTTTTAATTTCCCAACAAAGAGACTTATTGATTAAAGATCTACACTTTTCCATGAATTTCCAAACTTGATAATCATGCCTCTAGTATTTAGTGGTGAAGATACAAGTTGGATTCTCAATATTATCAAGTTACTTTCTATTTAAGGGAATAATCCAAATGTTTTCCTTATCTGATTAAATCCTCCAAATAATTTTGTCTCCCAAATATTTATGCATCAAAAATAATTTTTTGATCCTAAAACCACATTAAGATTTGTAAAAGTATATATTAATACATTTTATTAATTTCATTTTCTTAGATTTACTAGTGCAATTCCACATTATTATTTTCATAATATTTGTTAGTCAGATCGCCATAATCATAATAACTTTTGAAACTATCATATAAACCATAATACTTTGTAGGACATGTTGAATGAGTAGTATTTTTCCAACCCAAGAAATCTATTTACCTCTTTATGTGGCTAGTTTATTTCTAAAATTAGTTACCGATTTTTCCCCAAATTAGTTTTTTGAGCAACCATCAAAAAATTGGACTCTTACTAAGGAGAGTTCCAATAGAAAACCCTAAGATATAATTAATCTTATTTTGTCTAGAGATAGAATTGTGAAGGAAAATATATACTTTATTGAATGAGGTTAATCACCTGATCTGAAACCCTTTGATACCAATCCTATATATTTTTTAACACTCACTTCCTATACATGAGTTGTATTTCCCATAATAGTATCATCTAGAAAAAAATTGTGGTAAAAATAAACATTTTTTTGTAATATTGATACCACTGATAAAATTCAAATATTTCTACTTAGAGAAAGTTATAAACAAATCATATTCCATGATGATAAACAACTAAGGGGATATTATGTCACCTTGTCAAATACCTCTTAACATTTTTAATAAGCTAGCTAGAATTCCATTAACTATGATAAAAAAAACATGGGAGTAGAGACACAATATTTTACCCAATTACAACAAGATTTGAAGAAAATAGACTTATTTAGGAAATACTTTAAATATAAAATTCTTGTTAAACCTATAATATGCATTTATAATATAAATCTATAAGACCATATACTATTCCTTCTTCAAATTCACAAAAGTTAACATCTCATGTATGATCACTACTCCATCTAAAATTTGTTTGTTGATAAAAATTCCATCTTGTTGATTTGAGATTAAAAATGAAAGAAGAATCTAAATTCATTTATACATAACCTTATAACGAATTTTATAAATGGTATTACACAAGGCTATAGGATTGAAACTATCCATAGAATCTAGATTGGCCTTCTTAGGGATAAAAAGTAATAAAGTGAAATCAAAATATTTAAAACATTTATAGATGATCTATATTCACTAACTAACCAAATAATTTCCTTTTTCATGATATCCTAAAGCACTATTAGTTTTACTTAATACTTTTCTCGAAAACCTCTTGGTTCTAGGTATGATGTTTTTGTTTGATAAAATTTAGTTTGTGAGCCACAATATACATCCTAGTGCTTCCTATTAGAGCTTGATATTTCCACCATTATTTCAGGAGCGTAATTAGGCTATGATACTTGATCTTAATTATCTCAATTATAAATGGCATTCTATCTAGGAAACCATATTTTTTAACCTTGTGGGTGATTGGCATGTGATCAGATACATACACTTTTATAATATTATATTATCATACCTAGTTTCAATTTAACCACTAGTTATAAACTAATAACCTATCAATGTAATATGTTATATTACTAAAATCAACCCTTCGATTAGACAAAGGAATGAGAACAAAGTAAAAATTGAATAATTTATAGTAATAAAGACAAAGTAAATGGATAATTTACAGTGTTAGAAAAAAAACTAGTTTGAAGTTTGTATAATGTAGAATTAATGAGTGATTTTCATGGGCAAAAAAATAAATTTGTGAACCATGAAGCATGTACACCTTTATACAAATCACACATGACCTAATTTGGAGTAGTTCCAAATGGGATTTGCATTCAATGAGTCTTTAGGGGATTTTTGAAAGGTGTATGCCCTTTGAACAATTTAATCTTTGACTTCTCCACTCTCCCTCCAATAGTGATTTGGGTTTAGGCTTGGGGAGGTCTGAACCTAGCCTAAAACTAGTCATGAATAAGCCGATATGATTTTTATAAAATATAGGAATCATTTTCATCTTTGTCAACACATTTGATCAAGCAAATTTCATTATATATATATATATATATATATATATATATGGGTTTATAGAGGAGAACCCATAGTTTTTAAATATATAATTTTTTAATCTTAAACTAAATATTATCTAAAATGATTACTTAATTTATACATAACATATCTTATTATGGGATATATACATATAATTACAAATACATTTATAATTTTTTGATCATTAATCAAAATTATATATATATATATATATATATATATATATATATATATATGGGTTTATAGAGGAGAACCCATAGTTTTTAAATATATAATTTTTTAATGTTAAACTAAATATTATCTAAAATGATTACTTAATTTATACATAACATACCTTATCATGGGCTATATACATATAATTACAAATACATTTATAATTTTTTGATCATTAATCAAAAGTTTATGAAACTTATACTTGATAAATCTAGCCATTGTTAGATATGCTTTAAAATGATTTTCATGAAGTTGAGGTCAAAAAGTTATGTTTGTACACTTAAAGTTCCAATTTTGCAGTTGTTTTGACTTGTAAAATTATCTAAAAATATATTTATTTAGTTATTTAAAAAATTAATTAAAAAATCTTGACTAACCTTTGACATTTCATCTATCATTTATGAAATTTCATACAATAATTCACTAGTTTACTCAAAAAAAAACTTTTGTCTCCTTATATTTTCACCAAAATGTGTCAAGACATTATCATAAATGCATTAATTTCACACACTTTTATCCTCTGGGTATTTTATATATATATATATATATATATATATATATATATATATATATATATATATATACATTTAAAAAACTACATTCAGAATGCCACAACTCATATTCCTATGTTATTGTCAAATTCATATTCCAATTGTTTCTAAAACTCTCCTAGTAAAATTGTTATTATTTTCAGAAGAAAAACATGTCACTTCATGCCCCCTTTAGTCCCCCATTATCCTGAATCTACCTAGTCATGTCTCACTCATCTTGAGATGAGGATAATCATGCAAGGAGTGCTCAAAGGAATAATCCATGCAACTATAGGTGTTAACGGCTCATTTCTACCCATCTTGGATCTATAGTAATAATTGTAGGAAAAAGTTGCAAGTTAGTTACATTAAAAAAAAAGCTAATAGGAGAGAAATTTATAATTGTAGGAAAACATGATAATGATAATTTAGCTTAGAGAGAGATGGAAAGAGAGTGAATCAAAATATATGTATAAACAAAGTGAATCAAATGTTGTGATTCCTCCACTTCATTCACAAACAAAGACATTGGATGAGTTTATCACCAATATTCATTGACACATGCTCATAGGGATTAAGTTTTTTCCTCATTTTTATTTAGATTTTTTCCTTTATTTCATATTTCCAAGAAATATGAATATAATCTAAATGAATTGTTTATCTTTTAGGTTATCATCAAGGATGCAGAAATAGATTCAAAAATGTCATATATTTTTTGATAGTTTGTTATATTTATAAATGAGGGTTATTATAATTTAAATTATAATATTTATACGCACATGTAATGAAACTATGATATGTCCACATGTAGAAAACATTGTTAATCTAGTTATGAAATTGAATCTTATGTTGTGATTCGACATGCCTTATTGTTAATTATGTGTGTCACAATTTGAATCTTGTTGAATGTAACAAAAGGTTCTTCAAGTTAATACTCAAGAATGATATTCATTTGTATTTATTAAAATAAAATTATCTATTATTTATATGAATAGTAAACTGCATAATTAAAATTTATTCCAATGATATAAAAAAGCAAAATATATTTCTTCTTTATTTCTTTGGGTCTCTCTTCATATAACTTCCTATTGTTAATGGTTGTTTCCTTCAGTCCCATTGACTTAATTTTGTTCATTTGTGGATATTAATATAGATTCATTCTTTCTTTCTTCCTTTAATGAAATATAAGATAATATTAATAAACCACCACATATACATGCACAACAAAATAACTTCATTAAAGATGGTGGAACCTAAATCTGCTCCTACAAATAATATTGTTAAGGATATGAATGTCCTTTGTATTACAAACATAGATAGCCTAGATATCTATATGGATAGAATTTATAAGGTGTCGGAGGGATTGAATCTACTCATACTCAATGGACCATTGCCCCAACAAAGCCAATGCCTCTATTTTTTAGAAGGAAAAATGAATATTGGCAAAGTCTATGAATTAATAGTTGATGAGATTAAGGGGCAGGCTAATTATAAATAGATTTATGATAAACTTGGCTTACATAGGGATTTTTAAGGTCTTTCTTAAGATTCCATAACATCCTAAAAAATTCCAACAAGAATCAGAATTAGTAGAGATATGTTCTTAGTGGCAAAGAATATATTAAGGAAGTTTTTACTCACTGAGAAGAATGTAAGAAAGGGTAAGATTCCTCAAGTAAGAGAATAATTGCATGAATGAAAACCTGGAGAATATGGAAGGAATCATTCAAATATTCAATTAGAGACATGAAAGTGAAGCTATGAGTAAAATGGAAAAAGATATAAATTTCATTTAAGGGACAAGAATGTTGCTTCTCCGTTATAGGGTAGGGAAGATAAGGAAATGGCCTTGAATAAAATATTGGTTAATTGAAACAAAATAACTTCATTGTAATCATTATAACATTAGTACATAAAATTCATGAAATTCAAGCATTTAAACTATTTATGAAAATTCATACATCAATCTTGGAAAGATATTAATTTATGAATACTTTTGAGAAGGATAACCTGTATGCAAGAACAACATGTTCAACAAATAATAATGGCATAGAAGAAGTAAATGTTTATACATGAATTATAACAATGTATGATTCACATCTAGATATGTTAAATAGATTTATATCTAAATTATGTCATAATGATATAAAAAATAGGACTTATCGAGATACAATCTATATCATAATATAAATATACAAAATATTCCATATATGCATATAATATGGCCCATATTGACATACAAAATAAATTATGCCTACAAATACTTGTAGCAAAACATATAACTCTCTTGATCCTCAATGACTCCAAATAAATTGCATTCCTTACCATTTATTTAGAATTATGGGTGTTTCATGACTCATTAAGGGGAGAAACTATCCTTTTAGCATGTGAAGGATTGAATGTTTCTTCAGCAACCTCATAATATTATGGTTTCCTCACAAAATATGGAATATAAATTTTATGTGTAGAAAATTATAGAGTTTCTTTTAATATAATTTTGCAACAAGGTGATTTTAGTTTCATCACATTCTACCTAAATAGTTGTCTCGGGCTACATGACTATGAATATATATACAATGGAGAATCCTATGGAGCATAAATATATGATTAGATCTATATATGCATACAAATATAAATATGATGTAGACTATCATTACTTGAAGTTAAAAAAATAATTTTACTATGTGTTCTCACCAATCTCTATCTATGAATCAAGTGCTATAGTGAGGAGATAGTGGATCTTGGGATGGAATTGTAACATCATTCAAATGTTGTTCTGATCCATGTGAGGTACCCATAGCATATTTCATCTTCTATAAAGCCAACACATGAAAGAGTTCAATTATGAATCAAATAAAATTAAACATATTTTAAAATAAATCGAAATTAATATTGTTATTTATGTACTTAAAGAGAAAGTGAGAGAGGGATATAAAGAGAAAAATGATTCCTTCTATACAAAAACTATGGTGTACAAAAAATATTTAAACAATATGTAGCAATTTCATGTAATTGTTAGTGTTTCAAACCTAAATTTAGGGTACTACAATGCTAATTTCAACCTCAACAACATAATTTAAGCCAAGTGAGGTTCCTAAGATATTGGTGATCATCTATACAAGTAACAAAAAAAATTAGTCAAATATTAGCTAAATAAGTAGACATATACTAAAAGATAAACTTAATATTCTTTTACATACATAAATAAACTATAATTAAAATTAAACTTGTGTGTCAATTAAATATGGTGAAGTATATAAGCCCTATATAATTCATCGTGTGATAATGGGAGGTGGTGAAGAAACTATAGATGGTATATAGTCTAGCATGTTAGTGTCATAAGTTGCTAAATCAACTATAGATGATGTATACTTAGTATGATAGTGTCCTAAGGTTCTAAAGCAACTACATATGACATTTAATCAAGTTTTATGGTGCTTAAGATGCTAAATAAATTATATATGAAATATATTATTCTATATATGTAATGTCTAAAGATGTTGAAGTAACTATAAATGGCATAAATTAGGGGGTACTAGTGTGCTACACAAATGTAGGTCTAGTCTCCATAGGTGTAACATGTGTATGTCTAATCTGAATAAGAGGTCCAATATACTTCCTCCCACATGATGTGAAATTATATACAGGCACTATAGGATGATTGCTAATTATGCCACTACTGGTAGGAGGGACACTATTATATGTGCCACCACCCATAGCCTATGTAAATCCTTAGTGTATATAGTCCATGGTCAATCATAACCTATGTGAGACTAGTAACTGACTCAAGGGTGTCCACCTATGTTATAAAATGAAAGATTTTATGGATAGAAGTATGTGTTAAATTGGCCTTCTAATTCTATTAACTATATTATGGTAGTTATGGTCCCATCTAGCACCATGTATATCAAATGATGACCTACCTTTCCTACCTTGTGAGGCATTCATGTCAAAATAATTTGAGATTTAATGTAGCTCACAAACTTAGAATAAAATTTTCTCAAAAAATATAATGGGACCGCATTATTATTATGTGGAATTTCATCACACACCATCCACCACCTATCCCAAAATTTATTTTTTATCTCTAAATGAACATGTTAATCAATGTTAATATGTTTGTAACTTGTTGGTGGTGATTGGTTGGTTATAGGGTTAAGAAACAAAGCACACACTTGTTATTTTTTTATCATTTTTTAACCTCTTCATATTACAATTTATTAAAATAATATTTTTTCTACAATGCAACATTACATCAAATTACAAAGTGGCATTTCTCACTTTGTTAAAAATGGCCTCCAATATACTAACAAGTGAATTCCATGCACTATGACTTAAAGAGTGATGCTAACTATCGATAATACTTTATAATTTTTGTCATTTTAGATTATATTATTCATACAATTCAACTTATTCTTCTACAAAGTCAAACTGCTAAGGGCTTTGATCACAGTTTTTTCAACATTTTCCTCAGGAAATGGGTCCATCAAATTTGTATCTAGATTTATAAAAAATATAAGTTTTCTTCAATTTATGTGAGGTATTTTAATGCCAATTTAATTTAAATACCCTAAACATAAATATATATAGATGCAAACCATGAAATTAAAATTTAATAATAAACATACCTAATATTACAACCAAAATGTCAAATCAAGTTGGCAGGATGCAATGCTAAAGAGCACACATCCTCTTCAAGACCTATTCCAAAATGTGAAAACTCCAAATTGGAAAAAATTAATCATGGGTTTGAGTAAATAGGGAGAAAATAAAGTGTTAATAATGGTGTATGTCATTTTAGAGCCACAATGGACATATGCCCTTTTTGAAAAGTATGTATGCCCTTTTGCTTTGGCACCAAGCCAAAAAACATGCATGAAATTTTGAAAAAAAAAAGTGTGTACACCCTTTTTGAAAAGGGTGTGTGCTCTTTTTATTTGGAACCATGCCAATGAAAAATAGGAATGATTTATTTTTTTTAAAGGTGTATTCCCTTTGCAAAAAAAATCTTTCCAAGTATGCCATATTGTTTGTCCCCCAACTTTGTGCATCCTCCCATACAAAAAAACATCAAATCCTATCCTCTATCTTCTCTTCATAGCCCCCCTTTATTTTCTTCCCTTTCCATCTTTCTTATCACCTAGAATTGACTACTTTCTCACCTTCCCTCTAGGGACTCTCCATCTACCAGGAACTATCTTCACATTATGTTAGAAAAAGAAACCAAAAAAAGGTAAGAAATTCCACCTATAAACAAACTTGAATGGATTTCAATCAGACAAACCAATTAATAATGGACTCACTTTGTCATATTTATACCTAGGAAGATTTTTTTTAGCACACAATGGTTAAAAAAAGTGAATGAAATATAATCTAGGTATGAGTGTGTTAATTCAGTACCTAGTGAATGCAAAGTGACTTGTCTCATCCCTGGCAAGCTTCACTAGTCTGTAGCACTCTAAAAGAAGACTGTGTTAATCACATTAATTACTTAAAGATTTAAGTTATTTAATTTTATTGTATGACATATTGGTCTTGTTCAAAGATCAAACCTAGAATAAAATTTTGAGAAGCACGGTGGTGTCAAATAAAATGAAACATAGTAAGAACTAACAGTTAAAAGAGGAGTTATGATGAATCTTATGAATACTAATTATTGGTCTTCATACACTGATAAGTATGGGGGATCAATCACAAACAAGGCATTAACTACATGAAGGGTAAAATAAAGAATGAGATAGCCAATAATTAAAGGTATAGGTCTTCATGTTATTGAAAGATCTATTTGGACTTCAAAAGTTCTAATTAAAATTGTAGAATCACAAAAAATTATTCAAGGCCAAATTAGCTAATTGAAAACTAATTTACAAACCACAAACAAACTTCACCAGCTCAAGAACAACAACATAAACAATCCATAAGAAAGTGTGGCTCAACACTAAAAAGAGAAAAATTTGAAACACAACCCAAAAAAAATCAAAGAAAAAAACTCAGTTTATGTGTGATATAGTATAGCCTATCCACCATGGATGTTCCTACATCAAATTATGTCTAAGCTATGAGATTTTGGTCTGCTCCCTTGAATGTGGGAAATTGGCCTTGTTTGGATAGAAATTTTCATATTTTTCTTTACTCTAAATATGTACATTTTCTCTTCAAATGTGCCACTCCAAAAAATTGCATGCTTTCAATTTTCAAACTAGAGTATATTTGTTGTTCTAATGAAACTATTTTGTTTGATTTTTATTTTTTATTCAGAAAGGGTAGGCACTTTTTTCATTTCTCTTGTTGTTCTAATAAAATTCTTTGGATTGATTTTTTTCACTAAGATAGGGTAGCCACTTTTTTCATTTCTCTCTACTAGTGGTAGTGGTCAAAATTATATGTTAGTATTTGCAATCCTATCAAATTTTTTATATTTATTTTGAGCTCCCTAGTTTCCTTTTGTATGGTGTTATTTCTAAGTATACTCCCTAAGAGCAAACTAGATTATTTGGTTGATGTAGGGATTTATGAGTCTAAGCACGGATGAAGTAAAATATTTCTAGGGTGGTAAGGTTCATCTTATAGAAGAAACACTTGTTTTATCAAAGGGAAACATTCTATGTAAATATTTTCAGAGAGAAAAATGTAGAAATGGTCCACAAATAATCTATAAAGGGTATAATCAATTCCTTTATATAACTAGAAATCGATAACCTTAAGGAAACTTCTAAACCATGGAGTATCACTTAACAAGTATTTTATATTGAAAAATAATCAAGCCCTTGATTTTTGGAAGTCCTCTCAACTATAAGGTATAAAAGATGAAAAATTAATCAAATGGTGTGTAATAAACTTGTTTTGAGCATAGTTGGTTGCAAGATTGGGTGAGGGTGTTTCAGTGGACTACATTTTTTAGCCATACAATATCCTAATCATTCCATTCTTAGATTGGATACTCTCAAGGTGGCCTATTAGATTAAACTATAGACAAGATTATTCAAGGCAAGTAATACTCATGTAATTCACAAAATGTTGAGCAGCTGGGACTCAACATGATATATCATTTGGACTTGGTCTTGATACTTCTCTATGCCATGGTGGTTATTGACATTTCTAAGGGTCAAACTATTAATACAATTTGTGACAGTCTATGTATAAAGTATGCCTCCTTTATAAACCCTCAACTAAATGAGACTTACAATTATAACTTTAGAAAGTGAAGAAAAAATGAAGACCTACTATAATTGTCTCTAACTCTAGTGATGATGTTTAATTTTATTTTTTAATATTATTATTTTATTTTTTAATTATCACTTATAAAACCTTCATATTAAAAAATGAAAAGTTTTATATTAAAAATTGAAAACTTTAACAATCATTGTTAGTACCATATTCATCAATGTCTAATTATTTTCTTCCCATCCACTAATGAGTGTTGCAAGTTTCAAATTATCTCATTTTGTTATGATCCCACCTTCATACTCCTTGACATGATTGTTAAACATTGATATATCATGTGTATAGTTGATTTCTACACTTCATTTCTTAGTTGGACCATATTATTGTTCTGATGCAATGATAATGATTTTAGGATGATGTATTTATCATGTTTATGATTCCACACTTGATGATGTATTTATCATGTTATAATCTTGCATTGGTGATATATGGGTTATTTGATGCATTTTATATTTGATTACACTTTATTAATACTTTATCATTTTATCAATTTTTAAATCAAATACCGCTAATGGATTTAATTTGTGGTTACAAGTACTAATTATATGTTAGGCTAGATGTTGGCATCAACTATTGGGTAGCAGAGTAGTTATGAGTAGTTGGATGAGTTCTAATAGGTAACCTAGTATTCTTGATTAGTGTTGTGCCTTGGTTAGTTTTTATTCATTCATGCATTCCTGTTTCATAATGTCTTTCAACCTTTCACTTTCTATATCTTGTTATATTATTGTTGTCCCTACATGTTCTTTGGTGTTGCTTCCATCCACTCAAACATTCCCTCTTCCTTCTTTGTTGTGTGCTCCTTGTCACCCTAGCTCCTTTTTTCTCATCTTCAATTAACTCGAGCCCCCTAAAGACCTACTTAAGCCTACCTCCCCATGACACCCTTCCTTATGATTTATTTCACAAGTGACCTTGTGATTATTAATGGCCTAACTATTCAATCATTATGACTTTAAATATTTAGTGGAAATTATAATAATATCTATTATTATTATTGTTTTTGTTGTTGTTGTTGTTGCAGGCCTATTATAATTAGGCAATTTAAATAATATATATATTTCATTATTTAATTACTGATTATCCATGTTATTATTTTCCATTTTTAATTGTATGGCTTTGGACATTTAAAAGTAATTTTAAGTACTATGCATCTTATTATTTAAATTGTCATTAGATGTGTTCAATATTTTATTGATCCATATTATATAAAGAGGCCATTAATGACCAATATCTAGTGGAGTTGGCATGGTGCTCAATGGAAACGAGGGGGTCGAAGGACATGGGAGGAATGGGTGGCAAGTAGCATGGAGGAAGAAAGAAGAGAAAGTAGGTGGAAATGATGTGTAAGGGGACTGCTTTGGAGAAGTAGGTGAAAGGAAAGAAAGGAGAAGAGGAAATAATATGAAAAAGAAAGGAATGGAAAAGGGGGTAGATAGGAGGATGGAAGGGGAGACACAATAAGAGGAAAAAGAGGAGACATAGAGAGGAATGTAGAAGAAAATAATGGAGAGGAAAATGAAACATGGCAGGGGATGTCATGTATATATGGGTAGTTGCAAGACATTCCCTTATGGTAATTAAAATGTATGGATTAGTTAATAAACTCCTAGACCTTGGTTTCTAGTAATTATAATTCATTGTACATTCTTTTATAGATTGTTACATATACACACACACACACACACACACACACCTTGATGAATGGCATACTATGTTCTCAATAGCCATACCCTAAGAAATTTTGATTTAAATATTAAATGGATATAAATGACCTAGGTGGTAATTAAACCTTTTGTCAGTTTATTCATTTGTCATGATATATGATTCCTATTTCTTTTTAAATAATCCAAATGGGTTACTATTTAAGCAGTTGGGTAAACTAATGATGTTGACATTTCTTTAATTATTATTCCATTGTAGAAAAGAAAATGATTTTTGAGATTTAATGTTTAATATAGCTAAGATATGGGAGATTGTGGCTTTGGTTTTCATGATGATCTTAAAATCAAATTAAAATTGATTTGGGCATCCTAAATTTAAGGGGGTGAAAGTTATTCCTTGTTGATATGTTCTTAAAATCTCCTTATGGCTAGAAAAGTTTACCTTGGTTGGTTGTGTTGTAAATTAAATGTTATAATCTGGATATTTACATATGTTCTGAAAGTTGGGGGAAATCAAGGTATAAGTTAATTTATCAAATTGTTCGAATACGATTATATATATATATATATATATATATATATATATATATATATATATATAATGCAAAACTCTACCTGTACCTTTCTTTGACAACTAGTTATTTTTGTCCCTTGGGACAAGTTCATTTTTTCAAAAATAGAACATGATTCTTGGGTGAATATCTTTCATGTATTATTTTATTGGTCATTCATCTCAACAAACTAATTATGGTGTTTCTTTACAAAATTTGATTTGGGATAAAATTATATGTATGTGATCTTGGTTGGAATTTCTATATATTAATTCAAAGATTAGATTCTATTGGGATTAAATAAAATTTATGTATGCTTATGTATTTTTGATCAATATGAATCAGGTAAAACCTTGTTGGAATCATCTTTATATATAAAGAGGGTTTTTAATTTTAAATTAATGTTCTCGTTTTGTTTTGGTTTTTTCAATGTGGACTAATTAGCTACTAAAAACAAAGTAAATGTTGGGTTTTGAAGATTACTTAGAGATGAAGGTTGGTTGTGCATCATTGATCAAGATTTGTGGGAACTCCTCTTTTGCTAGGGAGGAATGACCTACAAATCACAAGTAAACACTTGGACAAAAATGGATCAGTAGGAAGATGAGTGGGTTTCCTGGTTACAAATCAATCCTGAGAAGCACAATGTTTGCTCGAATGGATGTCAACCCACTATTTTAAATTAAGATGAATAAAATGCTAAAAATTATGAAGATAAATGATTTCAAGATATAAATTATTTGAAAGATAATTTGAAAAATCTTAGATAAATTCAAATCATTTATTATATTTAAGATAAATAGAAAAGATAAACAAGATAAACAGATATAGAGGGATAAGATAGATAGATGTAATAGGTAATTTTTTAATGGATAAAATAGATAAGCATTTTACTAATTTATGCTAGTTTATTACTAGAATGTGGATTAACAAAATAAAATGTTAAATTGGATGGGGTTTTAAGATAGAAGTTTGTATTTAGAAGGATTCAGGTTTGTGACAAAAAAAAAGCTGCAGGGATCGATCCCAACTAGGAAGAATTGATGTCAATTCTATAATATCTATATAGAGTTATAAATAAGGAAATAAAGGATGAAAAAAAATATTGTAAGGTGTGTAATAAATTCCAAAAGGAAACTATGAACATTTGAATGTTAAAACTAAACAAAAGGATGAAAACAACTAAATAATAAGATGAATTAAATGCAATACATACCTTGAAAATAATCTTGGCATGAGGTTGATATTATGAATTTTTTTATCTATATTTGGGTAGAAAATCACCAAAAAGGGGTCTAACAATCACCTATGAGTCTCCTGGAGGAAGTTTGTCAGTATTTTAGGGTCAAAAATTGTCATCCAATTTAACAACATTTCAGAGTAAAAATTGTGGTCCTGAGCCATGGAGGCTCATTGTGTATATATGGATTGACATCAATCCATGATAATCAGAATCGATCATGGAAGATCAATGTTGATTGTGGAGGATTGATGTTGATTATCCTAATTTGTTAAAAAGTTGGCTTGGGTTGTTTTTAACTGTATACCAAAGGAAGTTAATGTAACACTAAGTTGTTTACATGCATTTTTGATGAGAGTAAGTTGTTAGAAGGGTTGTTGGGAGGTTGGATGGATTTTATTCTTATATTTTTTATGAATTTTGGTTTTTTATAATATTTTGGGTGGTTAGGGATGGTAAATAGTAATTAATAGGATTAATTACCATAGGTAAATAGAGGGTATATGTGATCTAAAAATTTGAGTCAAGAGAGGATGGTTAGTATCATGTTAGTTCTAAAATGAAAACAAAATAAAAGAAACACACTAACTAGCATAACATCTCTAGGTCTAGACACTAGGGAGAGCTTAGTTAACAAACATGAATAAAACACATAACTAAAATGCAAAAGAAACATTCTTTTACCTCCCTTGGATGCTCTAAAAATTTTGTTGTAGTGGCTTGCTCAGCTTGAAATCAATTTGGCATGGTAAAACTAATTGCAATGGATTTTTAAATCATTTTTACTTTACGACTTTGCATTTTCAAGTCTTAGAAATGATATTCATGACCTCTCTATTTATATATTTATGAGATGTCTAGAATCAACTTGAACCATCCATCATGAGATTGAGATGTGTGGTTTAGGATTCATTCCATTTTTGGAATTAAGTTTAGAATTATCCTCATCATGAAATTGGAAGAAGGGTGAGGCATGCAGGGCATCATGTAAGGCATTGATGAGGCATGGAGGGCATGAATCTTGATATTTATGGCATTTATGGCTTAGGGATGTCTTCTTAAGAAATGAGGTCACCTGATGATGCAAATATTCAATATGTATTTCTAAAAACAAGTATTCAACAAGTTTACATAGAATTATTAATTAGGCCTTGATTTGGGTTAATTATCTCTTAAGCATGATTAAGCACTTTGTGCACAAATTACTCAAATTGATCAGAATGCCTTGTTATTGGTCTAAATTTTGACTGAATTAGAATTGGAAGGTGATGTTAGATGCATTAGATCTGTTATCCCATTTAGGATGTTTCCAACAGTAAATAATGAAGGCACATGTCTCATGCAAGAGATTTGATAAGAAAGAGCAATCTAGAGCACCTAAGTGTAAAATTGGCATTTTAACACAGAATGGTTTGATCAAAGTTGGCTAGCCCATAAATTACATTGCCCCATTTAGAGATACCCTGGCCAAAATTGGCATTTGAATATGTTAGTTTCACATCATTTAGCATGTTTTAATGTTTTTAGGCCAAATTATGCATTTTGGGTAGAAATTGGTCAAAAGCTTGGTTGGAGGTTATCGATAGGCTAGATTTAGGTGTCTACAGTATATACATAAAATAAAAGTATAATTTGACATTTAATTATGGAAATTTAGTTTCTTATACTTTATGTTATATTTTATGTATATACTTTTAGGATGTTTGAGAGTGGTTTTGAACCTTTAAGAGTTAAGATGCTAAATATAGATTTTTAGAGGTTTCCACCACATTTTAGACTTAGCTTATTTCAAGACTTTGGGATTTTAGACACAACCTATTTTAGGACTTCAGACTATGGTGCAAATTTTTAGTGTCTACATTTACCCCTTTTTGTTGAGTGGTTTGTAGAGACTACCCATGAGACAAAAACTAGGATGGGTCTAATGCCCCAAGTGTATATGAGAGGTATTCCCCCTCAAATTAGGATCTAGCATGGGATGATGAGATGGTGATGGGTTTAAAAAATTTAGTAGGTGGATGGATAAATTGAGGATTCAAACGATAAAAACAAAGGAAAATGATGTGGATATTCAAGTGAGCAACTTACTTTCACTTATAAGGAGAGGGTAATTACACATGGTAATGCCCCAATGCCAAAATAGATTACCACCAATATGAACAAGTGGGTTTAAACAAAGGCTACCAAGGAGACAAATGATAAGAAGGTCTAACTAAAGCATTTGTTTTGATAATAGTTAGGGAACCACCTATAGACATATTGTTCGAAGGTGAAATACACTCTTTGAGATCTACAAAGATGAGATATGCCCAATAAAGGGTGAGCCAAGATAGGTTGAGGGACCAATAGGGGTCATCTTCCACTAACCTAAGATGTCAGGTGTAAAGTATCATAATTGTAATGGGTGTAATTTGCTTGGATTTGGGTACAAGGCTATATGCACATGAGTAAATGCAAGATAATGAATCAAGGTTGATCAAAAAGGACCAATGTAAATTATTTTTATGGCTATAAATGGTGCGATCCAAACATCATTTGCTTATTGGCTAAATGTCAATCAGAACCTCCAAATGTGAATTTGGATGGTTTGTGTTCGGTGGATGTATGGGGATATGATTGATAAAAAAGAGAGCTAATGCTTCAGATTTAGTGATGAAGTATAATATTTCACTAACAAGGGTTTGGGTTATTAAAGGTAGAAATACCCCAAGACAAACAAGTAATAAATTGTCATAACTATGAGCAGGTGGGCTTAAATGAAGGCAATCAAGAGAACAAATGATAGGGTTGGCTGACTAAATCATTTAGTGTACTTATGATATGTGTGCTACCTATATATGAATTCTCTCAAGATAAGGTACACTCTCAGGATCTGTAAAGGCGAGATGCCCAAAAAAAGTGCATGCCTTTCAAAGGTTGTGAGACCAACAGGAGTCAATGTTCACTACCCTAAAAAGTAATAGGACAAATAATGGGATAGATGTGGCAAGGTAATAATATTGATCTCAAGGGCAGGATTGGATGCATGAAATATTACAAGTAGTGCAAAAAAGGCTAATCGATGTTGATTAACAAGGATGGTCATCAACTTAAAAGATCGACATGGAGTATAATGGCCTACCATAAATAGTATGGCATACATGTCATTAGCATATGTACGTGCAATCATTGAAGATTTTTGATAGAAAATGCGACTTTTTTTTAATGTGTATAGTAGGGGATTTGGTGAACTCATATGTGGATTCCTGGTTTTGATAGTGACGTGGCTATGGGCCATAAACTTTTATGTGTTTTAATATGCTTTGAGATTATTGATGAAAAATTGAATTAGGTTAGATGATGGTATAGATTTTGATTTTAATGTCAATTTTATACATAAGAAAAGAGTAACCAAGGTTAACTCGACTCCTTAGTTGCTTGGATCATGGTGAGGCATGATCTCCTTTATGATCTATGTATTCTAAAAACCTTATCTAATGCTAATAAACACCTTCGTAATCATCAATCAACCAATCTTAGGATTTATTAAGATAGGAAATGATATGGGATGATGCTAATATGAGTATATATGGATATGAAATTAGGATCATGATATCTCCCTAGGTCGAAGGCTAAGTATTTGTGTACTAGTGACGATAGGACCAACTTGGATCAACCCATGTTTTATTTTATGTAGACTAATCAATGCAGGAAGTCTACTAGATTTTATAAAGTTGATCAATGTGCGAAGATTTCTTGGGATATTATTTGACTTTTGATTTTGGAGTTTTTATGGGCATGTTTGATAACTTTTAGCTGAAATAGAAAAGTTGATCAATACAGGAAGCTTTTTTGATTTATAACTTTGAATAACCATCCTTCAAGAGATTGGTCTATCTTTTTAAGATATATTTTTGAGTTTTATGAATATCTATACTTCAAGGGAGTAGTCTGTACTTTTAAATTTTGGATAGCCATCCTTCAAGGGAGTGGTCTATGCTTTATGCCCTTTTGATTTAATTTTATCCCATATTAAATTTTTAGTCATGGGTTGACTTGAATTGGCCTAGGTCACATTCTTAAAGACAAAGCTTTAACACAAGATGATAATGTGATGCTAAGTGTTATAGTGCTATGGATAATAATGATTTGGGGCTCCTTCTTATATATAGGTAGAGCATGTCCAATAGAAAAATGCTATGATTAGAGCTGAGGTGCCCATATTTAAGATCATGAAGATAGTTCTATCGGATGACCACATGATTCTATATCATTATAGGGTATATGTGGGGATTATGATAGATATAAGCAATGGGAAGTGTTGAGTTGATTTATGGATCACCAAAGATATTAATAATGACAAGCTTGTAGATGAAAAGCACTAAGAGACTCATGCTTTTGACTTGCCTTCCAAGGAAGTCAAGCAATGTTCCCCAAATCCATGATAAATGGGCCAAGCTAATTAGAAGTATTTTTTTCTCAACTAATTTTTTCCATATTAGTGGCATGTTAGTTTTCTTGATTAGGAGAGATAGGAATGGTGTCATGGGTTTTGGAAGGGGTGTTAGATGGTGGTGATGGGATATTTGCTTCAAGATACACATGGTGTTGATTGGGATATTCATAAATAATGGTTGCAAGAAAGGAGTTGAGTGCTAATAAATGATATTCCCCTAGTGAGAATTACTAAAATGGGGAACCGAAGGATTTGTTATCATGGATATGAGGTAAAGGGATCGGTGGATAGAAAGAGGTTTCTCCTATCCTTGGGATGAGAACATCATTGGGATGATAGATAGGTTTGTAAATTTTAGATGGAGGTGGGTTTGGTGTGATAGTGTGGATTTTATTTTCTTTGTTAAGGATGGGATCAGGATCAAATTCCTCATTTAAGAGGTCAACATCCTATAAAATATTCCAAACTATGGATTTAAATGCTTTACAATTTTTAGTATCATGTTTGGGAGTCTTATGATAAACACACATATTATCTTTCCTATACCAAGAAAGTCTTCATGTGTGTGGTTTAATGTTCTAATAGGTGGTAATGAAATGAGGGATGTCTATAAAATTTGGTCAAGAATGGTGGTTTATGATCCTCTCAACAAGTCTTGTTGTAGTTTCTCAACCTTTTGTGATATAGACTTTTGATCTAATTTAGTTTTAGCATTTTTTTATCTAGATAGGATTAGTAGGATGCATTTTTATTTTGATAGTTGTGTCTTTATTTAGAGTTTTTAATTTCTTAGAGGTGGAAGGCTTGGTTGATGGTTTTGGTGTTGAAGGGAGAGGAAGATATTTTTGGATGGATCCTTTAGATGATGATTCAATGATGGTGACAGGTAGTGTAGATGAAGGATGAGGTCCTAAGATGGATGGCCTATTTTTGATTAGGGGTGATATTGATTTTCCTTTTTCAGTGCTAGTAGATGTGATAAGGATATTGTTGTAACTTGGATCAATGCTTTTGTCTTTGGATAGCGAAGGAAGATCTAATATTATTAGTGGATGTTGGAAGGATTTTCCTTTTAAGACATTTAGGAATCTATTTGGAATGATTGGGTTTGTAATTTTATGTTCATTCTTTGGAGTAGGGTTTCACATTTTTTAGGAGACTCCTCCTTTGGAAGAACCCATTTAATGAGATCAGGGAGGTTGGAATGGATGATAAGGGTGATTTGGATTGGCTCATGTTGTTGTGTTTCCAAGATATCTCTTATAGGGAGGTATGGTATTTTAGAGGATGAGTTGGGACATGTATTAACTTATTGTGGTAGAAGTTGGTCTTGGATAGTACTAATCACATGACCCCCTTGGTTTTGGGATTCTTCAGTGTGTGTTTGTAAGGAGTCTGATGTGGATGGGTAATTAGAAGATGGTTGATGGATAGTATCAAGGGA
This sequence comes from Torreya grandis, assembly GCA_037957365.1. NCBI lineage: Eukaryota > Viridiplantae > Streptophyta > Pinopsida > Cupressales > Taxaceae > Torreya > Torreya grandis. The sequence continues at coordinate 743,001 of JARHVA010006409.1, forward strand.
TTGATTAGGGGGAGCATTTGGATTATCCAAATGAAATTCCCCCTTGTCAATGAGGTTTTGTACCAACCATTTAAAGGATTGGCATCATTCTATGTCATGTCCTATTACCCTATAATAAGCATAAAATGCATCCTCTTTATACCAAGTGGTTTTAGGATGTGTATCATCGATTGGTTTAATCAAAGGGAGCTCAAAAATGGTTGCTTGTAGGATTTTAACCAATATAGAAGTATAAGGCTCTCCTCAAGGGGTATATTTTATAGGGGGAAATGAGTAAGGCCCCTAGGTGGTTGTGTTTGAGAAGTGGATGGTCCTAATTGATTGGGTGTTGGAGGGGGAGAATTCTTTACAATAATAGCATTTACTGCCCCTTTTGGTTTAGGTTTGAAGTTTTTATTATGTAACTTAACTTCTCCCTCTTCAATGATATGAATCTTGAGTTTACATGCCATGGTAAAGGCTTTGTCAAAAGTCTTAAATATTTGAACATGTTAGATGGACGAGATATGTTTTTCACAAGAGTGTGAAAACAATTCAATTAATTTATGTTGTGGTAAGGAAAAGGTTAATTGGTTGATTAGGCTATGCTGACGAGCTATGAAGTTGATAATGAATTCATCTTAGAATTGTTTCACACCATACAAGTTAGTGAGGGTGATTTTCTTAGAAATTTTTATGGAGAAGTGTTCTAGGAAGACCTAAGTTAATTGTCTAAAGAAAAATAATGAGTGTTGGGAGATGGAATTGTACCAATCCAAAGTTGGTCCAACTAATGATATGGGAAAATTCCTAAGTAGGAGAGCATCATAATGGCTTATAAGGTAAAAAGCATGCCTAAATGCCCTAAGGTGTTGTTTTAGTTCCTCTTTACATAGGAATTTAGTAAATTCAGGTAATTTCCATTGTGAAAGGTAAGGTCTCATGGGTACAAATGGATTAATGGGCTCATTACAAATTTGTTCATAGAAAGGCACATTCTTAGGCCCTGAGGTTGAGGCTTCTAGATGGTACATCCTATTCATAATGATGTTTATGAGGTCTAGTTAAGTGGTATACTAAGGTACATTCCCTAAGTATTGTTTTTGAAGGGGTAGTGATGTGATGAATGGTTGCGACTGGGGATAACCAATGGTTGTGGTGTTAACTATTGGGGTTGAAGTAACATTTAGAGGATATGTTGAGGGTATGTATTGTGGATAGGATGGGTTAGAAGATGATATGTATTAATATTGGGGAGGTATTTGAGAGGATTGTGATGGAGGTGTTAAATATTGGGATGATAAAGGATCAGGTGAAGTCAGCTGTAATGAGACATTATATTGAGGAGGTGGTAAGAATTGTGGTTTTGAAGCCACAGTTGGTTGAGGTAGGATATTTTGTTGAGATGGTTGGAATAATGGTGGTGGATTCATACCACCATGGGTCTACATAGGTGGGAGGGATGCTAGGATAAAAACTAGGCTTTGGGGGGATGTAAGGGTAAGTAAAGGTTGGGTTATCATGGTACTTAGGACTATAGGAGTAGTAATGGATATGTTCAAGGGTGTTTTTTTAGATGGGTCTGGCCTTAATAGTGATGTATCCACATTAGTGGAATGAAGAGGGTTTGAGACATGGGGTGGTGATGATGGTGTTATGACCACATTTACCGAGTGTGAACCCCCATTAGTTCTACCTTGTGGCATACCAAAAATATAGGGGGCCTCAAGAAGGGAAATGGGTGTGTTCCATAAGGTGAGATAATGGTTAAGGGCTAGTGGGTTATTATCCAAAATGGAAATAAACTCTGAATTCCATTGAGTATAATATAATGGAAGATGAGGTGATCTAAAGGATTCAGGGGAAATGGATGGACCTACAATAGTATCCATGGATAAGGACGTGGATGGAGGTCAAGTTCTCTTTCATGACTATTGTCGCATTTCAACCATGAGATGAAAAAAAAAGAAAAAAAGAAATAAGAATTTTTTATTTTTTTAAAATCAACTCACTTTAAGGTTTGAATGAAAAATGCACAAACTATAGTCCTTACAAAAAGTTTTTATCTTTTTTAACTTTAAGATGTGAGAAGAAATAAAAAATGGATAACGAGGGTCCTAAGAAATGGTAATCTAAGTATGGTTTCAGCTATTTTATTTTAGCACTCAAAGGAAATTTGTATTGGTATCGGTACGTGGCTTGGTACTTAGATCTTGCTCCCCTCACGTCATAATCCCACAACCAATGTGGGTACTTAGCCAAGATATACCAATAGTCTAGAGATTATACTCAGTCAAAGAACTGAGTCGGTCCTCCCCTTGGTGGTTAAATCCAAGTGGGATTACCAGGAAGAAGGTTTCCACGAGGTGATGAAATCCCAATCGGTTTTCTTATGTCAAGTGTTTAGATGTATTAATTTATGTTGTGATTTGGTTTGTGTGTGGATAAAGTGATGACTATGATATATTTTTGCCTAGATCATTCTATGTGAAATAACCTAAGTAGGAAAGATGGATGCAATGTATTTTAACCTCAAAAAGGAAAAAAATGCAAATTTTAGATTTTCTTTATATGAATGCATCAAACAAAGAAAGGGAAAGAGACTAAAATTCAATTTTTGAATTTTTAACAAGAAAAATGAGACCTTAAGGGTCCCACCAGACATGCCAATTTTTTTTATTTTTTATTTTTTTGCTTTTTCAATGTGGACTAATTAGCTACTAAAAACAAAGTAAATGCAGGGTTTTGAAGATTACCTAGAGATGAAGGTTGGTTGCACACCATTGATCAAGCTTTGTGGTAACTCCTCTTTGGATGGGGAGGAATGACCTTTAAATTACAATTAAATACTTGGACAAAAATGGATTATTAGGAAGATGAGTGGGTTGCGTGGATGCAAATCAGTCCCAAAAAGCGTAATGTTTGCTCGAATGGATGTTAGCCCACTATTTTCAACTAAGATGAATAAAATGCTAAAAATGATGAAGATAAGTGATTGTAAGATATAAATGATGTGAAATATAATTTGACAAAGATTATATAAATTCAAATCATTTATTGCATTTAAGATAAATAAGATAGATAGATGTAATAGACAATTTGCTAATGGATAAAATAGATAAGCATTTTGATAATTTATGCTAGTTTATTACTAGAATGTTCATTAACAAAATATAATGTTAAATTGGATGGGTTTTTAAGATAAAATTATTCATTTAGAAGGATTTGGGTTTGTGATAGAAAATAAGCTACAGGGATCGATGCTGATTAGAATAAATCGATGTTGATTATATAACATCTGTGCAGAGTTATAAATAAGGAAATAAAGGATGAAAAGAAAGATTTTAAGTTGTGTAATAAATTCCAAATGAAACTAAGAATGTTTGAATGCTAAAATTGAAACAAAATAATGAGAACAACTAAATAATAAGATGAATTGAATGCAATACTTACCTTGAAAAAGATCTTGGCATGAGATTGATATTGTGCATTCTTTTATCTGTATTTACGAAGCAATTCACCAAAAAGGGATCTAAGAATCACCTATGAGTCTCCTATAGGAATTATGTCAACATTTTAGGGTTTGAAATTGCCATCCAATTTAGTAGCATTTTGAAGTAACAATTACAATCCTGAGCCATAGAGGCTCACTATGATATATGGATCAACATCGATTCATGAGAATCAGTGTCGATCATGGAGGATCAATGTCAATTATGGAGGATCAACATTGATTATCCTAATTTTGAAAAAAAAATGTTTGGGTTATTTCAAACCATGTACCAAAGTAAGTGAATGTAACACTAAGTTGTTTGCACGAGTTTTTTATGAGGGTAAGTTTTTAAAAGGGTTGGTGGAAGGTTGGATGGATTTTGTCCCTATTTATTTTTATGAATTTTGGTTGTTTAAAATATTTTGGGTGGTTAGGGATGGTAAATAGGGGGTATATACATAAAATAAAAGTATAAGTTGGCATTTAATTATGGACATTTAGTTTCTTATACGTTAAGTTATATTTAATGTATATACTTTTAGGGTGTTTGAGAGTGGTTTTGGACCTCTAAGAGTTAAGATGCAAAATATATATTTTTGGAATTTTCCACCACATTTCAAACTTAACCTATTTCAAGACTTTAGGATTTCAGACTCAGCCTATTTCAGGACTTCAAGCTATGGTACAGATTTCTAGCATCTACAAGTAAAACCAATTAAATAGCTAGTAGTTCTGGTAATTCATTTTGATGTGATTTTAATACTTGGGAATCATATGAGGTCATTAGACCTCATGATGATTCCTAAGCCTCCTATATTGGTCATTGACATTTACATTGATTTGTTGTTTTGTATGCTTGTTGGAATCTTTTAGATGTTCCCCTTTATGAAATTTTTTGGTATTATTGAAATTCAAAATGAGTGTTTAGTCTAAGAGTTTTAGTTTAATTATTTCTAATTTTGCCTCAATTATGTTTGATAATCGATTATGGTTTGGATTGATTGCTAGGACCCATAGTTATTTCCTTGGTATTGTGGTATGGTTGAGTTACCTATTTATCTTGATTGGATGTTTTTATTTGTTGGTCTTTTGACCTAGTTGAGTATAATTGCTAAGTTATTTATGGTGTTTTTTATGTTGCCTTATGATTTCATGGGATGTACCTTGTTGGTGATTGTGCCTTGTGATTGGTGCTATGTCATTGCATTGTGATGTCCTTTGGTATGGAATCCAACCTACTCAGAACTTTCTCCTTGACCCTATTTGCTAAACTACCATCTAGCTAATGGTTGGGGTGGTAAGGGCCACCAATGGTTGGGCTCATAAGGATGGATAGGAGGGTTGATCTAGTTTAGTTACTTGTTTCTCCATGCTTTAAGTATTGTATGAACATATGAAGTAAGTTGGTAATGAATTAGTTATGTTATTTATACATCCTTTGTTTAATTGATGATGTTTAATGATTATTTGAATTCAAACATAATTAGTATTTTTATCATGATATGATGTTGGATAATTGTGATGATATGCTAACCTGTGTAGATGGAATGTGGTTAAAATAAATGCAAGCTTAAATAATAAGAAACTAAAATTATACATTATTAAAAGTAATTCATTGCATATGTAAAGTTATTAAATGTTAAATTAGTTTATCCTCCTTATACTAGAGTATTTTGTTGGCATAACTAATGTAGTATTACTAATATATTTGATCATGTGATCTTATTAAGTTTTTATAGACTTGGTGTGTTACTAGCTTAGAGTAATCGTTGGACTTAATTGTCATAGTGTTGGTTTCTTGATTGAGGCATATATTCTTGATTTGTTGGATAAGATGGTTTCATGGATATCATGAGTAGATTTATTCAAACTTATGCATATGTTACTTGATAAATAAACCTACCAACTTTGTTAATAAATTAAACCAGCGTAATGATTTTCATAGATGTATTACAATTAATCACTTAATTAGGCATATAGACATATTTGAGTGTGTTGGCTAGGATTACTAACATGTTGGAATTCTACATTAGATGACAACTATTGAGAGTTATTGATTTTGGATACATATATTCATCCTCATTTCTTTAAATATACATGGGAATTTACTCTTGATAAGTGTAATCATGTCTCTTGAGTTAATATTATGTAAGAAAAATAGGCTTCCTATTTTGGTAATTTAGGCATGGTTTGGAATACTCACTTAGATCATTATCAAGATAAGATTTTATCTTAATTAATACATGTTATGTGAATATCTAATAAATTCCTTGGATATATTTATGCATGCTCATGGTTCTTTTCTTGTATATATGTTGGAAATAGCTTCCATGATAATATGAGCATGTTGGATTAATCCTTAGTTGGCCCCAACTCTTGTATGAAGTATAGAGACTCTTGTATGTTTCAACTTGTATATACATTTTTATGAACAAATTTCAATAAGTGGATGCCATGCATTTATGGATAGTGTAGTTAAAATCTTATTGGCATGCTTGGGACTTGTGATATTGCATACTCAAGTATGTGTGTAGTATTAATCAACTCCTTGATGATTGTTCCCATTCTTAAGCTTGGATTTAATTACATTACTAAAAATAGATGAGTTGTTTGGTTGTTAAGGTCATCTTTTATGAGTGTATGTTCATCTTAATGTTGAATTAATTTTCTATTTATGGGAAAGCAATAAATTTTAAATCATTTGCAATGAGGAGTCAATGGTAATGTTTTATGATACATTCCTTTAATTTTATGCCATATGAATGAATTGGCTAAAAATATTTAGGTGTTATATCATTTCTATTTGTTGGCATGTGCATTATATAATTCTCTTATGGTAGAATGTATGTATATTGCCTTATCCTCATGTTGGTTGGAATCCTGGTTGAGGAAAATATGGATCATGAGGTGAGGTTATAAGTGTGCCTAGTTCTAGTAGAACTTGGTTACTTATGTGTTCTCTAATTGGCTCATGATGGAATTGGTATTATACTTGAACAACCTATATCAATGCATATAAGAACCATACTATTCTACCAAGTTAGGTATGATTGGGAAATAGATGTATACATGGCTACCTTTTAGTTGTTTCTATGAGTAATTGAATTACCAAATCATGTTGAATTACTTAGTATGTTGTTGGAATGATGTTGGGATTTCTTCCTTATCCAAGCCATCAGTTGATAAAATAATATTTATATTAGACCTTATATTTTTGGCAGCCACTATATCATTACTTATTTGATAACGTAGTAAGGCATGATAGTATCCTCTTCCATATTTTTATATTATAGAAAGCATGCATATAATTGATTATAATCTCTTATGCAATTAATAGTTACATGTACACTTAAAAAGACCTAGCTTGATATGTTTGTACTTAAGCTAATAGTGGGTTGTTATATGTGTTTGGAAGGATAAATATTATGCCTAATTGTTGTTATGGAAAATGTTCTATTGGATTCCATGGCATGGTCTTGTTGTGACCGTTAATGGCTTAGAAGGTTAAGGTTATGTTAGCCTTTCTAGTTTTGCATACATGAGTATGTTATCTTGGTACCGCTTAAATAAATAAGGTTTGGGTCCATTATATATCCAATGTGTAATCTAATATGCATATTCAAAAACAATTTGAGTTTGTTTCATTTGGTTTTAGAGTGGTGTTTTTGCTCTAGGGAACTCTGGGTTTTTTATAATTGCTACATGGTGATGAATGAGTTGTCCCAATCAGGAAAATTAAGAAGCAATTCCCAAGACACTTAATCTTTCAGGCTGAAGGTTAAGATGTTTATTACATTTATCGATACTATAATTTTTTATGTATCATTTAGAAGAAATGATTCCAAGGAATCTACTTTTTCCCCTATTTCAGTTGTTATCACTCCCTAGTCTTGGTTTGGGTTAACACTTCCCAAATCTGATTGTGTTAGGGAAAGACTCACTTGTCAACCATTGACTTGTATGGGTAGGTCAATGGGAGTTAGGTGATAAAGGTTTCACTCTTAAAATCAAGGTAATTATGCCTAGGTATGTATGCTCAACTTGTATGGGCAAGACTTCCTTAGATACTTGGAATATTATGACCTAAGGAAGACTAAGGGTTCAACTTAAACCTGAATGGCATAATAGGGTATGAATATGACTAAATTTCTTTGTTAATTTAGTAAATCTTGAGCTCTCTACTCATAAAAAGGATTGCCTTGAGTTGTTGGTAACCTATGAACTTACATGGGTGTTTTGGCCAGTATGGTTTTTAGTGTAGTAGACACATCTCCATGGGGTGACTTGTTACAAGTAAAAGGGTTGTCCTACTTCCTTTTTCTATTTATAACAAGTTTGTTATGCAAATGCTTCTCACAATGTCATTTAAGGAACTATTATGGTAAATAACCATAGATTTTGGCTTGGCCTGAATGTCACTATAAGTGATTGGGGGAAATGATGTTACAATTTCATTGTGATGGTAATGCTCAAAAAGGCCTTGGCTCATCCATTATATTGGACTTTTATGAAAACCTAAAAGGTTTTGCTGTCTAGTTTGTTTCTTGGTTAGCTGAGTTGTAATGGTTATGCATCCTTAAAATAGGAAAACTTATATAGAGTTGAAAACTTATGCATTTCATCTAAGTTAGGATTGGTTTTAGTAGCCTCTTTTGGGTTAATTTGATGAATCAAGTGGCTTCATAACTCTAAAAAGGAGTGAAGATAACTAGTCTTGGCATGTTTATTATGATCTTGGATTGGTTTTAAGTCTATGATATATGTTTTATTCATGGATATGCTTGATTATATGTGTGTGTTAATTTAACTTGGTTGGATTATACACCAATGGGGATGTCTATCCAGACCTTGGAACTTATGAAGATGTTGGATATGTCCTATAGCCATGAAGATGTTTATTACAAGTTATAATTAAACTAGCTATTTGTGAGGAATTGTGATTCCCATAGTAGTGATACAATACTCTCTTTGAGCCTTGGATAAGCTCACCCTTTCCCAATTCAATGTTATATTAAAACAATCATCACCATTCGACCCTTGACATGTTGGATTTACTTAATTGATTAAATTATGATATAGGCTTGTTGTTAGAATTTTAAGATAATGTCTAAATGTCCATTGATTACTTGCGTGAGCAAGCCATCTGATGTGATTGAGGTATGTTACCTTAAGAGGACCAAGGGTAAAGTTCAATTCAGGAGGGCTTGATTGGGTGAGTGTGATCGACTTTCATGATAAATTTAAGAATCTTGGGACTAATTATGTGATACACTTGATAGGTATATGATGTCTATTGCAAGGCATCTACACATTAGGTGGACCGATACAGATTCACGAACCCTTGTGCTTCACACACCTTTGTGTTTGACCATTGTAATGTGGAAAACTAATTTGGCATAGTTACATATACCTGATTGTGCATTTATCTTACATTTCCCCTTCATTCATGTTATTTTTATGTTTATATATTGTATAAGCTTGTGAGATGTGGAAGTTGAATATAAGAACTTATGCTATGTAACTCCCTTGTTAGAATTTGAATCTCTTATTTAGCTACCAATGTATAGTGTTGTGATGTATTTTTTTAAACTTGCATCGATGTTCTAATTTTGAACATCGACTTAAGTATGAGGTTGAGGGTAAAGAGATACTATTTTTGTAATAGTTTAGATCGAGTATGGACTAGGGAGTGGATTCTATTGTAAGCTAAAAATCCACTCTACCCCTTTGCACGAGACAACCACCTAATTCATTCAAAGTGTGCACCATGAGAGCCACATATTGGCTATGGGACCCTCATTCGTAATGGTCACCTTATGGTTTAGTGATCCTTTAGCCACCTCTTAGAGGTTATTACTAAATAACCTATGTGAAAGTTTATTGTGTAAGTCTTGTGAAGCACCAATTGGTCCTACATTGTGGATGTGTATGCAAATCAGCAAGGAAATACTTGTTGAAATACATGCATATGTTGGCATGTGCATGTATACATGTTGTGATTGAGGTATTGCATGTTATACCTGTTATACACATATTATGGTATGAATATATTTTTATATTATTTTATGCATGACTAGATAATATGTTGGTCTTATGTTCATAATGAACATTGTAAGTCCTGATCAGGTGGACTTTGTTATTTTAGGTACCCATCTTTCTTTTTATTTTTCTATTTTTTGTCATGAGATAAGTACAATGAGATGGTGGAATGCAGTAAACCTTTGGGTAGCATATAAGGCCTGGGTTGGCTTATTATGTTGTTCAGTGTGGATAGTGTGGGATGTTGTGTTATCCTCTAAATGATATTTTTTGGGTTGGAATTAACCATTCTAAATGAGTTACTCTTATGTGGTATCATTTTGTGATGAATGTTGGTTAAATTATGCATGAGGGCATAATGTATATCGGTAAAGACATTGTTTTAGGATATATATATACATGTTTATAATCTTGATGGGATTGTATAATATGCAATTTCTATCATAAAGTTGTATTTTTCTATGGTATATTCTCCTCTTGATAAGAGGGATGTCTATTTAGTGTTTAGTTCTCTAGAAAAAATTTGATCTTCATAGTCATAATTTTTTAAGACTACCTATCTTATGTAAACTTTTAGCTAAAAGTGGGGTGCTTGGAAGGTAACAAAATCCCTTTTTATCCTTTATCGATATGAGAAAGTTGTTCATATGATTGGCAATACTATTTTGTTTTGTAATTCAAGCCTATACAGGTGGTTGAATTTTTATAGTTTTCTTAGAACTATGTTTAAAATGGTGGTATATCATTCATATGTGTGACATTAAGTATAGACTTGGGACTATTGAACCCTTTTTCTAAGGTTTTGATTGTATGTTTTTGTTGTTAATAAATGACATGTGAGTTTATAAGACTTTTTTTATGGCTATAATTATGAATTATGTTATGAATAACTAATGTATTTTACCTGTATGGAGTTTTACATCCTCTAGTTTTATTGACATGTAAACTGATGGTTCTTTTAGTTAATATAAAGGTTAAGTAGTGAAACCTCTATCATGAGAGTGATTAATTCCCTATGGATAATCCAGTCCTTGATTTTTTACTTGGTCATCAAGATGGTTCCTCTCTAAGAGGGGTAGGATGTTACAATCCTGCCTTTGTGCTACTTGACATAATTATTAAACATTGATATATCATGTGTATAGTTTATTTCTACACTCCATTGCTTAGTTGGACCATATTATTATCTTTTTTCTATGATATTGATTATAGGATGATGTATTTATCATGTTTATGATTCTCCACTCAATGATGTATTTATCATGTTATAATCCTGCATTGGTGATATATGGGTTATTTGATGCATTTGATATTTGATTATAGTTCATTACATCTTTATCATTTTATTAATTTTTGGATCAAATAATGTTGATGGATATACTCTATGGTTGCAAGTACTAACTATGGGCTAGGCTAGATGTTGGCATCGGCTCTTGGGGTAGTAAAGTGGTTCTAAGCAGTCAGATGAGTTCCAATAGAAAACTTGGTATTCTTGATCAGTGTTGTGCCTTGGTCAATTATTTTTATTCATTCATGAAATCCTATTTCATTATGCCTTACCACCTTTCATTTTTTGTGTCTTGTTATATTATCATTGTCCCTACATGTTGCTTAGTGTTTCTTCCATCCACTCAGACTTTCCCTCTTCCCTCTCTGTTGTGTGCTCCTTACCACCCCAACTTCTCTTGTCTCATCTCTGATTAACTTGGGCCCCCTAAGGACATAATTGTTTTAAACTATTATTAATTATTGACACTTAGTATCTTACAAGAAGATGTCAAGTCTCAATCTCTCTGAGTGCATACCTTAAGGGGTGCACCAGGAAAGGGGTGGACAGACCATTGATGCTTCATAAAATTGTTGTCCCTTTAGCCACTTACCATCTACACACTTGTCTCCTAAAACTATTTACCCTAAGCTTATTCTTCTTAGTCCTACCCAATCCTCTCAGTTGTCATGCCTTATCCATATTTTTCTTGAATTAACTCCATTTTGGTTAGTCAACTGTACTAGGTCAACTAGGTCAACCTAGTACAATTTAGGGGTATTTTTTAATTTCTTATCTTGTTATCCTTTCAGTTGACCTAGCTCAAACCTAGTGAATTGTCCCTGAAAACACATTGGGTCAACTGGGTTGAACATGTATAGCCGATGTTTTTGGGAGGATTTAGGGAAAGATCCACCTATATATATAAGTTCATTTCCTACCATTTAATAAGAGAAGAATTAAAGTGAATAAGTGTGAGTAAACATCTACTTATTGACCATTCTACTTGAGGAATAAAGCTTAGGGTTCCATACTTTATTTGGAGATACAGATCTTGTCTTGTGGAGAAGTCTTTTGGATGCTTAGATAGGTTTTATATCCTAGAGCTAATTTATCTTCATTATCCTTGCATGCCACAACAATATCTTGTGAAGCACCTTGGCCAAGGGAGAGATTGAGGCTCGATGGGTTCATCTTCATAGGTAAGAATTCCTAACTTTGTTTCTCCTTTGTAAGAGTAGATAGATAATGCATTTGTATTATTCTCTTATATATTAGGATTCTTTGTACATTGACATGAGTATATGTATTCTAATATATGTTTAGTTTAGTTTTTTAATTATTTCTAACCCCCACTTTATGCCACAAGCTTTGGTGTGCACTAGATTATATTTAATTTATTGTTTATTAGACTTAGGTGAAATATCAAACCTTAGGACTCTTTTAGGGTTGTTACATGATTGTGTTAGAATATAGGCTTTAGAACCCTACCTCACATGGTGTATTGTGACAAATGATCCCCTAATCAAGTCTAGTGGATCCTCATATTGGTCATGCTCCTGCTTAACAAGTGTATCCCAATCAGAAGTGTAGGTATGCTTTATCTTCTCCTAGACATGATTGATGTATGGACATGATGAATTTTTACTCACATACATTCTAGTGAACCCAATATGAAACTAACCCTTGAAGGATTTATTTCACTTATTTTCATTCTTTTATTCATTATTTTTATCATAGTGGATCGACTCTGTTAACCCAATTTTATGACTTTTATGCATAGGTTTCTAATAATAGGCAACTGGATCGACTCAATCAACCCAGTATAGGTTTCTAGCCTTTTAGACATCTAGTTCAGCCTACTATGTTGACTTAATTGACCTTGTATATTTTTATCACTCTGTAGCAAGTTCCTACACAGCTTGATTGATCCTATCGACCCAGTCTTCAATTTTTACCAACATACTCCAAGGTTCTTCATCAATAATCTTTATTTATTTCATCTCTGATCCATCAAGGTTCCTTTTTACCTATCTATTTCTTTCTTTTATTTCTTTCCTTTCATAGTTTGTAGTCTTTAAAACTGCCCTTGCATAGTGAACTAGATCGACCCTACCAATCCAATTTTGTGTTCTATGTGTTGTCTGAAATAAATAGGTCAACCCTGGCTAACCTTGAACATTTTTAGACCTTGATTCCATAGTACAGGTTTGACCCTGTCGACTCTATTCTATATTTTATGCATATAGTTTCAACACTATATTTTGTTTTAAGTTTGAAGTAACCTCATAAATGTTAATAATTAGATCACACATTTATTTTCTTGTTGATTGCATGCTTAGAATAGCTCACATATTTTAATTAGGGGATTTTAAATTAATCACTTAGTTTCACTATTTTTATTTTATGCACACATGACCAAATCATAAAAATATAAACAAGAACTTTAATAATTTTTTACCCATGCCCAACCTACTTAGATTTCATCACCAAGGGGAAAGCTGACTTAATGCTCTAGTCAATTATAAATCATGGTTAATAGTATATTCTGGCTAAGCACCCAACACCCTTATCACTATGGTGTGTAAAGTGAGGAGGTAGACCCCAATACCAAGATTGTATCATTTCCACTAAAATTCCTTTAAGCCCAAACTACCTGAAACCATCCTTAAATTGCTATCTAGTACCTTACTTATAGTCAAATTCCAATCACATTAAAAATCATATCTCAATAATATAATAAAAATTTAGGTTGACCAATTAGTTAGCTCTTTACTTTTCAAGTTGATTTCTTTCTCTTTGTTCAATTGTGTGAACAAAAGCTTACATTAGCCAACATTAGTGCAAGGTTTTGTTTTATGTGCTTCAATTGGATTGACTAGAATTAATCCAATTTACTTTTTTTTTCTTTTTACTATTTACCATTTTCTATTACCTACAAAATTGTATTGTTTCAGCTCACAACTTGTTAAAAACTTTTTATTTTTCCTTGTCTAATGTACTAAGTCAACTCAGTCGACCATGTACCTTTTTCTAGCCCCTATGTACTATAAAAGATTGACCTTTTACTATTTGTATCACCTTTTACCTCTTTTTCCAATCTCTATGCACTATACTAGATTGACCCTGTATAGTTTTGTAGCCCTTATTTTTGTGTTAGGTTGACCCAATCGACCATGTACTGTTCCAATCACTTCCTAGTTCTTTGATTTCTCATCTTTCTTCTTTTCCCTTCATCATGAAATTTCTATTTGATAATGACAGTGAATTACAGTTAATAGACATGATAAACTTTACCAATCCTCATAGGGTCTTCCATAGAAAAAGTAAAGCTCCTCTCTTGGATGTTATTAATGTTCATATCATCACTCACACAATGAACTATGGAACCCTGCTTAATACCTATTTGCAACAGAATCCTCTTTTTTTCATTAGAAGATCACCCTGAATTTGAGTATACCCCTGATATGCTCTTCTTTATCTCTGAATTTACTCAACATCGAGGAAAGGATCCTTATACTATTTATAATCTTATGATTAGTGGTTAAGTTGAATATCCTAATTCACCTAACCCTACATTCTCAGCTATATTTTAGGGTACCACTTTTTTTTATCCTTAGCCTCTTCCTTCACTTATGACCCCTCTCATACCATGACTTCTTCTCTAACTTATTCCACCTCCATGCCTAGTATCTCTAGTAGTATGGTAGGGTCTACATCTAGAGGGCCTCTCTTAAGATCCACTATCCTTAATCCATCTACTAGTACTTTGTTTGATACCCAAGGCAATCATACTTCTACTGCTTCTTCCTCTCAACCATTCACTATTCCATGTTTTGCTACACAAGCAAATTTTTCCACTAGTGCATCTCATTCTCATAATTATTCTGAATCTCCTATCAACACCAATAGTGGTACCCAAGCTGTCAGGCACCTAGAACATAAATGCTCTGATACCACTTGTTGGGGATCAACCAACAATCTTTTATTACAATTATGCAAGCAACTAAATGCGAAAATAAATCAGAAAGATAAGTAACTAGAATCAGAAATAGCAAAGAATAAGAGATACAAGAAACCACCCTAAAAACATGTATTAAACTCTTTACAGAAGGAATACAATTGAAGAAACTTCTTTCTTCCACACCTCTCTTAGATGTACAGATCTCTTTCCATATCTCTTTCACTCAAGAGTTCTCTCTCAATTACAATCAACTCCAACAACCTGGAATGATTCACATAAACATGTATTATACAGTACTATCACAATTCAATAAGCTATGAAGAATTATCCCTATTATATAGAATTAGGGATTCATGAGCAATGCAATTACAACCATTAGATGCACCTCTTAATCAAGGGCTCAAACCAGTCTTACTAAAGATAGAGATGCAGACTTAAGACTATCACTTAATCCTCTCATGCAAACAATCTGATCTGTCCACAAAAATAGCATTATGGAAGCACAAGTGACTGACGTCGGTTCCTTCCTATCTGCCTGTGACCAACATTGGCTGATCCATGACCGACGCCAACATCTCTTAGTTGACTCTTGACAGATGTCGATCGCTCCTGACCGACGCTAGTGACTGTGTAAATCTTGCAATTTGCAAACTCACTCATTAGGTGAATCTTTTAGCTCCACACCTTAACACAAGCCACTAATACTAACACTAATTCCAACCTTAATTCTTCTACTAATGCTAATCAGACACATCAACTTTTATTTCAAACTCTCAATCAAATGAATACATTTCAATATCATAACACAAATCAAATGATGAGAATGCAAAACCACCTTATTAATCTTAAATCTCATTTAAAACCAAAGGCTTGGGGCACACATAACCATAATCTTCCCCTCCTCCTTTAATGCTTTAGTGTAATAATTCCAAAATAATGATCTTTCTAAAAATACTTTGGCCCATTTCATTAATTGCAAACAACATGAAAATGAAACTGCTCAAGCCTTTGTTAAGAGATGGAAAACTTTGTCAAACAAATGTGAACATAACATGGAGGATGAAAATATTTTTCATATCTTTACAAATTCTCTCTTTCCTAAATTTAAATATCGACTCTACACTCTTTCTCCACACACTTTGGAGGAAGTTCTCAACCAAGCTAAACGTCAAGATTTCTTAATGCATCAATTCGAGCCACCCAACCTTCTGTGGGTCCTTATCTCTTACTAATGGAAAAAAACCATAATATTACTAATGATGGTCTTACTGATTCTTATGACACCATTCACAATGTTTAAGTTATTTTTCCTAACCCTTCTTTAAAACTGGCTCCTTCTTCTCAATAATATACCAATCCTCATTTTTCTTCACCAATTAACATCAACATTCACAAACCTCTATCCTCAGCTAGATTGCTTAAATGTCTACCTAGGCCTCTTCCACAAGAGCTTGGCCCTACTCATCTTATGAAATCCTGGTATGATCCTAACAAGTTTTGTTGGTTTCACGCTAGTTGGGGTTATTCTCATGAGACCTGTAGAAAACTTCATAATTTAGATATGGATTTTCTTCTTGGGCCTAATTTTGATCACGATTCCATTATCTGTAATAGTCAACAAGCCTATGAGATTGCTTTCAAGGACTATAAATCACATGATAAAACTTAATCCTTAAATCAAGCCAATACTCATTTGGCTATCTATAAAGATCCTTTACCTAATCATCAACCTATCCAAGAAAATCAAGACAAGTCTACCCATTCCACTAATAACGTAGAAAGTATTTTTGAACTAACTTCCAAAAATAATGTGGTTAACATGACTAATATATGAAGGGTGGTGGATTTCATTGATTCCTAACCTACTTACACTCCTCCTTCACATAAGACATGTCATGTTATTTAGGATTCTTCTCCAACTCATTTAAATGAGTTAAGGCAAGATGATCTTATTACTTTTGATGATCAAATTTATGATTCTCCCTTGGATAACACTTCCCATTCTATTTCTACCACTCTTCCATCATCTTCCAATACTAATGATAAGTAATGTTCTACTAACACTTCTTCCAATTCTCAAAATCAACTTGAACCAACTAGTTCATCATCTCAACATGATTTACCAACTTATCCCAAAAATTTTCCTTCATATCAACATATATTTAAATGGACTTCAATTCCTCCTTTTGATAATATCCTCAACCATTATGCACCTTTATCTAACAACCTTATTATGGGTTATGATGAGTGGGATCCCATTATAGAGCTCACTAATCTCCCATCTCAAATTCCATTTTTTGAGCATATGAGGACTTCCCTACATCATAAAAAACTACCTCATTTAACTCTTATTCAAGGTTAATGTCCCTTGTCCTCCTCTATTAGGATAGGAGGTAGCTTTATCTGGTTCCAAAGATAGTATTTTACAATAATGTGAAGATATGTCTATCAACATTGATGGAACTATAAACACTTGTCTTTCTTTAAAATTTCCCATAGCTTTTATGATTCCTACCAAGATTTTGCTTTGTGTAGATGATCCTCCCTTATTTATTAGCATCTAAATAGGTGATATCCAAGTTAAGTGTGCATTGATTTATGAGGGTTCTGGCACCTATGTCACTTCTTTCAATTTCATTAAAACTCTTGGATATTCAGAATGCAATCTCAAGTATACATGCAACACATTCCAAGGATACGATAGAAGGCAAATGTCTCCTTTAGGTTTCATGTGGCTTCCCATTACCATCCCACCTATCACCATCCATGTGAAGGTGATGATCTTTAACTTCCTTCTTTCTTATAACATCTTGCTTGATAGACTATGGACTCACCATATGAGAGCTATTGCTTCTTTCACCTACCAATGTGTTAAATTCCCTCACAATGGAGCCATTTACAGGATTCAAGGTGACATTAACCCTTATAATTTCAAACAATTCTAAGATCATGGTGTCTTCAAGATTCTTGCTCTTGAGCCTTTACCAAGCACTCCATTCTATGAACCTCAATGTCTCAACTTTCTTGTTAACTCAACCCAAGGCTATAATGGCCATCCCAAGATCATTGGTAATGTTCTTCCCAACATATTAGACTCTAATGATGATAAGCCTGATGAGATTAACTTAAAGATAAAATTTTATGATCTCTTACCTTATCTCATCTTGCAGTGTCCTGCTTCATTACAACCTCATTCTCACAATCCTCCTTGAAATGACATTCATGTAGTCTTAACTGAGACTAGGCATTCTATTCACAATGCTTCATCAGATGACAAGTTTATCCCTACCTATGTCATTTATCTTTACACCCTGGATTACGATGTTGGTTATTCTTTATATCATCCATTATTAGGTGGTCTAATACAAGCACATGATGTCAAGATTGTATGTTATTATTCTTCTTTACTTGAGTCTTTTCATGCATCTCAACATTTTATTTTACTTATAGTTATGGATTTTTGTATTTTTCCCCTTTATCATAGGGTAGAGATGGCACCAACACCTTCATTTTCTAAGGAGCCACATAGGAATATGCTCATGGATCATGTTATGATTAGGATTTACCATTTTTCTAAGTACCCTGACCCTTGTAGTTGATTTACCCCTAAGGTTAGTTCAACTCTCCTTAGACCTTCTGTATATCTCACTCCTCCCTTAGTAAAGCCTACTATAGTTAAGCCTCTTCGTACTCCTGCTATAGTTGACCTTATTTCTACTCCTACTATTCCTGAGCCTACCCCTATCTCTGATATTAGTGTTCTTTCCATTGAGCCTAGTTTCATTCCTTCATCATCATCACCCTCCCTTGGTGATGATTTGCTTCCTTTGCCTACGATGGCTCCTCTACCCACCAAATAGGCTAATGAGTGTTCTCTAGCTTCTTCCAATCTTATTTTACCTCTTTCCATGAGTACTTCTCCTAAAACCACTCACAAGTGTATCTGTTGTTTCCATAGGATAGATAATCATTCTTCTACCCATTATCACCAGTTGTGATAATATATTGATACCTTGTGTCCTTCTTCCTTGTCATCAGACAAATCCATACCTCCCCCAAAAATACTTCTTGAGTACATTCCTAAGTATGGTGAGGTATATTTTCTATGATATCTATGTGACACCCATCACACTAATCATTATCGCATCTTACAACAATATTTCAAAGACCATCTCATAGCCATTATTAGACCTTCTACCACTCCTCCCATAGGTTGTTCCCAAAATAAGGATTCTCCTTCTTCTCCCATGGATCCATTTCCAATGGTTCCATCCCATCATGTGGTCTCTTCACCACATTTTTTGCCTCCACCTATGATTCCTTCACCTGTGGACCTTCCCTCACCCATGGATTCTTCTCCATCTGTGATTCATGCATCTCCAGTAGATCCCACTCCCACACATTTTCTACACCATCCTTTGCCTTATTTTCCTCCTCAACATGATCCATTGATTATTCCTAATTTTTTAGTTAAGGACATCAAAAAAAAAGTATTTACCCAATATTCATTGAAGATTGATTAAACTTTAATAGCAATGTGTATCCAGTTTCATAGAGACTTATTCAATGTATTAGATAATGTGTGTAGACAAATTTACTAGTATTTATGAGCACATACATGGTGTTTTCATAATTTTTTTTGATTTGACATGTGCTCCAATTTTATTTCTATTTGTGATATCATTTTATTGTGTTAAATTTTTACTTATCTTATATCATGATGTTACTTATTGTACTATATCTTGCTTATATTATCAATTATATTCACATATGGTTTTCTTTTATCATTGTTTTCCCTTTTTCCCTAGATTTCTTCTCAAACCTCTCTTTCTTGTATATTTATGATTGTTTTTCTTTCTTATCCCTATTTTTCACAGATAATTTTTCATGATGACTTGGTTATACAAACCATGTTCCCTTTGGTTATTATCTCCCTTTACCATGTGATTACTTAGCAAATAATCTATCTCATTATTATCTCCTTTATTGATCTACTTTGGATTTCATTTTCCCCTTCTTCTATTTTTCACAAACTAAGCATATACACGGTTGAGACTTGAGATTACACGCTAGTTCATTTTCAAGCTTAAGTGTCTTAGTCAATCTTTGTATTTGGTTACTTAGCTTCCTTTAGCCTTAGCATATAGCTCATTCATGTGTATCACTATCTCTCTCATGATTGGTCATTCCAAATTCATATGGAAGAGGAATCTTAAAAATCCTTCAAAATAAAGTTAAAATTCAAATCATTTAAACAAAAAGTAATGATATCAAAAGGCAAAAATATTTTTAAAAGTCAAATCACACTAAAGATGTGATTCAAAGCACATCTCCTTCTTCTAGTCAAAGCTCAAACTCCATAGTTGGCCTCACAGTAGAGCCGAGGTCCTTTGGCATGTAGTAGACCAGTAGATTAGAAGAGGAGAATTAAAAAAAAAATTAGTGCTACTTACTTTCTCACATAAGTACCCAATCTTCGTAATAGATTTATGGCTCTTTAAGGGGTCCTAAAGAATGGGAAACACATCTCAAAAAGGTAGGTCTATTTTACTTTTCCTTGTACCAATCTACCTTCATGAGTTGATTTTAATATCACACTTATTTACCTACAAAGCTTTGTGTCTATAGCGAACAAGGTTTCTTGGTACATAGATGACCACTAGTCACTTAATGTCTTCTCATGTCCTTAGTATGCCTCCTGTTTTCTAAGGTCTTCTCATAAGACACCTAAGTCTTAATTTTTACACTCCCTTTTCCACTCTTTATAACTCTTATATTTTCTCTTGAGAAATATTGTTTTTTCTATTGATCACTCCCTTTGGGATTTCATTTGTGAGTTGCTTTGTAAGACTGTGGATAGGACTCGACATTCCTTACAAATTACCATATTTTTACTCCTATTACCCACATCCTTTATTGCCTAAATTTTCCTATTTAGTCCACCCTAATGGTGTTCTCTTTATGAGTTACAGTGTAAGACCATGGATAGGACCCAACACTTCTCACAAAAATTTTCAATACCTAAGTCACCAGCCAAATTGCATGTGTCAAATTTGAGATAGGACTTGATTGATTATAGAGTTACATGTCATTTTACATGCTTCCTAGATTGGTTTAGTATGTTTTATGTTTACTTCATTAATATTTCACCTTTTTATCTTCTTATTTTCTTAGTGGTTTAAGATTAAAACCATTTCTTTAATTCTTCATACTTCCTAGCTTGATTAGTATGATCAATTTAAGACCAAACATTTAAAATTATATTTTTATTTCATACTTCTCAGCATGATTTAGTATGATTGATTGATTTAATTTATTTATTTTTATTACCATGTATGCCCTTTTACATACCTTTCATTTTATTACATTGATTTCATACTTCCCAACACAATATTAGTATGATTTTATTTATTTTAGTTTCATGTAAAAATATTTCACATTGGTTTCAAAACAAATTATTTTTTACCATCTTGTTTTACCATCTCTTCGATCTTTACACTTAGTCATTTTCTTGTTATTACACATTTCCAAACTTGAAATAGTGTGTAGTACATTTGTGATTGATTATATTTTTTCAAGTCCTTTTCCCTGTTTATTTTTAACCATGCATATGTCCTAGATAATGTTAAAATAGAAACAACATCACATATATTTCCTATAGCATATACAACAAAGCTAAATACATGTGCTACAAAGAAATATATCCAAAGCATCCACAAACACAGCCATCATAATGACAACATACACATCCAACAACAATATGCTAAAATGATCCACATTATATATATATATATATATATATATATATCATGAGTTTAATACAACCATATACAATGCTCCAACTCTATGGCTGGGCTCCATCCTATCTATCTCGTGGCCTAGCTGCACTACCTACTGAGGTTTTGATCTGAATCCTCTAAATAGTATGTTTTAAGGAGGCCATTCGAGATCTCAATCCCTCTACCTATCCTTATAGGTGTGTTACCCACCCCTGCGACTCCACTAGCTGAGTTCGAATCTATATCATCTGCGCTACTGTAACTAGATGTGCATCTCCCTCATCTACTAGGGCCTGCCATGCCTGTAACTCCCCTACACCCGTACTATTCTACCAAGTTGGGTATGATTGGGAAATGGACGTATGCATGGTTACCTTGTAGTTGTTTTTATGAATAATTAAATTACCAAATCAAATTGAATTACTTAGTATGTTATTGGAATGATATTGGGTTTTCTTCCCTATGCAAGCCATCGATTGATAAAACAATCTTTATATTGGACCTTATATGTTTAAATGACACTATATCATTACTTGTTCAATGATGTAGTAAGGCATGATAATATCTTCTTCCATCTTTTAGATTACGGCAAGCATGCATAGAATTATTTTGATGTACACTTAAAGAGACTTAGCTTGCTTTGTTTGTACTTAAGCTAATAGTGGGTTGCTATATGTGTTTGAAAGGCTGGATATTATGCCTAATTATTGTTATGGACAATGGTCCATCAGTTTCCATGTCATATTCTTGTTGTGACTATTAATGATTTAAAAGATTAAGATTAGTCTTTTTTAATGTATGTACGCAAGTGCGCTATGCTTGTACCGCTTACTCCAACAAACAAATTTTGGATCCATTATACATCCAATATATACTCTAATATGCAACTTCGAAAAAAAAATTAAAATTGTTTCACATTTTTATACCAATCTTTTTCTTTCATTTCCTTCTCCTTACCTTATTAATAAAAAAATAAAAAATAAAAAACCAAAAAAAAAACAATAAACCGTATCTTCACAACCAATTAGAAAAATATTTATAATTTTAACCTAAGGTTTGAAAAGGCTCTATCTTTATTAACAAAAGTAGAAAATTAACGAGTTAGGGATGTAGATGGCACTTGGCAGGGTAGAAGTGATCAGTGGCAACCAAAGACTATCAGGTGGTAATGCCTTTCTTGATTGTAACTTAATTTATTTTTGTGATGACATTTTTAAAATTCCATTAGATTTTTTTTTGCCTGGAAATTCGAGGGGTCATTTTCCTACCATCAAAGCAGTCCCCTAACAAATTCATTTGTTTCAGACTCGTTGAGGAACTCGTTTCTAGACCTTTCCGCATGCGTTGAAGTGATTTTCTTTTCCATATGAAATGGCATAATTTAACAATTGAACATTTTTTTCAAACAATACTTGTAGCTGCTACGCCATTCTTGGCCTCGTTTTTATATGTCAATGAAAAATCTAATTATTTAAATTAATAATATGTATAAATTAACTATAAAAATGTTTAAATGAAAATCAACCAATATTGTGACATTCAAATAATATATTAAAAATAATATAATTAAAGTTAAAGATTAAAAATAAATAAAAATATGATTATTTTTCATTAATAATGTATAATACATATTATGTACATATAAAAATATAAAAGTAATATATTTTTCACCATTTAATTTAACTCAAATCAATATTGTATACATATTTTTCTAAAAAAATTCTCTAAGAATTCATTTTTATACATTTTACTTTTTCTTTTTAAAAAGGAACGATATCAATAAATAAACAAATAATTATGTTTAATGTTAGAATACATTTTTAAAATTAAGATGATACATTTTAAATTTGAAATTATATCCATTAAAAATTATCTAAAAACAACAACCCAAAAAAAATTATTCTTACAAATTCATTGCATCTTTATCATAATTTCATTTACTCAAACTTAAAACAAGTATTCATATTATCATCTTTTTCTACCTAATAACATTATAACATTCACCTTGTAGGCAAAGAGCTTCCCACCAATTTACACATAATAAATGGATATATTCCTAACACTACTATATCCAAAAACTTAGAGAAACACTTATATTTTTTAATATATAATTTTAAATATATTCTACAATTTTTTAAATGATATATGGTAGAAGAGATGTTCTTTTTCTACCATGGTATTAGAAAAAGAAAGTTTCCATTGACATATAATAGAAGAAATGTTCTTTGTCTACCATGACATTAGAGAGAGTTAGTTTTGTTTGTTTAAAATGTTATTTAAGAATTTTAATTAAAATGCATGATTTTTAAGGTATATTTACTTTGAATGTTTTGTCAAATTTCATTTTTACCATATTTCATTTTTTACACAATTTAAAAAATATTGATAAGTATTTTACCTAATTTTAATATTATGTATAATTTAAAAACCATGGATAATCATATATTATGAACTAAAAATTTACTAAACTTTATATATATATATATATATATATATATATATATATATTCAAATTTAAAATGAGTAAAGATAAATGATTATGTATTTTAGAATGTATAAATCTTATTAACGGTATTTTGAGAAATGTTTTTAAATGATTCATACCATTCAATCGATGTAATGATTCCAATTAAACCTACATTATTATTATTGTTCAACCCTTTGATTAAATTTGAGATATATATAGTTAATATAATAATTTTATTATATATATATATATATATATATATATATATATATATATATATATATATATATATATATATATATAATATAATTATTATATTAACTATATTTTTAAATCTATCTTATAAGAAATAATGAAGACGTAATCTCTTTTTTTTAAAGATTTCTTGGTTACAAATGCTTTTTTCAATTTCCCATATATTCTCCTACTCTTATTTACTTTTTGCCTTATTGGTTTAATACCATACATTTAAAATCATATTTATAAATCGTATCATCAATGCACTCCATATAATGTTGTTTCCCTTAGTCATTCCTATGGGCATTCTCTTCCGCCTTAGGTGATGACTTCTAGTGGTAACAACTTCTAGTGGTATAATGGCTCTCAGAATGCTTATTTATTAGTGCTCCACTTTAAATGTTATCATACATTTTAGGTCTAACTTAACACTTTATATACAGAGAGAGGAGATATCATAAATTTGAAACTTAACATAATAATGATGTAGATATTTCTAATAAATGAAGGTAGAAATATATAAATTATATATTAAAAAATTCTTTAGTGTCATTTTTTGAACCTATTAAAAGGGTCAGCATCAATTAATGAAGCGAACAAAAATTTAAAATATTTTTATTTAGGATTAAATCACTATTAATTTGTTGAAAATAAAACTTTCAGCGAAGTCTTTAAAATTTTAAAGAAAAAAATGAAATGAACCTAATTGTCAATGGAGATTCTCACTTTATTATTGATGTTCTACAAAAATAATTACTAATAAATAGAAATTATTATCAAAGATATTATAAATTTGTGAGTTGGATTATCTTTCCTCTCACTTTTTCATATAAAAAAAGGTAAAAATAAATTAACATACATTTTATCTAACCTTGATATGAACCAAATTTATTAGAATAATAATTAAAAAAAATGCATATCTATTCATCTGTATTAATTATGATTACAAATCTCTTTGCAATTTTGGAGGAGAGTTTCAAAGACCCTCTCTTTGATTTTATGGGAATTAATTTTAAATTAATGCCAATTGTGGTGGCATGATGGATGTGATAATAGTTTTGAGGTGACAGAGCTTAAGAGTGAGAGGCTATAAAGACATTTTCCATCCCATGGCATGGAAATTTTTACTTGTAGCATGAGTAACAGTGGAGAAGCCTCTCATGAATGCTCTCCTTTTCTTATTTAAGTTGGATGTATGTTATTTGCTTTGAGGGTTTGTTGTTACGATTACATATCATGAATATGGCAGTGTGATTGTGTATTTTCAATTGAGATATCAATGAAATTATGGTTTAAATCATGATTTTTTTGGTCTGCTTCATTGAATAAAGGAAACTGAGTTTGTTTGGATAACAACTTGCACATTTTTCTTTACTTAGAAGATGTATGTTTTCTATTCAAATGTGCCATTCTGGGAAAGTACATGCTTTCAGCTTTCATTTTTCATTTTTCAAACTAGAGTATATTCGTTGTCCCCCCCGCAAAAAAAAGAAAGTGTAGCCGCTTTTGTCATTTCTCTCTGCAATTGGTGGTGGTCTTAATTGTATGATGGGCTTTGCAATCCTCTCAAATTTGTTGTATTTATTTTCCCTCCCATGGTATTTTTTTTTTTTTCCCCCTGGTATTTTCCCTAAGAGTACACTAGACTATTGGGTTGATGTGAGGATTTCTGAGTCTAAACATGGACGAAAATAAATAATTCCACGATGGTAAGGGTTCATTTTGTAGACGGAACCCCTGTTTTAACAAAGGGAAAACATTCTCAATAAATATATATATGAAAAAAAATGTAGAAATGATCTACAAATACTTTGTGGAGGATGTAAACAGTTCCTTTATATGATTAGACATGGATAACGTCAAGCTAAAGGAAACTTCTAAGCCATGGAGTGTTACTTGACAACTCTACTAGATTGACAGTTGAGCAAGCCTTTGATTTCTAGAAGTCGTTTTTATTGGAAGGTATTAAAGATAAAAAAATAAGTAAATGGTGTGTAGTAGATTTATTTTGTATATAGTTGATTGCAAGATTGGATGAGGGTGCCTCGATGCACTACATTCTTCAACCATAAAAAACTTTAATCATTTCACTTTCAAATTGGATACTTTCAAGGTGGCTTAGTAGATTAAACTGTAGATAATGTTGTTCAGGACGAGTAATACTTGTACAATTCATGGAATGCTGAGCAGTTGAGATTTAACGTGATATATCGTTTGGAATTGGTCTTGATGCTTCTTAAAACTATGACAGTCAATGACATTTCTCAGGGCCAAAAGATTAATACAATTTATAACAAGTTATATATAAAGTATGCTTCCTTTGTAAACTCTCAACTGGTTGAGACTCTAAAGTACACTTCCATAAATGATTATATTCCAATACATTTTGTGTTTATTATAAGTTCTTGAAATTTTAAAATGATTAACATAGAACTAGACATTGACGTACTTTGGAATGTGGTTTCACTTTCTTCGAGTTTTCAGTATTTTTTTTGGTTAAAACTTAATTCACCAAAAACACATTGTAACTAAAATTTATGCCACTCTCATCTTGTGTATACGGTGTAAACAAAATTATAGGATTATTTATCTATTGATATATCCATTTTTTTGGGTGGGGGTTATTCATCAAAAACATATTGTGATTAGTTGCTTTTCTAAAATGTTAACCAAAAATTATGCCACTGTCATTTTGTTTATACGTTGTAAATAAAAATTATAGGATTATTTATCTATTGATATATGTATTTGTTTTGTTATGCTTATTATAAATTATTTCAATTTTAAAATACTTAGTTTAGATTTAGCCACTGACATATTTTTCTCTGTATTTTTCATTTGTTTTGTTATATTTATTATAAATTATTTCAATTTAAAAATAATTAACTTAAATTTGCATGTCAATTGTGCGTTGAATTTAATTGTTTGCCATGATTGATAGATGTTTACATATGAATAATGGTGAATTTTTACCAGAGTCCTTATTTAGAAATTTCCAATTTATGGGTAGGATGGGAAACGAAATTTTGTTGGTCTCTTTTTTTTTTAATAATTATTTTGTTGCGTGATTCCAATTTATAAGTAGGATGTGAAATGAAATTTTGATGGCCGCATGACTAAATTTACAAAAGAAAATAAAAACATGGTTTTTTATTTACTAAGTAAAGTATAATGCACATTGCATGCATATACAAAATATAATATATAAGTAATATAAGTATTATACTTTTATTTAATTAAAGTAGATATTATGTATAGATCATCACTCTTAAGAATTCATCTTTGTGCATTCCACTTTTCTTTTTTGAAAATAAGTTATACCAATATACAGATAACTTGGAGTAACATTGAAGTCCATATTTAAAAATAATATGATACATTTTAAATTTGGAAACATATTCATATATCCATTCAAAATTATTTAAGAGTGATAAATACTAACACATTTACTCCATCTATATCATTATTTTGTTTCTAAGTTCACATTTCCATTTATTCAAACTCAAAACAACCATTCATATTATCATCTTCTTCTACACAATAACGTTGTAACTTTTCCCTTATCCATAGTAAAAACCTTATTGACTTTGCCAAGTACTTAGAGAGTGTTTTCAATGCAATCTTTTCAAAATGTATCCTTCAAAACTTGTAAGGAGGGAAGATTGTCATTCCCCTTGTTGCCTAAACTTGGATGAGTAATAAACTTATCATAGCTAGGATATATTTAAGGATTGATGATTTTTAATAGCTAATCATGAAAGAAAATTAAAATAATAAAGATGTAACATAAATAAATATCATATATACCATTTTGTTATAAATATAATTGGATTTGAATATCATGTTTTTATGTAATTTAAAATCTTCTTTATTTATATAATATGTTTTACAATTTAGCATTTATTCAATAATATTGAGAATACGACAACATCAGTATGAATTTGAGGGTATATAAATCAGTAGGTCAATGAGGATATCATCTTTTTTAACTATTAAATACACTTAAAAAAAGGTAAAAAATAAGTAATTTTTAATATTTATAATATATTTGCTAATAAAAATTTAAAAAACATAAGGTAACAAGTAGGTTTAGGATTTGCTTTAACCTTTAAAAATGGTCAAGGAATCCTCACAGATAAATGATGTTTGATAATAATAACTTAAACTAATAAAATTATATGAACTATGAAGCTTGTGATGTAAATCCTCTGTAATTGTAAGCAAACGATTTCCCACCAATTTGTACATAATGAATGGATATTCTCTTAACACTATTTGATCCAAAAATATAGATAAACACTCCATACAATTTTAAATATATATTACATTTATATTAAAAAAAACTATGGTAGAAAAGATGTTTTTTAGTATACCATAGCACTAGAGAAAATTATCTTTGTTTGTTCAAAATATTATTGAAATTTTTAATCAAAATCTATGATCTTAAAAAAAAAAATTATCTTAAAATATTTTACTGAATTTCAACTTTTTAAAACTTTTTTAAAATATGATTAAATATTTTACTTAATTTTAATACTTTATACACAATTTTCAAAATATGAGTAACCATATATTAAAAAATTTATTAAACTTTCATTTATCCATCCAACCAAAAAATCAACAACAAACCCCCCACCCAACCAAAAAACAAAAAAAAAAAAAAAAAAAAAAAAACAAACAAACAACGTATCATATCAGAGCTAAATTGAGTAAGGATTAATTACCATATATTATAAAATGCAAATTCTATCAGCGGTGTAGAAGTCTTCAGAAACATTTCAGAACGGTTCATACCATTCAACCGACATAACAATTCCAATTAAGCCTCCTTGATAACCCTACATTATTATTATTGTTATTCAGCCCTTCTAATTAAATTTGAGATATTAAACTAACCCCATATATATATACTCTAATATTTTGATCTTACTCTTAGATCTATCCTAAGGGAATAATGTAAAAAGCCAATGCTTCAGGAGGGCTGGGGGAAAAAAACTTACTTTTTAAATAGTACCTTGATGTTGTTTATTAAAAATATTATGTCCTGCCTTTAACATAAAATGTGTGTTTTATGTTTGCGAATCTTGCAGACCATTTTACAATGTCATGTTACTTTGTCCAATGGGTTATTTAAGCGAAAGAGAGAATTTTAGATATGATAAAACTTGTTCATAAATTAAATTTATAATTCAATTAAATTAAAATATTTTTTTGAATTGAAAAGTTTATTTTATTCATTTAAAAAATATATAGTATAATGTTAGTCATATAAAAAAGACGGGTGGAAAAGTCGCATTTTGGAAACAAGTTACATCAAGAGAAACAGATTAAAAAAGCTAATAATAGAAAAAAAATACAAAAGATAAATAAGAATAGCCAAAGTCTATATCCACAATACAACATTTTTACCTTTTTTCTTTTGAATCTCAGACTTTAGTCTAACACTTTGGACGACCAAGATCCATTAGACTAGCAATAATCATCGTAAGTTCATGATTACACTGAGAATTAAAAAGGGGTTGATCCTTGTCAGATTACAAAGACTCAGATTCATGTGCTTCTTGATGTTGCCTCATGTAGCATTATATGTAAATGTTGTGTGACTAGAAAACTCTGAACCTTCTTTTTTCCCTGAACCATCTTCAGATTTTTTTGCGACCTCGGTTGGAAAAAAGTGCTCAAACAGTTGCCAACTTTTTTGATGGCATTGATCATTTTTCTTTTTTTACTTGCTTGCATGCAGATAAACCCCCTGGAGATGGCCAGGTTGGTGGTAGACCCAACATCTAAAAGCAGTGTTTTCACAGTCCAACATTTGGAGCCAATGAAAATTATTATATTTCAGCTGGATTCTATCTGGAAGACCTTTGCTAAGGTCAACCTCAACACAAATATGGGCATAAGTATATAGCCCTTGCGAACATTGCTCGAAATCCATCTTGATGACTATTCTAAGCATATTGCCAATAGCTTCACATACTAAGGGGTACCAAAAAGGTAGAGGCAGATTTGGGAACTGAACCCAAACTGACATTTTGAACACCACCATTGTTAAGGGATCAAAATCAAAAAACCACGGGGTAACGCTCTTCCCCAAAACCAAGGTCCCTCCTTAAGAACTCTCTAACAATCCCCTCAAGTTCCATAAACTGGACTATAAAAAACCCTTTAAAACATAAATGAATCCATGGTTTTTGGTCCAGGTAGCATTAAACCATTGATCCAACTCTTCTGACCAAGGCTCGAAACCATTAAACCTACAAATGACTGTAAAATATTCAAAAGAGGAAATTAACCTAGTTATCTATGGAAGAGCAATCTCCATTGCAGGGAGAGCATCTGATTTCTCCA
This sequence comes from Torreya grandis, assembly GCA_037957365.1. Taxonomy (NCBI): domain Eukaryota; kingdom Viridiplantae; phylum Streptophyta; class Pinopsida; order Cupressales; family Taxaceae; genus Torreya; species Torreya grandis. The sequence continues at coordinate 773,577 of JARHVA010006409.1, forward strand.
CAGTGTATGGGTTGGAGAAGATTGCATGAGAAACTAGATCTAGAGAGGCTATGGTTCAAGTAGCATCTCTATACAAGAAACCAAATCCTTGTTTATGCATGTTTTTGGCTGGAAAAAACCTGTTATACCTATGCTTACAAACGTGCATGTGTTTTGAGAAGATTGCAGGAGTAGAGTAGTAGTGCCCTAGCTGCACAACTGCAGATGGCTATCCAAACCCTAGACACCATGAATCTTCCTTTTGCTCCTCCATTCGTTGGTCTCCAAGTACCTCAAAATTATATTTTTCAATAATGGGATATTTATTATTTGTGCAAATTGATTATAGAATGGAAATAATTATAATATGATAAAAAGTTAATAAGTGGATTGTAATTATTAGATAAGTGCTATTAAGGTTAATTTTAAATAATTAAAAAGTTATCCAATGACTCTAGATCATATTAGTCCTCCTTTAGGTTAATTTTAGAAGAATAAAGATATGCAATGGCTATATATGAGATTGTTTTATTTCAATGTAAATAGTTTTTATTTTTATATTATAGAGAGATTTAGAATTTTTTTTAATGAAAAAACATGTTCACATGTAATTTTATAAATACATTATATTAGATCAATTTTACTTGTTAAGGAGAATGAGAAAAAGTAGTAGAAAAATACCCAAAAAATCAATAGAAAAATTGTGTTGCTCTATGCTCTTTATAGTGTATTGGTTGTGAATTATTTAATATTTAAATTTTATCTTTGTTGAATAGTAAATTAGTTAATTCATTTTTAAAATATATTCAATTGGTATTAAGGTAAAGGTCTGGGTTGTAATTTATTTTATATTTATCTAACAATTTATCATATCAAAACTCTAGCTCTCTTCCTATTCCATATTTTAGTGAAAATTAGTATATTTATTAGAGCATCAATATTATGACTCTTTTGATAGAAAAAACTTATGCAAGGTTGTAGAAACTAATTATCAAGAGCTAGTTGATAGGGCTGGATTGTTCTAGCTAATGACACACAAGCCAATAAGGAAGCTAAGATGAAGAGCTCACAAACTTTGTTTCATATTCAGATAGCTCTAGACAAGAGCCTATTTCTAAGAATTGTAAGTGTAAGGACAACCAAGAATGCTTAAAACTCTACAAGAATCTTATCAAAGTAATGAACAAGTCAAAGTGCTTAGGTTACAAACTTTGAAGAGAGAATTTGAGGATGCATGCATGAAGCTAAAAGTGTGAGTGATTTCTATGTATGAGTGAAGGATGTGGTCAATAAGTTGACTAATCTTGGATAAATTTTAAACAAACAGGTTGTGGTGAAAAATGTGTTAAGGTCTCTACCACCAAGGTCTAACCATGTTGCCATCATCATTGAAGAAATTGAATATTTGACTACTCTTGAGTTGATCGCCTAGTTGGATCTCTTGTATCCCATCAAGAAAGACTAAGAGATGTATTTGAATAAATTGATGAAAAGGACTGACTCAAAATTAAAGATCACAAAAAGTGGTGTTAGCCCTAAAAACAAAAGCAACCAAATACAAGGAAAAAACAATAATAAAATTAACCAAAGACAAGGAAAAGGTAGGAAACGTAATTATTCAAGAGCAAAAAAATGAAGAAGAGGTGGTTCATTTTCAAGAGGAAGAGTAGAGGCATATTTTATAAGAGAAATAATAGATGCCATTACTGCCACATGTATGGTCACTTCGAATGGGAAAATAGATTGAATGTAGGAAATGAAGGTAGAAGTGTTTATCATTGTAATAACGATGAGGATGCATCTCCATGCAATTTTTTTTCATATGAAAAAGCTTAAAATAGTCCTAAAGAGGTTTGGTGCCTAAATTCAAGTTGTTCCAATCACATGTTAAGTAATAATGAGTTGTTTTCTACGATAGATAGATGTTTCAAAACTAAGACAAACTTGATGATGACAAATATTTGGAGTTTGTAGAAAATGTAACTATGAAGGTGAATACTAGAGAAGGTAATAAATCTATTAATGATATTTATTACACCCCAAGGTTAAACCATAATCTAATGAGTGTTGGACAACTATGTGAAAATAACTATAAGATGTTGTTTGATGATAATAAATTTAAAATCTATGACAATAATCGAGGAAATAAGGTTGTTATATTTGTACCTATGTCTTATAATAGAATGTTCCCATTTAATTTTGGAGAAAATAGTAGTAGCCTCATCAATATGGAATATGAAGATAAGAGGTGGTTGTGTCATCTCAAGTATGGACACTTTTCAAAATTTGAAGTTACTAACATCACAAGAATTGGTCTATAGTTTTCTAAATGTTAAAGAGCACAAGGAGGTTTGTGAAGGTTGTGTTAAATGAAAGCATGCAAGATAATTTTTTCCAAAAGATAATCATGGAGAGCTTATCATCCACTTCAATTGGTTCACTTGGATATTTGTGATCCTATCCAAATAAAAATTTTGGGTAAGTCATCATATTTCACTACATTTAATATTGATTACTCACAAAAGTGTTGGGTTTATTTTTTGAAGTAGAAAAGTAAAAGTTTTGATACATTTAAGATGTTTAAATCCTTTGTAGAGAATGAAAGTGTTTAAAAGATAAATTACTTCTCGATTGACCATAGAGGTGAAACTTATTTAAAATATTTTATGGATTAATTTGATTTAAATGGCATCAAAAGGCAACTCACAACTACCTAAACTCCTCAATAAAATGGTGTAGCTAAAAGGAAGAAACGATAATGGTTGAAATGGTAAGGAGCTTCTTATAAACAAATGGATTGAGAAACTCTTATCGCGGTGATGTAGTTGATATAATAGTGTATATTCTCAATCAGAGTCCCACTGGTGCACTTGAAAAGATGAATCCAAATAAATCATGATAATAAAATAATCCTAATGTCAAATATTTCAAAAAATTTGGTTGTTTAGCCTATGTTAGTATAACTGATCAAAAAAGAAACAAGTTAGATCCAAAGAGTGAGTCTTTTTTTTTTAGGTATAGTGAACAAATTAAAGCTTATATGATTTACAATCCTTTCACTAAGAACATTTTTATGTCAAGGTATGGTCATGATAAAGAAAGAGAAATTGATAAGTCTAAATCTACTTTTAAATATGGTATTTATGATCATATTATTGATTAGAAACCCAGTAGTAATTTAGTTGCAAGTGCTACAGGTCCACTAAGTAGCACCTCGTCTAATTATTTTATTCCAAGTGAAATCACAATTCAAGTCCTAGTTCTTAAAGGAAGCTAAGAAGCTTGATTGAAATTTATCAAAGTAAAATAATTCAAACACATGAAGAAGTTCTAATCTATGTTACAGACGCCCAAGACCAGGCGTGTGGGGGACAAGTACACATTAGAGGTAACTCAAAATTATAAAATGGAATTTACATAGAATAATTTAGATAGAATCAATCTACACACATTCAAATGGATTAAAATTCTTATACTTGCATAAATGCAACTTCTATTGAATTAGAATCAATAGGTAATTGGTACAATGTGATAAAATGCATATATGACATAACAGATATGTAGAGCACGCTATCTATTATTATGATTGTGTAAGTTGGTTGGATACATATGTTACATAGTTATATATGAAATACAAGAGGCAATTACAACTCTTTCTAATTACAAAGGAGATAGTTAATAGTCATTTTATTCTTCTTGCTGAGTGATGATTGGTATTCTAGGTACATGGTGGCAAGTTATTGACATGTTCCAGGATGAAAGGTGCCAAATGGTTAGATCAAGCTGGAAAGTGAACATACTAGGATAAAACAAATGTATACACATGAAAAAATGGCATGCTTGTCATAAAAGTGTGTGTGCAGGACTATGATCAAGCCCATGACTATGAATTAGTGTGACTGTGGCATGTAGGATTGTGAGCAAGCATGAATGTGTAGTGCAGAACTATGAGTGGGTGTGATAATGGTGCACAAAACTAAGAGTGAGTAGGAGTGTGATAAGCCTAAGTGCAATAAAGAATCCAAAGTGATATGTGCACATATGGTGAAAGCATACGTAGGAGAACTAAACACATAGTGAGAGTTGTGCATAGATCATTCATCCTTAATTGAAGATTAATGGTATCCATTTCACCCTTGTATAGATGTAAAAAATGCACTTGACTTTGTTGTAAGTTATACCACCTAGCTTGATCAGTGTATTCCTCAACCTTGACCACTTAGAAGAGTTGATGTGTGTCATGGCAGGTTCATGTGTATTTCACTTCAATGATTTAGGCCTTATCTAAAAGTTGCAAGTGTTTGGGATCAAGACCATAAGGATGTTTTGTCATTTTTAGCTAAATAGGGTGAAAAAAACTCCACATTGAAAACTAGGTGCATGCCCAAGTATGAAGGCAGATCAGGAATGAAGGCATTCTCACTAGCTACATGCATAATAGTGTAAATACAATAACAAAAAGACTTGAACTTCTTGTGTGGACCTTTGAAGTGCTTCTTTTGAAGATAAAACTAGAATTAATCACCAACTCAAAATTTATGAGATGTGTTATGTGCATAATGGCACTCCGTGTACATTTTTGGGGTGTGAGAGAGGATTTGTTGAACCTATTGATGAACAAATTTCACGTGGTGCAAGAATTTCTCAGCTTTGTATGTTTTTCATTCCTATGTGTGTAATTTGGTGTCAATTGGTGCATCATATAGGATGTTTAGACATGTCACAGGCTGAAACCTAAGACATATTTGGAATATACTATGCCTCGTAGATATATGCAATGCTCTATTATACACATGTTGAATGTGGAATAGGTTGGCATCCCAGGTGTAATAATGTATGTGGTTGTACATTCACAGTATATGAATAAGTTTTTGGTTGAAAAATTATGTTTATCCATCTCTTTGTGGATGAAATGATGTTGACAAATCCATCTATGTACCCATCAAATCCCATAATGTTTACTATAAATGACTCATAAATCATAAATATCAATCAAATATGATGGATATTGGGAGTCCAAAGTGAACCCAAACATGGTTTAATAAGGTTTGTGTAATACCAGTTGTATCAATGTATTTATTCATCTTTGAAAACCTATCCACTACAATGAGCAAAACATCATGTTGGCATCTCATCATAGGTAACATGGGCATTGAATCCATGCTAATAAATTCATGTGGCCTTAATATAACTAATAGAGACGTGTACATTCCTAGATTCATGTTTGTGGGCTTAGTGATACAACTTTGAATGCAATACTTGATGTTGTTCTCCACATCCTTGTGCATGTGTGGCTAGTAGAAGTGTAGTTGAAAGGTAGCTAGAGTCTTTGTCACAAGGAAGGGTCATGAGGTCTTTACATAGTATACCTTCAAGCTAAGTCTTTGGTGAGGAGTGCCACCATGAACACAAAGATGCTCGAGCTTGTAGATAAGTTGATCAGATAAGTAGAAACTTTTGAACTTGTTTACCTTGCATGAGGCTAGTGTAAGTTTCTATGAAGTCCTGAATAGCATAGTATAGAAATTCCCAGTAGGAAAAGTTATGGCCATGCATATCCATCATTATGATGATCATGTCAATTGGTAGTCAGCTAAGGCATATGTTGCTTTGTTATCCATCCCTTTCTTATGATTGATTACAAGATGAAATCATTATAGGTAAGTCATCCATTTCATGTGGCACACGTTCTCTAACATAGTTTATGTATGAAACAACTAACGTGGCTTACAATTGGAATGAATAAATCTATCCTTCCCTAAGATGTAGTGGCATCGTCACTTAATTACTTGCATAGTAGTAGAAATTTATTTTTCATAGGTGGAGTACCTTTGCACTGTGCCATTGAATGTATTTGTGTGGCATGGAGCTGGATGTCCATGCTACATGAGTACTACATGGAATCCATACTTAGATACATCAATTTAAAGTTCCAAATATATTTTATATGGCTTAGAGTTCTCTCATGTGAGAGATCATCAGTATTTACATATAATTGGGTCTTAGTTGATATGGTTTAAGGGGAGATCCATTGAATACAAAATTGAAAAGGTTGATGGTCTGAAATAGTGACATCATCAAGGACAGACATTGCCCAGTTAGTGGTTGAGCTAGAGAAGGAGAACAAGCCATGCTCCATGAGTAAAGCACATCCAACATTTTAACCACTCTATTTTGACCTTGTCTAAAATTTGACCAAGTAAATTGAGATGAGGTAGGATCTCTCCTGTAGTGGTGATTAGGATCATAGACACCAAGCTTATTATGCATGCATAACCATGCTTCTCACTTCCCAATACACCAATGTATAGGAAGATAACATTTTTTATCTTTGTCAGATTCTAGCATGTTAAAATCACCATAAATAATCATGTGAGTTTTAGGAAGTGAGCTTGCCAACCATATACATAGTAGATCTATGTCTATGGGATCATTTGAAGCAACAAGTTGGCCAACCCAAGAACTCAACCATCAAATTCAAAAAGCATCCACACCACTAGATTGGTAGGGTTGGATCCTCAGAAAAAAATATTTTATAAAACTCTAATGTTAACATCTTGATGACTCCATGATGGCTAGGCTCATGATTGGACACTTGGCAAAGTGCACTTGGCCAAATCATGCAATCAAAAGACTGAAGAATAAAACCAAAAAAGTTAACCTCTTTCAAACATGACATTTTCATATTACGAAAGTTATAACTATTATCCATGACAATGTACCTACAAGTTAGTTCAGTGAGGTTGCATATGTTCCAAGAGTAAACTATCATGGAGAAACATCAATGCACATGTTATTTCCCTCTATAATATCTTCAATGGCTAAAAAATTGTTAGCAAAGACATGATTTTTCCAGTTTCCATGCAGAAAGCCACTCATTTGGAAGGAATGTTATTTTTCTTAAACATATTCTCCATCATCTTAAGGAGAGGGACTACAAGACCAACTGAACATAGTTGTCTTATCAAACGACACCACATTATCCCCTGTGTGTGTGAATATCACCATGGAATGGGATTGTGAAGAATGGGAGATGAGAACTATAGGTTGTAAGGACATAATGGTGGTCGCCACCTACAACGTGCAATAGACCAACAATGGTGCTTTGGTGGTGGAGGGCATAACTAGTTTACCATTAGAAACATATGAGTTAGCTCTGGGACCACCTATGGATCGACATACAATGGTTTGTACCTAGAGGCACTACGATAAGCTGAAACATTCTTATTGTTGGTCACAGTGGTCCATCTATCAAAAGTGAAGCTAGTTGTTTTGTTCTGAGGCACAAATTTTTCCTATGAAGGTTGTTGAGAAGTAGTCATTAAAGGGCATTATTAAATGATATGGTCTGAAGATTGGAATCGAAAAAAAGTATTCATAAAATTAATGTAAAACACACATTATGATAATCGAGATTTACCAATCTGTATGTTAACAATTTCCTTCAAGTCCTTGACTAGATCAATTTATACGCATTCTTACTTATGCGAGCGAGTCACATAAAATTTACGTTGCTCGTGAAAAATAAACCGCCCCAAGGGTTTGATGAACTACATAACAAAGCCCCAAAGGGGGATAGAGATACCTGGGAACTCAATTCAGACTAGGATTTTGAGCTTAGCTTGCTTAGAGACTTGGAAAACCTTAGCCCAATGAGAAAAGACCACACAAGTATTGTGAATAAACTAAGGACCAGGTTTGAGAATAGCCTCGCAACTATTGGCATTGGCCAAGCGAAAAAAAAAAAAAAAACAACAACAACAACAACAACTTTGATCATGTTTTGTACCCCTCAAACTTAACGCCATGGAATTGCCAATAATTATGAACCCATTGCTTAAACAAATTCTCGAAAAAAAACTTTGCCAACAAAAAATATTTGAATTCAAGAAAAGATAAATATGGAATAAAAAATTAAAAAACCATCCAATTACATAGAACATTAACAAAGTCAACTCCAATCCCATAAAATTACTAAGAGGAAAACATGAAATGAATTAAAAAACTATCCTCATACATGAAACTTTAACAAAACCAATTTCAGTCCCATATAAATTACCCTATAAAATGTCTTGCAAGGATGAAACGACACAGATAAATATGGAATAAAAAAATTAAATTCAGTCGTCGTACATAAAACCTTAACAAAGTCAATTCCAATCCAATGAAATTACTAATATTAATAGTTATAAGTTTTTGGCTTTTTTTCAAAATCGTGTTATTAAAACGCATGTAAAGCAAAACAAGTTTTTTAATGCAAACGAAACCAAAAAGGTCTCGCCGGGATTCGAACCCAGGTCGCTGGATTCAAAGTCCAGAGTGCTAACCACTACACTACGAAACCACATGAAATTTTATTTTGAGAACAATTTTTCTGTTTAAATTAAACGTAACCGTAAAGGAAGGGTTCAACGTAGATATAAAACACCGTTACTTGCAAACAATCCCGTGGAAAGTGTAAACAAGCCGTAAATTTTTTGATGATATGAAGTCGAGATGTTTTTTCACCTTATTAAATCTACATTTATTATTTATTATAGGTTTTTTTTTTTTTTTTTTTTGCCTTGTTTTATATATATCATTAAAAAAATATGATTAAATATTTTTAAAAAATCATTTAAATTATTAAAATAATTATTATTATTGAAGGAAGGGGTACAATAGATGAGCATATGTATTATGGAATACATGATTTCTTTATTGTTGGTTTTAAGTTTTTGGAATTGTGTTTATAGTTTTGTTTTGTTTTTTTTTTTTTTTTTTTTTTTTTTTTTTTTTTTTTTTTTTTTTAAATTATAAGCAATGGGGTTCTTAAAATTTATTTAGTATAAATTATATGGGTGAGTAAGAGAGGTTTGGGATTATGATTTTTATTTTTGAAGTTAGAGTTATGAATCGAAAGGGGAGTTTTTATAAAAGTTGGAGCTATAAATTGGTGTTGGAATACAATAAAGGGTTCAATGCCCAACATCACCATCATGTCAAAGGAACACACAAACACAATATCTAACAAAAGTTTAATCAAGAGAAATAGAGAAATAAGCATAAATTTGAAAATAACACAAACAACTAGTCAACGAAAACGCTGAACCCAATCAACAAAAGTGAAACAAAACAAGGGAACACCCCCCAAACAACAAATGACAATGTATACCACTAAACAAAGGCAATGAAACCATGAAGCAAAGAAGGAAATAATCATTCACATGTAGAGATGACCCTTCTCTTGAAAGGGAAATCATCCAACCTACTTTGGAATTCATCTCTAATTAGTTATTCAACTTCCTATCTCAATCTTTCCACCTCAGATCTTCATCCTATCCATTTAGTCAACACACCTAAGTTAGCATTAAGATTTCCACCCTCGGATCTAGTGGAGAAATGGAATCTTGGAAAATCTGATCGATCCTCCAAAAAATTGCCATCTCGAGTCCCTCCATTATGCCACTAGAATCTAAATGAAGGAAGCCCCCTCCCCCTTAGGGTCATTTTTCTCCTCTGCCAATAGCTTCTCATGAGAAGCACCCAGAGGATCAGAGGAGAGAGAAGGGGAAGGAACATGTTAGGCAAATAAAAATCCATGGTTGTCCTAGAAAAAGTCATCACCGAAAGGGCCCTCCTTTTTCCATAGTCACTGATGACCTAAAGGAGACTAATTAAAACATGAAGCATTATGGTGACCAATATGGTTGCAGAAAAAACACTTGAAAGGAAGGCCTTCAAAGTTGATAAATTGAGTCCAAGAGCCTTGAGAAGATTCCATCTTGACAGAGTCAAATAGAGTCTTGGACAAGTCAATGAGAGCACAAACCATCGCAATTTTGATTCCCCTAGAGCTCTCATCCATTATGATGAAAGAGCCCACCAAATTAATCAGTTGTTTGATATGATCGTCATAATAAATAACAAGTAGGACATTGTGAAATCTGAGCTAAAAAGGAGCCGTTGAAATGGTTGTCTTATTCATGGCGAAGAAGAGGACCAAGGGCAAAATAAGAAACCATGATTGCCCCAAAACCAAGGTCCATATTCCCTAACAATGTCACAGTCCTCAAAGCATCTAAAAGTGACATGTAAGAAACCTCTATCGAGCAAAGAGAAGGACTAGGAAGAAATTAAACTCCACTCAAAGGAAGCCCAATTGGATAGCTCAGCATTAGATAGAGAAAGACCCATACATTTACCAAACATAGATTTGTTGTTGATGTCTGAATCCATCCCCAAAGTAGACGACTCCAAGATAGAAAGAACTAGAGACTCATCAATGAATAAAATGGGAATGTCACCTACCAAGAAGGTTGGCTCACTAAATTTGGTATGTCGTTGAATAAAAATGTTTGGTAGAGCCAATCCCTCGAGAAGAGAGGCAAGGGCCTCCTGAAGATTGTGCATTTGATCGAAGATTGAGTAATGGAGGGCAAGGGTGAGAGCATTGATGAACAAAAAGTAAAGCAACTGTGGAACAGGTTTGAGGAGTTTATGTAGCCCTAATACACTAAACGTTCCTCAATAGTTGAAAATTCAATGATGAAGGATCCAATAGATTTAACAAAATTTAAATCTGATCTAGGGCACTCAAAGGATTTAGATTTGGGGGGAATAAGGAAGCCCCAAATAAGACTAGTGCTATGGACAACAAGATTCACACCGTCCCTAACATTTTTTTTGTTATGACCTATGGGAAGAACAACTATTGGCATGGATACAACCTCTGACATCATTGAACCATCCTCATCTTCTCCATCTTGATCATACTCATTTAATAGAGTTAATGTTGATTCCTTTGACCCAAAAAAATCTATGCAGGGATCCAAGTGGTGATTGTACTAAAATTTTGAGTTTGAATTTGTCACTCATTATCTTCTTCATTGTAAATTTCATCATTATCTTATTCAAAAGAGAGCCGACTATCTAAAGAGACTCACTTTAACCATAGAGACTTTGACATGTATAGTGTAAAATTATCCCCAAACAATCCTTTATTAAAAAACATCCTAATCTTGCATGTTAGACCTTTATGTGCACATAGTGCGTGAACTAGTAGTTGCCCCAAAGGTGCAAATAAATTCGGAGGAATTCAAAACTTTACTGTATAGTTAAGATATTTTGATTTTTAAAGGGATTTTTGCAAATAAAAAAATATTTAAATAAAATATAAATAGACATGAAATTTAAAGTTGAAATTGACATATGACAATTGGAATTGATGTATGATGATTGAAAATGAGATACAAATAGATATTAAATTTAAAATTGTAATTGACATATAATGATTGAAAATTACTCCATAACACTTTACCCTACCACTACACCTACCTGCATATATCAACGTATGTCATAATAAAAATTATAAGATTATATGTAATTTAATTTTTATCTTTCTAATAATACACACAATAATGAATTTATACACAAAAAATTTAAAATTAAACATAAAAAATAATTAATTTACTTCACAACACTTCACCTTACCACTACATATATCAACATATGACATGATAAAAATTATAAAATTTTATGTATTTTAATGTTTTTTTTTTCTAATAATGAACAAAATTGTGTGTGTGTGTGGGGGGGGGGGATTATATATATGAAAACAAATAGAATCTATACCTTATGTTTAGAAAATATATAAGATATTATATATAATGGCTAGGTGCCATAAGATTTGTTTGGAAGTTATCAAATCTTTATCTTTTATTTGCACAACAATTTGTTAGCTCTTTTTATCTTTTTTCAAAAACAAACTTTTTTGTCACTGTTGCCTTTTTATTGGCTACTATTTCTTTTAGTATTAGAAAATTATCAGATGCGAATTTAATTTTTTAAAAGTCAATGAAAAATTACACAATTACCTAAAATTGTGTTTAATTAAGTTAATATCTTTTGGTTCAATTTAATTTGTTGATGAAATAGAACAAGATAAAAGGGTAAAGACTTCGATATCGAAGATTAGAGGTGTGTTTAATTCAATCTGAGACTAAAATGAATCCTTCTACGTATAAAATTGCTTGGGTTCTATATGAATTGTTATATATGCTTTACTTTGTTTTGCATAATCAATAGTTATCAATTTGTTGTCAACCATTCAACCTACCAAATGTCAACCACCTATCAACCATTCAACCCACCAGCTATCAACCACTCAAAAATAACATCTTTATACATTATGACGAATCTTAACAAGGGCCTTCTCAATGACCACTGACTCTATCTCACTTTTTATGCATGAAAGATTAAACAACAATAATCTTATATTTTTGGTGGAAGCGACAATTGAAAATGAAATTTTATGTTTTTTTTATATAATAGAGAATTAATGATAATGAGAAACAATAAAAAGATTTTCTAAATAATATCATACTTTAAATATTATTAAAAAGAATATCATATATTATTTTTAATATATTAATTTATGTTATATATAATATTAATATATTTTAATATTATTATATATAATAATATATACATTATATTAAATTATAATAATATATTAATTTTTATTATTATATAATGACTTTTAAGGTTTTCCACATAATATCATACCTTAAATATTATTAAAAAGAATTTCATATATTATTTTAAATATATTAATATAGTTTAATATTACTATATATAATAATATATTAATTTTTATTATTATATGATGATTTCTAAGCTTTTCTAGATAATATCATACCTTAAATATTATTAAAAACAATGTCATATATTATTTTAAATATATTAATATATGCTATATATAAAATTAATATGTTTTAATATTATTATATATGATAATATATACGTTATATTATTATACTAAATTATAATAATATATTAATTTCTATTGTTATATAATGACTTCCACTTAAATAATTCTATCATATACCTACAATTGTGAAGGCACTATTAAAAAACAAAAGCCACAAAAAATGATACAAAATATTATGTTATTTTCTCTCTACACCTGTAAATATTTTGCTACGTGTTGAATGACCAAAAGCGCACTTTGCATGGCTATGTATTGACATGCTGAGATAGGGGATGCAGAGCTGGCTGTGAACGCTGAAACTGGGCGTGGAGCTGCTGCGGGGACTTGAACTCGGGACATGAAAGCCTTCAGATCTAATAGCTGTTGTTTACAAGGCCGTCGCAGCTGCTAATGGCGTCGAGGGATCTAGTGAAAGTGGAGGAAAAAGAGAGGGTTTCTGTTGACCGAATTCTGGACAAGTATGTTGGTGCTTTTAGTACAGTCCAGCTAGTTCATAAAGCTACAATTTGTAAGGATATTTTGTATCAAGCATTGAATTTAACACCTATGCCATGTGACACAGAGCCTTATTATTTTGCATCTATTATAAATACTTTGAAACATGTTAAGAACGCTATATATTTTAGAAAAAATTATTTACCTACTTAGTTTACTATTGATCAAAATATTCCTTTATTTATCCAAATTCAAATAAAAAATATGACAATCAAAACAATTTTGATAGATAATGGTTTATGTTTGAATATTTGTAATCTTACATTCTTATATACAATGGGTATTAATATATATTCTATTCAAAACATATATAATAATATCCATGGATTTGATAATGTACCTTGCCAAGATTTGGGTTATATCATTTTAGATATCAAGGCAAGGCCCAAAATACTATCTATTTAGTTTCAAGTATGCCTAATTATTTGCACTATAAACTACTATTAGGTAGGCCATGTATATATGTAATGGAAGTTGCAACTTATAATTTTTAGAAATGTAATAAATTTTCTCATGATGGATATTTATATACATGCCCTAATGATAATCAACCATTCAAATATTATAAAATTATAGAATTTACTACTAAGGATAAACCATAGTTACAAGCACCTCAATCTACTAGAGTGCCACTAGTTGATATCATACCTATAGAACAAATGTATACATATGAGGTTGGTGAATAAAAATTTGTAATTTATAGATGTTTTAGAACAACAACATTAACCTAAAACCATATATCAGTAAGAGTATATAAATGAATTACCTTTATTAGTAAATTCAGAAGACCTAATTTTTTTATCCACTCAAGATATTGATGATTATTTTGATGGTAGTTCTAATGATGATACAAATGAGAATTGATAATTATTTATGTGGTTTAAGTTTTACCCAAGTTGGCCTAGGTGAATATAGAGATGATTCAAAGGTAATAATTCACAAGAACACAAATAAATGGAAAAAATGATTTCAGATATTGATAAAGGAAAGAATACTTGTTGTAATATAGATACTACATAGAATTCTACTTTATCAAGTGTATCAAGGACTAACATATTTGTTAAATCTAGAATTAATAGAGATAAAGATGAAAAATACATATACCAATGCATGACAAGTATGAATAAGTTACCTTGGGTAGATTAAGTAAATAATGTTGAGTTAACATATATAGACCTAATTATTACAATACAAGCTAATAGTGCATAAGAAAACTACATTTTATATTTAAAATGTTACTTGATAGGGAGTTAATGGTTTTAACTATGATAATGCATATATCTACTAACATGTTATCTAATCAGTAGGGAAAACCCTTGTCATTTCATAGAATAACAAAGCATGTTATTGATAATTGTTTAACATTAAAAACTAAAATACATAAATATAAGGATAAAGGAACTATTCATATTATACGTCCCATACTACCACCAATTAGGGCTCAAAATAAAGGTAAAATACATAGAAAATATAAGCATTAAAGAAAGAACCCTTTCAATATATAGGTTTTTGTTGAAAATGAATATAAATAGTATGTGAAAATTGATAAGGACATACAACCAATTATATGTACACTTGCATATATTCAGCACATAGGTCATGATCAATATGAGTTATAAAAAGCTATATATTTCCAAGGTTCTATAGGGAATATTACAATACTAGTTCATGTGGTCCCAAAATTTTGGACACACTACTTTTTGTTATGAAAATAATAAATTAGATAAGTTCAACATTTGGTCAATAATGGTTGAAATAAATAGAATCTACAATTGATAGGTTATAGCATTGCCCTACATTCAAATTTGAGGATAATTCGATTCATATGCTTCATGATGGGGTTGTTGATAATCACAGATTCTAAAATGATAAGCAAAGCTCAAAGTTCCTTATTTATAAAAAAACATATGAGGTTTCTTACACAATAAAGGAACATCTTATATGCATGCATAATATTTGGGGAAAATGTAAAAGGCAAAGATAAAGTTATAAATAATAAGTGTTATGATGATCACAATGATGATGATAAATGGGTATTCAACAAGATTCAATATCCAGAAATCAATAATCTTCCACTAGAATCACTGATTGATTATCCACATCCCTTTTATGTGTTTTTATATTTTTATAAATTTTACTTATATATTAAAAAAATATAAAAACAATAGAATATTTAAAAGTCAAAAAAATTAAGACCTATGCATGATATGTGTAGTTCATTTACATCAGTTGATTTGTGCTTTAGTATATGCATTACTTATCTATATCTTGTTTTATATTATATATGATTTACAAGGTTACTTGAGTGAATTTTAGAAAATACAGGTTGTATCTTTTTGATGTAATTTTAGGTGGTGATACTATCTCAGGCCCATAAATTTTACATGGATAAACCTACACTTTTAAAGATAATCAAACACTACAGTATGTGCATGAAATTAGGGGATAATTTCATGAACATTTTCTGGAAAATGTATGCATTATACCCATAACACTTACACATTATTTGAATTTTAGGGTTGGGATACCAAACCATAACATGTACACATTTTAATATCAATAATACATATGCAATATAACAATTATGAATTTTATGTAAGGAATACATATGCATTATAATGTGTACGCTTTCCCTATGTTTCAAAAAAAAATGAATGCCACTTTACAAACTCATTTTTTATTTTATATCCTATTCATCACCCCTAATGGAATCATTTTTTACCTATGAAGAGCCCAAAAAAATTTCATATCTTTGTTGGAAAACAAAAAACCTTGCCAAATCAATGATGCCACCACACAGAGAAAGTAAGTGATAGAAAACTAAACCTAATAACATTAAATTTTGGAATTTTTTTTAGTTGGATTTTTTAATTGGTAAATTATGTGTTTTAAATATCTTGGTGTAGTACACGTGGCCAACATGTTAACCATATGCCTAACCCTCCTATCCCTCCTACAATTCCACAAGATCCCCTAGGTAGTTAGGAGGATTTAGTTGCACACATAGTGGAAAATAAAACTCAAAGTGAGAAAATAATTAGGAGAATGAGGGGGCCCACTTCCACCAACACTCATTTCACCTATTTGGCCAATACCCTAGAGTTTATATTAGGTAAATTTGACTCTATAATGAGTCAAATTTATAGATGGACATCATATAGGGATAAGTGTAGGGATTAATATGCTAACAAATGGTAAGCACTTGAGGTGAAGAACAAAGAAATAATAAAATATAAAATTTGAGCCTTATTTATTGACCCAACCACTAATGTACCATTTTCACTAATTGCTAAATGTTTCCTAGTCCATCGATGCCAACATAATTTGATTAAATCTAATTTATAGGATCTACGATGGAAAGTGTTTGATTATCCACTGTGTAATAACCATGAGGTCCCATTGTATTTTTTGAGGAAACTCTACAATGAGTTTTCCTTTAACGAGATTCCAAATTATTTTGACTATGGTGAGTTTTAGGGCTAAGGGAAAGCCATTGCATAGGTTTGAACAAGTACATGTCATGCACCTAATCAACCTATAAGTATCCCCACCCAAAATACACTTCATCCTAAGATTCCCTCTATGATGAAGGAGGATGTGGAGATTGACACTCTGCATGTACTTAGTGCACTTACTAATAAACTCATTTAGCATATGAGTAGGCTTTGGAGATTGATATTGGAGATACTCCACCTTGTGTGTGTACCTAACCCTACCCTTATATATCTCATGGTGCTATATGCACTAGACCTTTAGATGATGATGATGGTGATTCACAAGGCTTGGATAATATGATCTTGAGTGATGAGTTTTTGGCACACACATTTAATGTGCACACATTAGCCTCTATACACATGTAGGTATCTTTTATATAAATTTCACTTTAAATTTAATTTATATTTTCATATTTAAAATCTAATAATCAATTTACACATAAATTGAATAATATATATGTAATTCTTTTTGAGACAATGCCTTCATTATCTTGGTCCACAACTGCATTATTTGATCTTACTCAATATATGTTTACATTTATGGAGCCAACTAGTGGGCCATTCACTACTATATTTTTTGTGTTAGTACAACACCATTTACGTATATATAGGTAAAATTTTGAGTTAATAGTATACTCTATGTATATTTATCTTATAGTTAAGTTAAATTCATCTATCAAAGATCTCAAAATTCAAGTACATATCCTAGGGTTTGATTTTTTTTGCTCTACTAGGGTTTCCTCCATACACACCATTGAGTTGGACCTTGATTTTCTATCTATCCAACTTGTGTCATACCACAACCCCTAGGTTTCTTATGAGACTTGAATTTATTACCTTTTAGGGTTTATCACCTTTGGGTGAGGCCAACCTTTATAATGACTTCTCCTCATTCTTTCCCGGTTGTTTCAGCTGTAGAGAAGAATGATGAAGCATCGAGTAGTGACCCCCTACAAACATCTGAGGAAGTTTGTCCTAAGGGTCTACCATGAGGTAACTCTTCGAAACCTAATGTTATTTTACCTATTCTAGAATTTAACTCTATATGTCCATGGTTAGAAAAATTCTATTTGATAGGATATTTTGTGGGTCAAATTCCCTCTGAAAGTATGCTAGGTTCTAGGTGGAAACCCACTAGGCAACTTATGGCATTAAGCTATAGAGCATTTAGAATATGACCAAGGGTATTTTTTGTTCTACTTGGTTGACCCTTCCCATGCAGGAGGTATCCTCCATTGGTCTTCCATATGGTATGCTAGGAAATCTCTCATGGTTCTCTCCCCTAGACATGATACTTTATTGTCTCAGAGCACATGACTCTAAAAGTCTCAGTTTGGGTTGAATTTTTAGGCCTTCCACTCCATTGCTAGCATTTTATTCACCAAATAGATTCTTCTATAGGCCAGGTTATCTACCATGAGAAAAACTATATCTACTCTACTACCAAAAATAGGTTTGTGTATAAGTACACCTTTCCCAAGACCTCAAGGAGTTTGTGTAAATTCAAGTTGGGGATGTGAGACACTCTTAGTGAGTCTTGTATATCAACTTGCCCAACACTTTTTTTCACTACCAAACCATAGACCATAAGATTCAGGACTGCCCCTTCAGTTAGCCTACAATAATGCATCTAACAAATTATCCTCTCCACTCAAGCTCTCTTTAAAAGCTATCAAAAATCTAACTAAGGACGGATGGAATATGGTAAGAAAGAAAAAATATGTACCAAAGCCATGATTTTTAGTGCTATTCTTAAAGGAGGTAAGCCATCAACAAGTAATGGCCCATAGGAATAAGCCCCTGATAAGAAAGATCCCTCCTAGGCTAAAGCACTAAAAATATTAGAAAAACCTAGGGTCTTCAACACCCCTCTGGATGCCAATGTTTTATCCTAGGGTCTCATGGTTCCTTTGCCTAGTTCTTCTAGATTTTCAGACTCATAACCAACTGCTCTTCCACTTCCTACTCAGCAAGATGCACCCAAATTCTCTTGTATCCCTCTTAGGAGGAATAATGAGATGGAGGAAGTAAAGTATTAGGTTGATCCTACTATGAGGAAGTAGTTTAATGATTTTTTAAATGCCAACAATGGGCATTTTTTGAAGAATAGGTATCATGCCTTAGAAGGCCTAGAATTCGAGGATATGTATCTTGATACTTGTAATCTATGAATTACTTTTCATGGAATGTTCATGGTCTTATAGACCCAAAATGCAAGTTTTTTATGCATGATTTTAGAAGGAAGATTCTTGAGATGGACATTAGTTATCTACAATAAGTTAAGGTGGAAGATTTTTTATTGATGGTGATCAGTAATTCCATCTAGCAAGATAGTATTATCTTGAATAGAAATCATGAAGTAGGATGTGGAAGGGTGATCACATTTATTTATCCAAGGTGGTGGTCATACTTAGTGTAATTTGGAATAGACCCCACCAACCAATTAGTGTAGACCCTTTTTAACATTGAAAGCCATTCTTTTGGATTTATTAATATTTATGCTTCAAATGATGCCATTGAATGTACTCTTTTATGGTTATGGATTATAGATGATCTCCTCAATGCTCATTAGGTCATATATGGTGACTTTAATATGGTGGCATCTCTTGAAGACAAAGTGGACCACCAACCAATGCATTGGGTAGTTGGCAAAAGGGAGGCATGGTATTGTATGTGTACTAAATGGAGATTTTATGACCCTAATTTAATCCACCAGCCTACATATGGAGTATGGTATGCCTGGATAAATCTCAGAGAGGGCCCCACTCAGATTCTGAAGTGCCTAGATAAGGTAATGATGTCCACCCAACTATATTTTTCCTTTGATAATGGTTTTTCTCCTCTGATGCAAGCATTGCTATATTTTGGGCTTTTCAACTACTCCCCTATTCAATTCTGAGTGACATGTAAGTTCATGAAACCCAAAGTCAAAAAAACATAATTATTTCTAAAAAATTATCTGCTAAAGCATGGGACTACTATGGCACACATTCATAGAGTTTGGAATTTGGATCCCCATCCATTCCAGGAATTTGGTTGGATTCTTTGGTGGGATGATGACATCAAAATGACCTCTCACCTTCTGAGAATCTATGGTTTCCAACTTGATAAAATATGAATACACTCTTACTCTATTACTTCCTTAGAGCTTAGTCATGTAGCTTTAGCACAGGCAAAAGATCCCTTCAATGAGATCTTGTAGGTCAGACTCTCTTCCTTATAGTATCATATCTAGATAGTAGACAACTATAATGCCCAGGGAACTCAAGTCAAATCCAATATTCACTAGCTCAATATAGGGGATAAATCTTCCAAAGAATTTTTTCAAATGATGTTAGCCAAAAACTTGAAGCAACAAATCTAAGTCATCTCCAATGCTGGCAATAGACTATCAGAGACACCATAAATTGTTCAAGATTTTGTCTACGACTATCAACAAGTGTTCAAAGCTCAAGATTCATATACATAGTGTGATATTACCCTTCAGTAGTGTCTTGCAGTGGTGCCTTGAAAACTCACTCCCACCCAATAGGTGGCTTGCGATAGGTTCCTCACTATAGATGATCTGCATGAAGTAGTGTCTCACATGGAAAATGACAAAGCTCTAGGCATTGATGGTTTCCCCTTTGAATTATATAAAACACTTTGGAATCTTATGGGTATTGATTTACACCATGTTTATCAAGAGGCATTTCACACTCATTATCTAGGAAAGAATATAAATAAAGGAAAAATTAAATTTATACTAAGCAAGGGTATCCCAAGTTTATCTATAATTGGTAGCCTATCACCTTCCTGAATGTTTCCTACAAGATTATTTCCAAGGGTTGTCACTCTAGTTATGCAATCTATTGCCGCACATCATTCGCCTTGAGCAAAAAAGATTCATTAGAAGTAGATATATATTAGACAACATCATTACAGTTTAGGAAGGCATAGATATATAGAAGGTCTAAACAATAAGGTATGTTTTCTAAAATTTATTTTGAAAAATTTTGTAACCGTATTGAGTGGCTGTTCATCTAGTCCATGCTTAGAGCCCTAGGATTCAAGCCCAATTTCATTCAAACCATCTAGATGCTATTTTTAGATGCCTTGGCCATCCTCTCCATTAATGGAGTCACTTATGAGAAATTTAGTTTGTTCCATTCCATTCACCAAGGATGCCCTTTGGCACCCACCCTATATGTGTTTGTAGCTAAAGGTCTTGGATATTTTTTTAACAATGCTCAAACTAGGGGCCTTTTTAAGGGAATTTATCTCCTTCCAGATATAAAAAACATGCACAAAGATACACAATTTCTAAATGGCCACTTTTTAGATGATTATTTCTTCACTCTCATTAAAGATGAGGATAATGTGGATAACACCTTGCATTGTCTCAACACCTTTTGTCTTGCCTCAGGATCCAACATCTAATATCAAAAAACTCATTTCGAAAAGCAATCATAGCTGCCCCCATCATTGTGGGCTGCTAAATATGGTTGGGCATGGATCTAAAATAATGAAATATTCAATTTTCTTAGCATCCCTTTTTCTTTTTATGCCTCTCTACCCTTGTGGTATTATTTTGTTGACAGAGTAGCTAAAAGCTTGGAATACTAGGTGACCAAGCCCTTATCATTCGCAGGTAAGCTTCAAATCTACTCAAAAGTGCTTGTGACCACCCATGTTTACTACTCCTCATGCTAGGTACCTTCAAAGATATCTTACCAAAAACTAGAGAAATTGATTAGGGATTTTCTTTATGCCAATTCTTCTCATGGATATGGATTTCATAGGGTAGTCTAGGAATAATGTTGCCTCACATGGGATGTCAAAGGTATGGGGCTCATTGACGTGGCTTATTAAGGATTTTTGCCTTATGTGATAAATGGATTGTGTAGGCCATTAAAGGCAAGGAAGCTTGGAAGGTGTTGTTCTGACATTACATCTCTTTGGGCTTGCCTAAGGGAAAGAAAGCCTAGAAATGGATCAGCTCCTCCAATCTTCTTACCATCAAATATCTCATTCTAAGTATAGGTTCCTTTGTGGTGAAAATCATCTGGAAAACATGGGAAAGGATCAAACCATAACTTCTATGGAATGGCTCAGGGTTCTGAGATGGGCTATCTGTTAACTCCCACTCATTATGGTGGTCACTTGTTATCAATTTAAATGAAGTTACTCTAGTTGAGTCCCTTGGATCAATGCTCTCAAGTTGTTTTTTAGAGGCATTCAAAATATTCAAGATATTTTTTGTAATCAATCTCACCCCTAGATATCGTGGGAAGAGGTGAAAACCAAATTCTAATTAGTAAATTCTGATCAAGAATCTTACTAAGAAATCCTTAACATTATGATTCCTTCCATGCTTCACAAATTTTATGTTCACTTCACTCATCCTTAGTATAAGGACTAGAAGTGGTATGTTGAAACTCCTTTAATAATACACCCCTGACTTGGCTATGGATGGCTTACTCCCCACATGCCTGTGGTGGAGAAGCTAAAATATTGCTAGGGTCTGCATTCTTCTGTTAGTACTTGGTGGTTCCATTTTCACACTATTTAGGGGGCTTGCTTGAAGACTAAGCTAGCTCATTTTTCTTTGTGTATTTTATACTAAGGCTTACCTATTGGCAAAAGGCTTGTTCAATTAGGAATTTTAGGTTTTTATTGAAAATGAATATAAATAGCATGTGAAAATTGATAAAGACATAGATTCAAATATATGTACACTTTCATTTATTCAGCACATAGGTCATGATCAATATGAGTTATAAAAATATATATATTTCCAATGTTTAATAGGGAATATTACAATACTAGTTTCATGTGGTCCCAAAATTTTGGACACACTACTTTTTGTTATGAAAATAATAAATCAAATAAGTTCAACATTTGGTCAATAATGGTTGAGATAACTAGAAGCTATAATTGATAGGTTACAACATTTCCCTACATTCAAATTTGAGGATAATTCTATTCATATGCTTCATGATGGGGTTGTTGATAATCACATATTCTAAAATGATAAGCAAATCTCAAAGTTGGTTTTTTGTAAAAAAACATATAAGGCTTCTTACACAATAAAGAAACATCTTATATGCATGCATAATATTTGGAAAAATGTAAAAGGCAAAGATAAATTTATAAATCATAAGTTTTATGATGATCAAAATGATGATGATATATGGGTATTCGACAAGATTCAATATCCAAAAATCAATAGTCTTCCACTAGAACCATTGATTGATTATCCACATCCCTTGGATGTGCTTTTATATTTTTATAAATTTTACATATATATTAAAAAAATATATAAAAATAATAAAATATTCAAAAGTCTAAAAAATTAAGACCTGTGCATGATATGTGTAATTTATTTACATCGATTGATTTGTGCTTTAGTATATGCATTACTTATATATATCTTGTTTTATATTATATATGATTCACAAGTTTACTTGAGTGAATTTTAGATCATACATGTTGTATCTTTTTGATGTAATTTTAGGTGGTGATACTGTCTCAGGCCCATAAATTTTACATAGACAAAACTACACTTTTCAAGATAATCACACACTATAGTATGTGCATGGAATTGGGGGATAATTTCATGAACATTTCCTGGAACACGTATGCATGATGCCCATAGCACCTACACATTTTTTGAATTTCAGGCTTGGGATACCAATCCATAACATGTACACATTTTAATATCAATAACACATATGTAATATAACATTTATGCATTTTATATAAGGAATACATATGCATTATAATACATATGCTTTCCCTATGTTTCAAAAAAAATGAATGCCACTTTACAAAATCATTTTTAATTTTCTATCCTACTTGTTACCCCTAATGCAATCATGTTTTGCCTATGGATAAACCCCAAAAAAATCAATATCTTTGTTGGAAAACATAAAACCTTACCAAATCAATGATGCCATCACACAGAGAAGGTAAGTGATAGAAAACTAAACCTAATAACATTAAATTTTGGATTTTTTTTTCTTTACAATGTTTAATTGGTAAATTATGTGTTTTAAACAGCCTATTGTAGTACAAGTAGCCAACATGCTAACCCTATGCCTAACCCTCCTATCCCTCCTACAATTCCACAAGATCCCCTAGGTAGTTAGGAGGATTTAGTTGCAACATAGTGGAAAATAAAATTGAAATTAAGAAAATAATTAGGAGAATGAGGGGGGCCACTTCCACCAACACTCACTGCACCTATTTGGCCCATACACTAGAGTTGATATTAGGTCAAGTTGAATCTATAATGAGTCAAATTTATAGATGGACATCACATAGGGATAATTGTAGGGCTTATTATGCTAACAAATTGTTAGCATTTGAGGTGAAGAACAAAGAAATAACAAAAGATAAAATTTGTGCCTTATTCATTGACCCAACCATCAATGCACCATTTTAACTAATTTATAAATGTTTCCTAGTCCATCGATGCCAACATAAGTTGATTAAAGCTAATTTATAGGATCTATGGTGGATAGTGATTTATTATCCCACTGTGTAACAATCATGAGGTCTCATCGTATTTTTTCAGGAAACTCTACTGTGAGTTTTCCTTCAATGAGATTCTAAATTATTCTGACTATGGTGAGTTTTAGGGCTAAGGGAAATGCATTTCATAGGTTTGAACAAGTACATATCATGCACCTAATCAACCTATAAGTATCCCCACCCAAAATACACTTCATCATAATATTCCCTCTATGATGAAGGAGGATGTGGAGATCAACACTCTACATGCACTTACTAATACACTGATTTAGCATATGAGTAGGCTTTTGGAGACTGATGTTGGAGATACTCCACCTAGTGTGCATACCTAACCCTACCCTTATATATCTTATGGTGTTACATACACTAGACCTTTAGATGATGATGATGATGATGACGATGATCGTGATTCACAAGGCTTGGATGATATACTTTTGAGTGATGAGTTTTTGGCATAGACATTTAGTGTGCACACATTAGCCTCTATACACATGCATGTATCTTTTATATAAATTTGATGTTAAATTTAATTTATATTTTCTCATTTAAAATCTAATAATTAATTTACACATAAATTAAATAATATATATGTAATTGTTTTTGAGATAGTGCCTTCATTGTCATGGTCCACAGATGCATTATTTGATCTTACTCAATCTATGTTTACATTTATGGAGCCAACTAGTGGGCCATCCACTATTGTATTTATTTGTGTTAGTAAAAAATCATTTACATATATAAAGGTAAAATTTTGAGTTAATATTCTACTCTATGTATATTTATCTTCTAGTTAAGTTAAAATTAATCTATCAAGGATCTCAAAATTCAAGTACATATCCTAGGGTTTGATTTTTTTTGCTCTACTGGGGTTTCCTCCACACACACCATTGAGTTAGACCTTGATTTTCTATCTATCCAGTGTGTGTCATACCATAACCCCTAGGTTTCTTATGGGACTTGAATTTATTACCTTTTAGGGTTTCTCACCTTTGAGCAAGGCCAACCTTTATAATGGCTTTTTCTCATTCTCTCCTAGTTGTTTCAGTTATAGAGAAGAATGATGAAGCATCGAGAAATGACCCCCTACAAGTATCTAAGGAATTTTGTCCTGAGGGTCTAACATGAGGTAACTCTTTGAAACTTGATGTTATTTTACCTATTCTAGAATTTAACTCTATGTGTCTATGGTTAGAACAATTCTATTTGATATAATATTTTATGGTTCGAATTCCCTCTGAAAGTATGTTTAGGTCCTAGGTGCAAACCCAAAAGGCATCTTATGGCATTAAAATAGAGAGAATTTAGAATATGACCAAGTCTTTTTTTGGTTCTACTTGGTTTACCCTTCCCATGCAGGAGGTATACTCCATAGGTCTACCACATGGTATGCTAGGAAATCTCTCATGGTTCTCTCCCCATGGACATGATACTTTATTGTATCAGAGCATACGACTCTAAAAGTCTAGATTTGGGTTGAATTTTTAGGCCTTCCATTTCATTGCTAGCATTATATTCACTAGATAGATTACTCTATAGGTCAGGTTATCTACCATGAGAAAAACTAGTTCTACTCTACTAGTAGAAATGGGTATGTGTAGAAGTAGACCTTTCCCAAGACTTCAAGGAGTTTATGTAAATTCAAGTTGGGGATGTGAGACACTCTTAGTGAGTCCTATATATCAAATTTCCCAACACTTTTTTTCACTACCAAGACATAGACCATAAGATTCAGGACTGCCCCTTTAGTTATACTACAATAATGCATCTAACTGGTCATCCTCTCCACCCAAGCCCTCTTTAAAATCTAGAAAAAATATAACTAAGGACGGATGAAATATGGTAGGAAAGAAGAAAAGCCATACCAAATCCATGAGTTCTAGTGTTATTTCTAAAGGAGGTAAGTCATCAACAAGTAATGGCCCACAATAATAGGCTCTTTCTAAGAAAGATCCCTCCTTGTCTCAAGCCCCAAAAATATCAAAAAAACCTAGGGTCTTCAACACCCCTCTAGATTCCAATGTTTTATCTTAGGGTCTCATGGTTCCTTTGCCTATTTATTCTAGATTTTCAAACTCATAGCTAACTGCTCTTCCACTTCCTACTCGGCAAGATGGACCCAAATGCTCTTGTAGCCCTCTTAGGAGGCACAATGAGATGGAGTAAGTAGAGTATTAGGTTGATCCTACTATGAGGAAGCAATTTGATGATTTTCTAAATGCAATCAATGGGAATTTTTTGAAGAATAGGTATGATGCCTTAAAAGGCCTAGACTTTGAGGATATGTCTCTTGACACTTCTCATCTATGAATTGCTTTTCATGGAATGTTCATGGTCTTACAAACCCAAAAATCAAGTTTGTTATTCATGATTTTAGAAGGAAGTTTCCTGAGATGGACATTATTTATCTATAATAAGTTGAGGTGGCAAATTTTTTATTGATGGTGATCAGTAATTCCATCTAGCATGATAGTATTATCTTGCATAGCAATCATGAATTAGGATGTGAAAGGGTGATCACATTTATTTATCCAAGGTGGTAGCCATACTTAGTGCAATCTAACATGGACCCCACCAATTGGTTAGTGTGGACCCTTTTTAACATTGAAAGCCATTCTTTTGGATTTATTAATATTTATGCTTCAAATAATGCCATTGAGGGTACTAATTTATGGTGATGGATTGTGGATGATCTCCTCAATGCTCATTAGGTCAAATATGGTGACTTTAATAAGGTGGCATCTCCTAAAGACAAAGCGGGCCACCAACCAATGCATTAGGTAGTTGGAAAAAGGGATGCATGGTATTGTATGTGTACTCAATGGAGAATTTATGAACCTAATTTAATCTAGTATACTATAGATGGAGTATGGTATGCCTAGAGAAATATTAGGGAGGGCCCCACTTGGATTCTGAAGTGCCTAGATAAGGCAATGATGTCCACCCAACTATATTTTTCCTTTGATAATGGTTTTTCTCCTCTGATGCAAGCACTGCCAATTTTGGGATTTTTAACTACTCCCCTATTCAATTTTGAGTGACATGGAAGTTCATGAAACATAAAGTCCACAAAACATAATTCTTTCTAAACACTGATCTGCTAAAGCATGGGACCACTATGACACACATTCATAGAGTTTGGAATTTGTATCCCTATCCATTCCAATAATTTGGTTAGACTCTTTGGTGAGATGATGCCATCAAAAGGACCTCACACTTTCTAAGAATCTATGGCTGCCAACTTGCTAAAATATGAAGACACTCTTACTCTATTACTTCCTCAAAGCTTCGTCATGTAACTTTAGCACTGGAAAAAGATCCCTTCAATGATATCTTGTAATTCAGAGTCTCTTCCTTGCAGTATCATATCTAGATGGTAGATAGCTATAATGCCTAGGGAACTCAAGTCAAATCCAAGATTCACTGGCTCAATCTAGGGGATAAATCATCCAAAGAATTTTTAAAATGATGCAAGCCAAAAACTTGAAGCAACAAATCTAGGTCATCTCTAATGCTATAAATAGACTATCAGAGACACCATAAATTATTCAATATTTTGTCTACCACTATCAACAATTGTTCAAAGCTTAAGCTTCCTCTACAGAGTGTGATATTATGCTTCAGTAGTGTCTTACAGTGGTGCCTTGAAAACTCACTCCCACCCAATATGTGGCTTGTAATAGGCTCCTCACATAGATGATCTACATGAATTAGTGTCTCACATGGCAAATGACAAAGCTCCAGGCATTGATGGTTTCCCCTCTAAATTATCTAAAACCCTTTAGAATCTTCTAGGTATTGATTTACACCATGTTTATCAAGAGGCCTTTCACACTTATTCTCTAGGAAATAATATAAATAAATGAAACATTAAATTCATACTAAGCAAGGGGATCCCAAGTTGATCTATAATTGGTAGCCTATCACCTTCCTGAATGTTTCCTACAAGATCATTGCCAAGGGTTTGACACTCTGGTTATGCAATATATTGCCACACATCATTCACCCTGAGAAAACAAGATTCATTACAAGTAGATATATATTAGACAACATCATTGCAATTTAGGAAGGTAAGGATTGGGCTAGAAGGTCTAAGCAATAACGTATGTTTGTTAACATTTATTTTGAAATTTTTTTTGATTGTATTGTGCCCATTCATCCAGTCCATGCTTAAAGCCCTGGGATTCCATCCCAATTTCATTCAAACCATCTAGATGCTATTTTTAGATGCCTTGGCCATCCTCTCCATTAATGGAGTCACTTTTGAGAAATTTAGTTTGTTCCATTCCATTCACAAGGATGCCCTTTGGCACCCAACTTGTATGTTTTTTGTAGCTAAAGGTCTTGGATATCTTTTTAATAATGCTCAAACTAGGGGCCTTTTTAAGGGAATTTATCTCCCTCCAGATACAAAAAACATGTACAAAGATATGCAATTGCTAAATGGACACTTCTCATATGATTCTTTCCTTACTCTCATTGAGGATGAGGATAATATGGATAACACCTTGTAGTGTGTCAACACCTTTTATCTTTCCTCTGGATCCAACATCCAATAACAAAAAATTCATTGCTACAAGCAATCATACCTCCTCCCATTAATGTGTGATACTAAATATGGTTGGGCATGGATCTAACATGATGAAATATTCAAGTTTATTGGAATCCCTTTTTATTTTTATGCCTCGCCTCCCTTCTTGTGGTAATATTTTATTGATAGAGTTGCTAAAAACCTATAATACTAAGTGACCAAGCCCTTCATTAGCAGGTAAGACCTTCAAATATATCTTGTCAGAAACTAGAGAAATTGATTAGGGATTTTCTTTGGGATAATTCTTCTCATGGACATGGATTCCATAGGGTAGCTTAGGATTACTACTGTCTCACATGGGATTTTGAAGGTATGGGTCTCATTGACGTGGCTCATTAAGGATTTGCCTTATGTGATAAATGGATTGTGTAGGCCATTAAAGGAAAGGAAGCTTGGAAGGTGTTGTTCTAAAATTGCATCTCTTTGGGCTTTCCTAAGGGAAATAAAGATTAGAAAGGGCTCAACTCCTCCAATATGCTTATAATCAAATATTTCATTCAAATTACAGGTTCCTTTGTGGTGAAAAGCATCTGGAAGGCATAGGAAAGGATAAAACCATAACTTCTATGGAATGGCTCAGGGTTCTAAGATGGGTTATCTGTTAACTCCCACTTACTATGGTGGTCACTTTTTATCAATTTAAATGAATTTCCTCTAGCTGAGGTCCCTTGGATCAATACTCTCAAGTTTTTTTTGTAGAGGCATTCATACTATCCAAGATATTTTTTGCAAGCGATCTCACTCCTAGCTATCCTGAGAAGAGGTGAAAACCAAATTTTGATTAGCCAATTATGATCAAAAATCCTACTAAGAAATCCTTAACATTATGATGCCTTCCATACTTCACAAAATTTATGTTCACTTCACTCATCCTTGGTAGAAGGACTAGAAGTGGTATGTTGAAACTCCTTTAATAATACACCCCGGACTTGTCTATGGATGGCTTACTCCCCACATGCCTATGGTGGAGAAGCTTAAATCTTGCTAGAGTTTGCATTCTTCTATTATTACTTGGTGCTTCCATTTTCACACTATCTAGGGGGCTTGTTTGGAGCCTAAGCTAGCTCATTTTTTTTTGGTGTATTTTATACTGGCTTACCTATTGGTAGAAGGCTTGTTCAATTAGGAGTTTCCCTTTCCACTTTCCCTTTCTATGGCCACCTGGAAATGGTCCCTCATCTTTTCTATTACTACTCCAAAGATTAAAGGGTCTGTACTTAGATTCATGACCTCTTCAAGCCTTTTCAACTTGAATTATTTCAATAAAAGCATATACTTCTTGGAGATAAACCCATGTTGCCTTTTAAATATACCCAATTTCAGCATACTTCAAAGTGGAGATTCTATTTTGGTTATAGAAATAAAGAAATAATGTTGTATTTAAAAACACATCTTCATATTTTAATGTTTCTACTTTGATCAAGTCCTCTATCATTTTCAATGTTCTCTTGTAGATACAAGTTCAATCAAAAACAAAGTTATCATGGATCTTGGTCACCTCCAGGATCTTCTCATCCATTAGGGAGATGATCCATGTACCATGGTGTAGGTTCCACCATCTTCACCCTAAGAATATAGATTAGAGGACATAATTGCCTTACTACCTTAAGGTGGACACTGATATAGCTGATCTTGGTGTTGATCTCACAGTGGTACCTCATACCAGTGCATGACCCTTCTTAGGCAGTAGAAAGGGTGGCAACCTCCACCTCCTTCCCCTATTGGGTAAGATGGTTGAGATGATCCACCTCCTCCTCTATGCCTAGATTCTTGGGGGTACCACCTGGAGGTCGATCAGATGTGTTGGACAAGTTCTCTAGGATCTCTCTAGCCATTTCACCCACTCAGACACAAGAAGAAGATGACAAGGACACTACTCAAGCTTCTAGCTGGGAGCCAATTCTAGATGGTGATGACTTACCAAGTTTAGGCTAGAGTCCTAATGATATAAATGTTCTAATTTTTTTCCTTGCTCTAGTTGCTTAATATTTTATTTTATGATGTCATTATGACTTGTTCCTAGGTGGGGCTTAGTTAGTTTTGTTGTTACTATTTTGGATTCCTAGGCTATTTCTAGTGTGATGTTGAGGCATGCTTTTTTACCACCTTTTTTTTGAATTATTTGTGTACTTATTTTGTTAATATATATATATATATATATATATATATATATATATATCATAAAAAAATCAAGTACATTGCTATTAAATACACTCTTGGTTTAATAAAGGAGAAAAAATTACCATATAGCTTCAATAGTTTCTAGAAAACTAAGTGATGTTGTTTGTTCAGTTGATGACTAGAGTTGACACTGCTCCATCACTAAGAGCTAATATTGACATAGGAATTTCTTCTACAATGTCATCCACACAAGAACTCACAAAGGTACATATTAACTTTTCATTTTGAATTGTAAAAATAGATTTATTTTAATACTTTTACTACATACTTGGGGAAATATAACTTATGTGAATGTATTATGTATGTGGGGTTGTCAAATGACATATGATAGTCTAATTTAAATGATTGATACAACACTTCTTTATGTTTCTTCCTCATTTCACATGCATATTCATGTAATTGAACCTACCACTGACTTAATTGACCATTAGAATCAGATTGAGCAAGACCATGAGTTTACATTAAGTACATGTTTAAGTTATTTTTTTATTCTAGCCTAAAATTAATTTCTTGACTTGGTTTCATGTATAATATGGTAGCTTTATAATAATATTTATATTTGAATAGATTCAAATTCAAGTGAGCTATGAGTGTAAGACCTATAGTTAGACCTTGGATCAATCTAAGGCATTCAACGGATCTTCATCTACAAGTAGAACATCCCAGGGAGAGTCTTATTTGAGGAATGCAAAGAGAGGGAGGCTATTTGATAATTATGATGTCTTAGATGATGTACTTTTTTGTATGTCTATATGAAAATACACATAATTTTTGTATTGTATGTGTAGATGGCATTCACCCAACATTAGATAGAATGTTGTTGGATGATGTAATTTTTTGTATGCCTGTATGGAAATGTATATATTATTGGCATTGTATGCCTATATGTCATTCACCTGACATTCTTATATGTTCTTATTTTGTATGCCTTTATGATTTTTATTGTCATTGCAAAACTATATAGATCCTACACCATACATATAATGGATTATGGTTTTATATGAGGCATTAATGGTAAGTTAAATATTAAAACTAATTTATGAGAAATGAGTTTTTTTTGACTTCCATTATCAAAACTTAAGTGTAATATTTGACCATTTATCCACATTTTAGAATGGAACATTATTTATACTTTGAATTCATGTTATAGAATGTCAAGATGTTTTTGGTACCAAACATAACATTCCATTTAGAATCCATGATAATATTACTTTATTTATTTTTAAATTACTTATACCCATTTATTCAAGCTATGTAAGTATCTAGTTTTTTAGCCCAAAACTTTTCATTGGAGTGACTTCTAAATTTATGAATTGACAACCACTTTCTAGTATTGGAATACTTATTTTGGTAATTTCACATTGTCCTTTTAGTTTGGAGTACAATTCTATTAGGTTTTTGTTATTAAACCTATGGCTTATAAATTTTTTCAATAGTACCTAGTCCTCTTTATGGATATTAAGCTCAATTCACATTTGTAAGGATCTATCCCCACTTTAGAATGTTTTCTTTCTCCATATACAACTTTAACCTTCATTTTCTATCACTCTTTTATTAAGAACTCAAAATTATGTCTTTAAGGCTTTACACATATCTTGTAACTGATGTATTAGCTATAACATGAGCTATTGAGGTTAAGAGTTCTTGAAAACACAATGAAAAAATCACACACATACTACCTTACCTTCTTAAAAGGTTTCAAACCCTCAATAGACTGTCTTCACTTAATAATATTTTAGCATTTCTAAGAATGTTGTCAAGGACCTAGTATAAGTGAGGGTAATGTTTGAAAGTCTCTAAGAAGGAAATTATCTTATTTTGTATACTCTCAAGTCTAATATATTTAAGAATAAAGAGTAATAAAAGGAAAATTTTGACAAAAAATATGGTTGATGAAAAATAAGAAAGTTTGAAAGGTATAGTAAATAGGAAGGGAGAGACCATTTGAGGATAAATCATAGGTAATTAAGGTTGGTCATATGTTGGACAAAGTAAGCATCTTGTTGTTATACTAGATTTTAATCTAAAAGGACATAGTTGGATGTGTTTCTTGTAAGAGAAAGTAAGAAATAACTTGGATCAAAAGGTAAAGGAACTTGTAATTAGAGATATTGCAGGTTAGGAATGATATCATTGGTCTTGAAAGGACCAATCAAATAAGATAATCTAATTGATAAGGAAAATTATATTACAAAAAATTAAGAAGACAATATAAGAAATTTCTTCATTCAAACAAGTAGTCAGACCTAAAAGAGAATATGCAAGATTATAGTTGTAGATACCTGATGTAAAGCCTTGAAGAGGCCTAAAGAATTTACGATTGGCCACAACGAGAGTAAGCAGTCATAAATTAAACAAACATAGTGTGTAATTATGGGTAAATGGGATATTTGTAAGTGTATTTATGCTACTTATATCACATTCCATATTCAACATGAAAATGAGAAAATTAAACATCTTCATGTACGACTGCAAGTCATATATGCTTTTACATCTATAACAGTTCTATATATCCATGAATGCAATTTTTTAGTAGTGAAGAAACATCTTCTTAATCTCTAACTAACATTTCTACCTCCAAGACCCCTAGGTGAAAATCCATAACTTCAAACATGTGTGTGTGTGTTTGTGTGTGTGTGTGTGTGTGTGTGTGTGTGTGTGTGTGTGTGTGTGTGTGTGTAAATAACCATGAAATATTTTCCAACCGAAATCACATTTTCACTAATGTTCAAGAGCACATAAACACTAACAACAAATATTGTCAAAGTTGAAGTTGTAGTTGGAAAACTCCATCTACAATGATTTTTGGATCAAAATTAGAACTAAAAACACATAAAAATGGGTAGAAAACATCTAGGAATAGGTTATTTTTCTCCCATCATGGCCAATAAAAAACCTACCACCAATTTTTGGCTCAATAATGCCCATCCAACACAAGAAAAATGTAGTTTTTTAGCTAAACTTTAGACATAAAGAAAAACTATAAGTTGTATTAATGAACCCTAATATCCCTATTATGTATATTAAATCCCTATAATTTCATCCCATATAAATTTATTAAAAAATTTGAGAGCAATATGTGGCAAAATTTACAATATTGGTGCCTAAAATGACTTTTTGGTAGTGAAGAGACAACTTCTTGAACTCCAATTGACATTTCTACCTTCAAGAACCCAAGGTGAAAATCCATCACTCTGATTTTATATATATATATATATATATATATATATATATATATATATATATATATATATATATATATATATATATATATATATATATATATATATATATATATATATATACACATGTGATCCAATTACCATGACCTCCAAGTCCACCCAAAAGCACATTTTCACTACTATTCAAGAGTGCAAAAACACTGACAACAAATGTTGTCAAAGTTGAAGCTACAATCAGAGAACTCCATTATAGTGCTTATTATATGAAATATGGAACTTAAAACACATATTAAATGGTTTATAACATCCAATAATAGGTTATTTACCTCCCATCATGCTCGATCAACAAACCCACCAAGCATTTTGAGCTCAAGAACGCCCTTTCCAGCATAAGAAAATTACAATTTTTTAGCCTAACTTCAAACATGCATAAAATAGAAAATATAATTCATATGGAGAATAATAAGGTAAATTATATTAATGTGAAATCACTCTTATTTCACCTTGAAATCATATTTTAACTACTATTTAGGAGTGTAGAAAGACTTACAATAAAAGTTGTCAAGGTTAAAGCTACAATTGGAGAACTCTATTTCTGGTGCTTCTTGGCTAAAAATTGGTGTTACCAACACATCTAAATGGGAGGATAACATATATTAATATTTTATTTTCCTCCTATAATTCCCATTTAACAAACCCACCAACTATTTTGAGCTCAATAATACCTTTCCCAACATAAGAAAAATGCATAAATTTAGTCTAACTTCATATGTGCGTAAAAAAGAAACTATAAGTCATATGGATGAAATATAAGATCCCTATTGTAATGTGAAATCATTTTAATTTAACCCTAGATCAATTCATTATAAACTTTGAGATCAATCCATTATATAATTTTTAGTAACATGTCCTAAAATGCAACTTTTTGGCAGTGAAGAAATAACTTCTTGAGCTCCAACTAGCATTTCTACCTCTGAAACCCCCAAGTGTAAATCCATTGCTCTAAGAAAATATAGATAGGAAAATTAAATGTGATCCAATTACCATGACCTCCAAGTCCAATCAAAATCACATTTTCACTACTATTTAGGATTTTAGAAACATTAACAACAAATGTTGTCAAAGTTAAAGTTATAGTTGGAGAACACCATTTCTAGTGTCTTTTGGCTGAAACTAGAATCACCAATATGTCTGAAGGGTTGGATAACATCCATGACTAGTTCTTATCCTCCCATCATTCTCTATTTATAAACTCATCACCCATTCTAGGCTTAAGAATGCCCTTCCCAACATAAGAAAAATGTAGTTTCCAAACCAAATTTCAAACATGTGTAAAGAGGAAACTGTAAGTCATATAGATGAAGCACGAGGTCATCTTGTGTATGTGAAATATCACTGATTTCACCTTGGATAAAGTTACTATAAACTTCAAGATAAGTCCATGGCACAAGTTATAGTAACATGTCCATAATACAACTTTTTGGCAATGAAGAGATAACTTTTTGAGCTCTAACTAGCATTTTTGCCTTCAAGACCCTCAGGTGCAAATCCATCACTCTGAACATGTCTATATAGTAAAATTACACATGATCCAATGACCATGACCTCCAAGTCCACTATAAAGTGCATTTTAAATATTGTTTCAGAGTAAAAAAACACCAAGTACTTTTAGTAAGCTTTTCATAACTTCAAGAACATGAAATTCTTTACTAACATTGTCAACCGTGTGAAGGTGGAATCTCATTTGGCACCATTAACCTAAAAATAATTGTTAGTAAGTTATTAAAAATAAAATTTATGAACGTACTACCTAAAAAATCAAAAAACATTTGGTAGAATTTATTACATCTACATTTTAGAATTTATTACATCTACATTTTAAAATTTAACATACTTGTGCATTTCAATCCAAAGAACCACTAGGATATGATCTAATCTTGATAGTATCAAGAATAGCTTCATGGTATAACTCATGAACTTTCCATATATTCCTATTTAATGGTCTCCCATGATATTTTTATAATTTAATATTCATTTCAAGAACCAAATTTGAATAGTGAAGCATCTTCCTATGCATTTCAAAGTCTTCAAATAACCATACATCTAAATTTTTGATAGGATATTTTGAATCCAAGTTTTAATTAATAACACAAACCTAGTGCGATAATCAATTTTTTCTCTATATATTATCTGGTAAGTTAATTTTTTCTTTCCATCTACACACTAACATAAGTATTCATATGTTCCTTATTCATTTTCCTCATCTACAATAACTATAAAAACATACCTTACATCACAAAAACAAATATGAATAACACTATCAAGATAGATAATGAGAATAAATAGTACATAATGATTAATCTTCTTCCTATTTTCATTAGATCAAATACATGGTCCAAGTCATGTGATGATGTCATATCTATAATTTGTAGTGCTAGTGAAAATTGATATGTGTTGATTGGAATTAGAGATCTGAAACTCTAGTCATCCACCCATTCTTATGACTCACACTCATTCCAAATATATTCCATGCATGCATAACATAAACATGCTAAGTGGTTCATATGAATAGTCTAAGAACCTGCATTTGAACTATGGAATGAGTGGAGCTAATTTGAACCCATTAGAGTCATACAATACTCATAGTTTGCCAATTTTTATTCCTCAATTAACCAAAATGTCTATGAATAGTAGAATTTTCTTGAACGCCATGGCACATGTTCTCATTACACCATTTAACCATGAATTTTTCATCAATCAAATCAATAGCCTCTTCAAATTTCAACTCCTCCCTTGTAATGTGATGTAGGGGCATATTCAATTTTCCTAATTTTGATTTGTTTTAATTGGAATAGGTCATTTAGAGTGTGAATGTCATGGTTAGTATTCCTAGGTGGCCATATAATTTGAATTATTGCTCATATGATATTTTTCTACCATTTCTAAAAATTTAAAATTTTGAATTCTTTTGTCAAGTTTGGATCCTAAATCATGTGTGTAAGATCTTCAATAATGTAATCTTGTTTATTTGGTCTCTATAAATGGGTCAATGCCACTTTAGAACATATTTAAGTCACATGTGAGTCCTTCATTTAGGTGTGTTAGATGTTAGGTGTTTTGATCCTTGTCAATATTCTTGAGAGGGAGTTTAAGAATCCATTGAATTAGTTATATGATATATAAAATTATGAATGTATATGTTTTGAGAGAGACTTGGAGAGAGGATTAAAATGAGGTATGTTTGTAAAAGGAAAGAGGATCAAGAGAACACATCTATTTTGAGGAAAACCTTGGCAGACTCTATTATAATTTAAATGACTATATATATGAGGTGAAATAGAATAGATACTCAAGAACATTGATTGGTTAACAAATATAAGTGAACCTTAATGTGTGTGCTAATTCAAATATGGTTTATCAAAGTTTTCTCAATTTTGACAATCAAATGATTATACTTTGTGTTTCTTGTATTCTATGATCATGAAGATTAAATATGTAGAACCTTGATAACATGTATTTTGTGTTCAATGGGATTGAGTTTTCATTATGAAATGATAAGAGAATATTGAAGTAATACTAGGGTTTAGGAAGACTAATAGTAGTGGAAATGAAGAAAATAACTCATAATTGGTGAAGGATTAAACTTACAGACCTGTGTTTTCTATATGTTATGACAAAATAGACTAAGTATGCACTCCGTGTGAGAAAGATGGTATGGAGGCTTGGATGAAACCAAAAAATGATTGGTAAGTTTTTTTTTAATGTTACTTAAGGTTCTTGTGAATTTTCAATTTTTTTTAATACACATTTCATAGATTAAGGTTCTCAAGTCATGTAGCAGTTTGTGAGTGTGAACATAATCAAACTAAAACATTATGTGAAATAGCCCAAAAAGGCATTAGGAAGGTAAACCAAAGATTGAATAAGGTGTATAGGGCTCAAACAGACCCTAATCCACTATTACAATAGTTTGAAACATGATAGAAAGCTTTTTGAATCAAAATAACCCTTCTTGGGTTCACACAACTAGACCTAATTCTATGCTAGGATTTCTAAGCTAAAATTGAATTTATGAGTTTTCATCATAAAAAAATCTTGATATTTGGTGATTAGTTTATATGTCATTTATGCTAAGTTATTTTTGAGGTTTTAGGTGTGTAAGGACCTCTATCCATGGATTATAAGTGAATGTGTGTGTATGAAGATGACACAGACCTAATTAGGCCTTGAAGGTATCTATAAAAGTGACATGTGAATATATTTAAGCCAATAAAATTCATGGATAGGAGGATATAAATAGAGGGTTTATAAATATCACATTAGTTTCCAAATATCATATTGTACATGTCTGTATAAGAGGAAATAGTCTTTAAAAAGGCTACTAGAAAGCCTTGACTAAGGAAGGAAATAGTGGGTAGTGAAAGCATTGTGTTTAAAAGTTGTGTGAGTGAAATGAGAGATAAAACACAAATTGAATTCATATGGTAATTACCCTAAAATAATTCATAGAATTAAGGAAACTTACAATTATATATTGAGGCCTATAAACTTATGAGCAAGTATGAGTACTAAGTTTGGATTAGAGAGATTGGCAGAAAATGAAGAAAGTGGGTATGATAAGAGGATTAGTGACATTAAAAATATGAGAGGATAGATTATAAATAAATGAGAAGTGAATTCAAGAGTGTAAAGGTGATTGGTGACTCAAAAATGGAATTATTAGCCTAATAGAGACAAGAGTAGTAAGAGATGAGATAGAAATGAAGAAAGAATAAAAACACTCAAAGAATAGAGGTCATGAGAGACATCATGAAGCACATGTTATAAATCATAGATACATTATGGAAAAGGTAAAGAGTATGTGATTATGTTTACATCCATAATTAGATAAGACCATTAAATACCTCTACATCATTTGGTATCAAAGTGAGAAGTTATTTGGATAAGAGGATCAAGAAGGTTTACAAGCCAAGAAAGGTACATGTTTACTTTTTTTTTATTTTATGTATTTTATAAGTTCATGAAATAATGTTGAAGGTTTTTTATAAGGTTACTAAATAAGGTTGCATGAATGGATAGAGAGGAAGCAAAGTAATATTGTGTGGAAAAATCCCTTAATCCATAAAGGCTTAGAGAGAGAGAGAGAGAGAGAGAGAGAGAGAGAGAGAGAGAGAGAGAGAGAGAGAGAGAGAGAGAGAGAGAGAGCTAGTTATATCTCAAAGAAAGAATCTCAAGGAGAGCTTGAAGATAGAAAGTTGGAAGACCCAAGTGAGGTCAAGAAGATAATAAGATAAGATTGTCAATAAGAGAAAGGTCTAGGTGAGAACTAGAGAGAGAGAGTGAAGGATAGATGATACTGAAGAGAGTGAAAGAGAGATGAAGGGATTGAATAAGGATTTCCACAAGGAAATGGAGAAAGAAAAGTTGAGAGGGAGATTTCTGAATTGAAGGTAGTCTTGGTAGAGTTAGAACAACTATTAGAATATCTTAGACCAAAGTTTTTAGTTAGAATAAGAAAAATAGTGAGATGGCCTCTCAAGGAAATAATGATAAATAATACAATAATAAGTGTGAAAAATGAGAAGACAATTGAGGAGATAAATAAGCAACCTAAGAAGAAGGAGAAGGGGCAAACAAGCCTCATAAATTTCAATCTAATGATGTTTCAG
The DNA here is from genome assembly GCA_037957365.1 of Torreya grandis. NCBI lineage: Eukaryota > Viridiplantae > Streptophyta > Pinopsida > Cupressales > Taxaceae > Torreya > Torreya grandis. The sequence continues at coordinate 813,431 of JARHVA010006409.1, forward strand.
TATGTCTGTATGTAGGTGAAAGAGATTATGAAGGAGATGAACTAAGGGATCCAATGCATAAGCTCAAGGAACAAGAAGAAGAATCATTTGATCAAGTAGGGATCAAGAGGAACATAGATATATGGTATGAAGAAATGGAGGCTAAGGACAAGACACCAAAGGAAGATAATGGAACACAAGTTGACAAGCAAAGGAGAGGATAATGTAGTACAAGCAAAGGAGAGGATAATGTAGTACTTGAATAGAGTTCAAAAATATTGATTGTAGGAAACAAGGAGTTGTGGTGCAATTAATTTCAGAATACAAACAGAGTGTCTAAAGACCTGTATTTCAATCTGTAATGTATGCTTGTGTTATCTGCTGTAAAGACATCAAGACATCACCTAAATAATCTTACCACATTTCTGTGATTAACTTGAGAGAAAATAGCAACTTCGTTGATAAACTGTTTGTCATCTAGCATATCGGAATTTCCTTGGACTTTTTAATCATCTAATGAAGTTTACAAGAGTATCAGGTAAAGGAAATTAAAGGTGGCCACACTCAACACAAGCGCTCACCATCCAGTTGTTTCTTTCAAGCACAAACAAGTGAAGTTGCATCCCATTCTGACCATTTGATGCATAAGCCAAGAAATGGTGAAACTGAGCGGAAGACAAATAAATCAGATCTTACTTGAAAATTTTGTAGAACTTCCCACATCTGAAGTCCATGATGTTGCTGGAGTTGATCATAACTCTGGCTCATCCTCAGCATGATCTTTGTCAATCTCCGTAGACAGCCTTCTAGGAGTAGAGCGGTCAGTCTCCATTTGCTTAGTTCTTCCCTGAAGCATAGCCCTGTCCTCCACTTGTGTCGAAAGAATAGACTTAATTCAGCGACATCTCTATACAGATCCTTCTATGCCTTATGCTTCCATCCTAGCTTCTCCACGGCCTTCAGGCTCTTCTTCGTCATGTTCTTCTCAGCTGTTTCGACTCAACCGGAACAGCTTTCCATTTCAATTAAGAATTCAACGAATTCTTCATACGACCTCTCTTCGCTTTCAACATACTAAAATTATGCGTCTATCTCCACGGTCCATGTATAGAGGGACAATGATGTTAGGATTTCGAGGGCATTCAACAAAACAACAGGAGAAGTGCAGGCTGTGATTAAGATTTGATTTTTAGATTACGAGGTTTGGCGCTCAAGCGCTAGCCTGCGCTTACAAAGACACCTGAATTGGAGTTTGGCTGCATGGATATCCTCTTAATTGGGCTTACTACATCCCAAAATGGCTGTCACACCTCCATGAGAACAAGTTTCAAATCTAAACAAATCCCGTAGCTTCTTTCCTTTGGGGCCTACACATATATATACTCGCCTAGATTCATTTGACGCGTTCTTATTGTGCAAGACTGCTGTAGTCAAAATTTATAACATACATGGGAGTCTTGAAGGGCATCGGCTCTAATCAATCAGTATCAAAATTTGTTCAGCGTGCAACAATAACTGAGAAAATGGTTAAGGAAGCTTGTAACACCTGTGAAGCGCTGGATTCCCCAAGAACAATAACAGATATAAAAACTTTGCCAGTTTCAAATAAAATTGTTGTATTTGTAGTAGATGTTGTATATTAGAGATGCATTCTTATTTATTTTTAACCAAGTATATATGATGCGCTGTATAAACAACATATCTCTAAAGTCTGTTTCTGATACAGAATGTAAATGGGTTCCAATTGATGAAGCTCTTAGCAATATAGAACAAATACACAGAAAATACACAAAATGCTTCAATTTTCTCTTTCTCATATACCTGCATTCTTACATGCCTACTGATCATTCTGCCTCTTTCCTTGCTGAATAAGAAATTCTCCTTCTGTCCTTCTACATCCCACTGTCATCCTTTCTTACTGAATTCTCCATTGATTTCTCTGTGCTTCCTCTCTCTTCCACGCCACTTTCCTCTCATCATCCTCTATATTTAATTTTCTCGTTTGTTTTTTTTAAAAACCTCCTTTCTCTAACTTCCACGCCAACTTGGGCTTAGGCAAAACAAATTACAGTTTTTAATTACAACAATATGCTAAGGTTGAAAATCATTTCAACCATTCCTTGATTTCCTCAACAGCCCATAATTATTTTACCTTTTTCCTTTTCTTTTTTTACAATTACCCCTCATTAAAAGCATATGGGAGGGAAAATATAATAAATCGAATTTGAATGCAGATGCTCCTGCATCATACTCTCCCTCTAGAAAAGATTTGAACCTTAGTTTAAATGAAATGCTGCCTCCATGCTTTAGCCTTCATTCTATACCTGGATCCCACGGTCTTCTTGTCAATGATAATGCTTGAATTTGTCTTTGTTGGTCTTTACCTTTCATCTTGCTTTTCTTTCTCTTCTAGTATGTTCTTCTTCTCATCTCCTTCTCAGCTGTAATCTCCCAACTCCATGCTTCATTCTCATACATGTCTTCAAAATCTTCTTTCAAAAATTTGTCCATTGAACTATGGACTTCATTCATCTCCACAACTTTAACACCTGCATTCAAAACATCAAAAGCAACCTTAGTAGAAAAACATTGAGGCCATGAAGCCTCTTGGCTGCCTTCACATTTTTGCTCTTGTTTCTTGACCAAAACTGCCTTGGTCTCATTGCTTTGCTCTTGTATTGTCTCACTCTTCCCAATGCTGCCTTCACCATGGCTTGTACCTTTACACAACTCTCTTGGATTACCAAACAACTCCTCTATCATTCTCAACTCTACCTTTAGTGAGATCTCATCTATCTCATAATCTTCATCAAACTTGGGCTTATCAACCTGAAGGATTGTTTGTTCCTTACTAGCCTTACTCTTCATTTCATCACTCAACATAAACTCATTCAAATCTTCATGTCCTATATCAAACTTAGGACCAGATTGTATTTCATCTTCTATAAGTACATTCATCCATTTTATAGTTTCTTCATACAAATCAGCTTCTTCACCAACATCAGTATATTCATCAAAAACAATTGCAGTATTCATACCTTTTGTCTCCTTGCTTTCTTCAATCTCTGCTGCATATTCTTTCCTTTTCTCATCATCCATCCCTTTAGAAGTCTCTCCTTGCTGTGTATTAGTCCTTACAGCCACTTTCCATTCCTCATTTTTCATAAAAATATCATTAAATGATTCAAACAAATCATTATCCCTTTCATTGCAAGCAATTGTCTTACCTTTCCATGTACTTGCGTTATCCTTCACCTTTCTCAATTGATTTCTTGGTGTTTCTGTCTTAACACTCACATCTTCTTCACTCTTAGCCTTCTTAGGCACCCACATTAGATTCTCCTTCTTACCATTTCTCTTCTCAAGCCATGTAGGCATCCTGTATCCATGCCTTTGTACCAGGACCTCCTCTTTCTTGGGAGTTTGTTTCTTCCACCATTTAGGCATCACATATCCATGGTTAATTGGAAACTTCACTTTTCTATTTGCTTCTCTAACATGCATATCAACAGTTTCATGTTTATAAGAAGAGTCAATTATTGAACTCAACTTTACCTCCTTAATGGGCTGCTCCATAAGTTCTTTGTCTTGCATAGCTTCTTGATTATCTGTACTTTCTTCTTTTTTTATGCTTGGCTGTCCTCTTTCTTCTTCCTGGCATTCAATGGCATCTTGGAATTCATCTTCATCTTCTACTTCTCCTCTCTCATGCATTAACCAATGCACCTTATCAACAGCATCAAACTCTCTTCTCTTTCCTGCATATTCACTCATGCATTTGGTGTCTTTTCCTGCACCAATTTCTTTACTCTCCAAGGCCCTTCTCTTGACCTTCAATAGGCTACTCATACCTGCATTTACCCACTCAAAAACAGCATTAAAAACAAAAATGAGAGACCATAATGTCTCCATGAGTATCCTCTTAATGGACACTCTCATCTTCTCAAGTGCTCTTCCTGGCACTTCCTCTTTTCTTTCTTCTCTCTTGTTCTCCTCAATGAGAACTTTCTTCTCAACTTCTTCATCTTGCTGCTCACTTGGAAACCTTCTTATCTTCTTGCCTCTTTGGGCTTCTCTCTTTATGGCAATCTTCATTTGCCTCCTTTTCACTAGGAGATCTATTGGCCACTTTAACCTCCTCCTCATTGGCCATACCCGTGCTTTCCTATTCAGCTGCATCCAAGACTCATACTCATCCTTAACCTTAGCTAATTCTTTCTTCAAACTAGCAATTTCTGTATCAAAATCAACATTAGTCATACCTTTGATGCTTGCTTTCCTCTTGCTGTCCTCATATACCTTGCTGCTTTGCAGTGCTTTCAACAATGCTTCCATCTCTAAGATATTCACCCAAGTCTTTTCCACCTTGGTCTCTTGATCCCTTGTCTCACCCAAGCCTTTTCTCCTTGACTGGTCTTTTGACAATCCACGTGATCTCACCTAGGCCTTCTGCATCCTAGTCTTTTGACCCTCTTCTCTCAATCCTGCAGCAACTCTTTAGACAATTCTTCAACAAACACAAATTACAAATCCAAGCTTACCTTGCTTTGGATCTTCTTCTTCTAGGCAGTCCCTCTATCACTCTTCTCAGAACTTCATCCTTTACCTCACCTAAGTCTGTTTCACCTTAGTCTTTTGGCAAATAGTCCAAGCTTCTTCTTGGATCTTCTTCTCTAAGCCTTCCTTGGCTTCTTCTCTTTTTAAGCCTCAATGGCTTGGCTGCCTTTCTCTTCACCTATAACTTCTTCACTTGATTGCTTCTTAACACAATAACTCAAATCAAATAGCACAATTATTCATACCTTTTCTCCAGCAGAGTCTTCTAGTGCTGTCTCCTGTTGATCTCTTTGCCAAATCCTTCACAACTGCAACATCATTGACAAATGCAACCATTCCAAATTCTGTAACAACGTATGATCAATTCCTAAATCCCCAAGAGCTTTCAAGCTCTGATACCAAAATGGTGCAATTAATTTCAGAATATAAACAGAGTGTCTAAAGACCTGTATTTCAATATGTAATGTATGATTGTGTTATCTGTTGTAAAGACATCAAGACATCACCTAAATAATCTTACCACATTTCTGTGATTAACTTGAGAGAAAATAACAACTTCGTTGATAAATTGTTTGTCATCTAGCATATCGGAATTTCCTTGGACTTTTTAATCATCTAATGAAGTTTACAAGAGTATCAGGTAAAGGAAATTAAAGGTGGCCACACTCAACACAAGCGCTCACCATCCAGTTGTTTCTTTCAAGCACAAACAAGCGAAGTTGCATCCCATTCTGACCATTTGATGCATAAGCCAAGAAATGGTGAAACTGAGCGGAAGACAAATAAATCAGATCTTACTTGAAAATTTTGTAGAACTTCCCACATCTGAAGTCCATGATGTTGCTGGAGTTGATCATAACTCTGGCTCATCCTCAGCACAATCTTTGTCAATCTTCGTAGATAGCCTTCTAAGAGTAGAACGGTCAGTCTCCATCTGCTTAGTTCTTCCCTGAAGCGTAGCCCTGTCCTCCACTTGTGTCGAAAGAATAGACTTAATTCGGCGACATCTCTATACAGATCCTTCTATGCCTTATGCTTCCATCCCAGCTTCTCCACAGCCTTCAGGCTCTTCTTCGTCATGTTCTTCTCAACTGTTTCGACTCAACCGAAACAGCTTTCCATTTCAGTTAAGAATTCAACAAATTCTTCATACAACCTCTCTTCGCTTTCAACATACTACATTTATGCGTCTATCTCCATGGTCCATGTATAGAGGGACAATGATGTTAGGATTTCGAGGGCATTCAACAAAACAACAGGAGAAGTGCAGGCTATGATTAAGATTTGATTTTTAGATTACGAGGTTTGGCGCTCAAGCGCTAGCCTGCGCTTACAAAGACACCTGAATTGGAGTTTGGCTACACGGATATCCTCTTAATTGGGCTTACTACATCCCAAAATGGCTGTCACACCTCTGTGAGAACAAGTTTCAAATCTAAACAAATCCCGTAGATTCTTTCCTTTTGGGCCTACACATATATATACTCACCTAGATTCATTTGACGCGTTCTTATTGTGCAAGACTGCTGTAGTCAAAATTTATAACATACATGGGAGTCTTGAAGGGCATCGGCTCTAATCAATCAGTATCAAAATTTGTTCAGCGTGCAACAATAACTGAGAAAATGGTTAAGGAAGCTTGTAATACCTGTGAAGCGTTGGATTCCCCAAGAACAATAACAGATATAAAAACTTTGCCAGTTTCAAATAAAATTGTTGTATTTGTAGTAGATGCTGTATATCAGAGATGCATTCTTATTTCTTTTTAACCAATTATATATGATGCGCTATACAAACAACATATCTCTAAAGTCTGTTTCTAATACAGAATGTAAATGGGTTCCAATTGATGAAGCTCTTAGCAATATAGAACAAATACACAAAAAATACACAAAATGCTTCAATTTTCTCTTTCTCATATACCTGCATTCTTACATGCCTGCTGATCATTCTACCTCTTTCCTTGCTGAATAAGAAATTCTCCTTCTGTCCTTCTACATCCCACTGTCATCCTTTCTTACTGAATTCTCCATTGATTTCTCTGTGTTTCCTCTCTCTTCCACGCCACTTTCCTCTCATCATCCTCTATATTTAATTTTCTTGTTTGTTTTTTTTAAAAACCTCCTTTCTCTAACTTCCACGCCAACTTGGGCTTAGGCAAAACAAATTACAGTTTTTAATTACAACAATATGCTCAGGTTGAAAATCATTTCAACCATTCCTTGATTTCCTCGACAGCCCACAATTATTTTACCTTTTTCCTTTTTTTTCTTTTTTTTTACAATTACCCCTCATTAAAAGCATATGGGAGGGAAAATATAATAAATCGAATTTGAATGCAGATGCTCCTGCATCAAGTTAGTATAGCTATCGAAACATAATGAGGTGAGTGAGACATTAAGTGAACCTCAAGAGATATGTGTCATAACTGAATAAAAGTATGATTTAATTTTTGAAACTAAAGTTATGTCAAAATATCACTTTGAAAAGTTGGTTGCATGGTTGTCAAATTAGTTGTTATTAATAAGCAATGTAAATTATTTAGAAGATTTTGTTAGGAAGGTCAATATATTGAAAGAACTTGCCTTGAAGAACTCAATGCGTAACAACAATCTGTCAAGTGGGCAGCATAATGTGATCAATAAAGTACAAAAAGGTAAGCTACAAATGCAAACTTTTAAGGTTAAGAATGATGAAGTCAATGATATCAAGGTTGAAGAATAGCTTAAACATGATGAATCAGTATAAGGTGAAGAGAGAATCAAGTTGGTGGTTGATGAAAAAATGAAGAATGATCCATATAGAGCATATGAAGATGATTGACAGCAAAGAAAACATGCAAACAAGGAGAAGAGTTGGAGTATGCCTCAAAGGCATGAGGAGAACCATGATTTTTCTAATGTTTGTTGTAAGCTATAGGTATAACTTGGATGAAGATATAAAGATGGAATAATAAGTACAAGTGTGGATTAGGAGAGCATGTCCATCTACATGAGAAACTAGTTGCATTAGTAATCAATACATAAGGAGGTATACATTCCTCAATTAGGCCTTGGGATCTAGAATGCCATGAAATACAGAGTAGGAATTAGTAAGGAGAAGTGATCCTGAGGAAGGTTTCTAGAACAATCTTCATAAGAAGATCTATTCAACTTTCATGAAAATTTTCTTCTGCCTCTTGGTAGTATGATGTAGGCGGTAAGTGCACCAACTTGGGGGACAAAAAAAGACATACCTATGGACATGATTTTTCTAAAATTTTAGAATGTGAACTTATGTAGATAACTAGAGATGGCTACACTCAAAATTTGAAGATGGTATAAAAACATGAATTGTAGAATTTCGAGTCTAATTTTCAAAAAAATATTTTTTTTGAAAAATGGTTAATTATAAATAGGTCAAACATTTAAAATTTGAAGAGGAATTCCTATTTTTTTAATAAAATTTAAATTATACCATTCCGTGTTGCCCACCATTTTTTGAGCATCGTTAAATATTGTTAGAAACCCTTTGGTGAATATTTAGATAAGATATTCTAGTGTGTTACGAACTTTTTTTGTATTTTTTTGATGAATATTGTTTTTAATTAATTTTAAAATTAAGTATATCCTAAAAATTGACAAAAAAATTGATAGCCATCCGTGCAACCCACCCTAACTACCTCAAAAAAACAAAATTTAATTTTTTTTAAAATGTGTGTAGAATTAGGCTTGGTTTATTACCATATAATTTGTTTTGCATTTGAATCAATGAAAAACAAATTAGATAAACATGAATAGGCATGTATGGGTGAGGCATGTAGTGTCATAAAAATGGTGTTGTTAGAAATAAATATTGTTTGAACCCTTAAAATAGCCAAAAAATTATAAAAATCATACATTTAGAAAGAGGACAATGTGCTTGTCATAACAGTAATAATTTTTTGAATTTTGATGTTGAAATCCATAGCATATTTGGTGATTGAAGTTAAAATTTGTTGTTTTTCCTAAAACTATTAGTCTCAATTGTAGATGCACAGTCCCAAGTCTTTGGCTTAGAAATCCAAGCCATTTCTAAGCCTAAAGGCTTGGTTTCAAATTCAAATTCAAATAACATGTATGTGTTATGTAATGTGTATGCATTATATAGCACAATAAAGAATGTGTATGCATTATATAATGCATACGCATTGCTTTGACAAAATGAAACAAACAAATTTCATGTTTTTTTATGGGGGAAAGGTCCCATTAGTTGTGCATCCTTATAGGGTAAATGTCATATTTCATGTTTTTTATGGGGGAAAGGTCCCATTAGTTGTGCATCCTTATAGGGGAATTAAGGTGCCATAACATCGCATTATACTTCAAAAAATTTACCCATTTCAATATGTCATCTTAACTACTTATAACTAAGGTTTCAAGGTCTAACACATTATAAATTTGATAATATAACTAATTTTATCACAAGAGGTCATAAAATTTATTTTTTAAACCTATGATCAAAATTTAACCTTTAGTGTACCAATCATTGTGCATTAGAGTATCAATACTTGACTCTTACTTGTCAATATGTGATTAGTTACTTTTAATTTTATAGAATAAATGTTGAACAAGTATTAGTTATTGTTGGGATATGAATAAACCGGAAGCACACAATTGATTACCAAATACAAGCAACTTAATATGCGAAATTAACCAGAATCAACAAGTAACTAGAATTTAGAAATAACACAGAATATGAGAGACAATACACAACTTGTATTAATACTCATATAGAAAAGAATACAATAAAGAAGATGCCACTTCTTCTCCACCACCTCTTCAGAGGCTTCCCACACCTCAAGTGAATAGTAATTCTCTCCTCAAAGCTCTCTCTCTTAGGTCCCAACACCCAACTCAAACACAGAGTTGGTGTTCACCTTATACCTATGCTCCATGCACTCCACAAGTGCTCCACACACTCCACAAGTACACAAACGTACTTCAAGTAGATCTCCCCTGAACCTGAAACAACCTGCACCTCAATAGACTTGACTTATGGAAGGATCTTCCTTGCCTTCCTCTTTGCTCTCTTTGAGTACACACTGTACTCCAAGTAGATCTCTCCTGATACTGCTCCCTCTTGTGTTGTTGTCCTCTCTGATCTTACCTGCAAATCAATCTAGTTCTGCACACCTGTGAACCTTGACCTTGCACACACATACACTTGCATATCAATGATCTTACTTACCATGTAGATCTCCAATAGAAGCCATGCTCACCTGATGACCAAGATCATACACTCCTGAAGAACCCTGCTGATTCTCCAATCCAACACCCACACTTGGTACTGTGGCACTAGGAGGAACACACCATGCTCACCTCACACATAGAAGGAGCTTATAATATTGCTCTCTTACTCTCTAGCACAAGTTTACAATACAACCATGAGTCTAATATATATATCTCATCCAAATAATAATTAGACACCTAATTACAATAATTAGATCCGTAGCTCTCAGTCTAAAATTGGCTCTTGACATGCAAACACATGGTTCGTTAGCTAACTGCTCGTAATATACTCGTAGTCAAACCACACAGGTGACAGATGTTGGTCCCTATCTGCCTGGGGGTCACCGACGTCGGTCGACTTCTGACTGACGTCGGTTGCTTCCTGTCTCCTACCTGCCGATGTCAGTTGGCCTGACTGATGCCGGTGCCTGACACACTCAGCAACCTTCCTGAAACCTCCTCTTCTGTTTGCATCAGTGAAGCTTTTAGCTCCACAACCTAACAATCTCCCACTTGGAGATAAATAGTTACACTGTACCTATACCTGTACCCCATCTAATCTATTTCTTGGCTTGTATCCCTCTTCAAGCTCAATCCTGAAGACAACCCACCACACAACCTGTGGTGTACCTCCTGTCATCTGAGTACCCTACCGCATCTGCATCTACAAACACATGTAGTGAAGTCTTGACCCTGAATAGCATGAATCCCTGCTGATGGTCCCTCTCACATCCCTGAGAACTCACTTCTCTGAATTGGCTCCTAACTCTCTAACAACACCCACTGCTTGGGCAAACTCAGGTCTATACTAGACCTCATGTGATTTCAAACACTACACTGTCCAGCCCTTAGTGTGCTCTGGCTCTGCATCCTAAACCTCGCTAATACCTGATTCACATCAGCTCCCACTGGAGACAAAATCAACTTGTGATCTCCATGTCTCCCATGCCAAGGAATTTCACTACTCCAAACTCCTCATGACATGCCACTGAACTAATCTTACCCTTAGCTCAGCAAAACCCTGTATGTCTAAACCTACTAGCTAGCATACCATCCACATACAGCAATAGAATGATGTTGCGACCATCATCCACCTGGTAAGACAAACACAATGGTTATACTAACATTGACTAAAGCCTTGTTTTGTCATCCACCTGGTACCACCTGTCAGTCATGTCCCACTATCCTGCAGCTCCCTCAAGACCATATGACTTGGTCTTCCATCTCATGTATTCGTTCACTCTATTCTTCAACTAAGGTATCCATTCATCTTTGTGCTTTCATACCTGTTGGCAACCCTACCAAGTCTCTGCTTGGTTCTACATCATATACCTGCCATGCTCCCACTGTTTCCTGGATCCTTCCTGCTCTGCAGTAAGCAACGAGTGTAAAGAAGAGGAACAATGAATTTGAGGCCTAATTACATCTTCAGTCCTCCATATGGGTGTTTGAGACTCCTTGACAGCTTGTTGTCCACCCAAAATCCGTTACAGTGATCGACCTCGGTCACCACACAGTCTGCATCCAATCGATGTCGGTTCTTGCGCCTGTCCTGACTACCCACTCTGTTGACGTCGGTGTCCTCATGCTGTCGACGTCAGTCCTCATGACTGACATCAGTCTTACCTACTGTTGACATCAATTTTCTTGCCGACACTGCTACCTATGTTTTCTTATGAGTGATGACTTTTTACCCGTGAGCTCCTTTGAATCAAAACCCATGTCCAAACTGCCCTGCTCAGAAGTATCCAACCACATCCACTGGTCTCTGTCTGCCATCTCCTCCATAAACACCAAGGCTTTCCAATTCTTAAGCTTGTCAAATATATCTGTCTTTCGCTTAAGAACATGCATCTCCTTCCTGCTCATGTGACCAAGCCTACGAAGCCACGTCTTTGTAACAGAAGAAGAATCAATAATATAAACAAGTAGATAAAGAGTACCTATTTTCTTACCACCAGCTAATTCAAGTGCATCCACTATGAGATTTCTTGTGCATCTCTCATCACCCATCTTTTCTAAATAAATTAGCCATAACTCCAAACCTGGGACCTGCATGACCTCCTTCAACACCCGTGTGTTGGCCACCTGCAATTTCAGCTTCACTTCCCCTTTGCCAATTCTTTGACAAGGCTCACCAGCTCCTCTCCTTGGGGCTGCATGGAAAGAGGCAACCGAATCTGTTATCCAAGATTCAACTTTATCCAAGAAACCTCCCAGAGCATCCTATGCAACAACCCCTGCTACATCTGCATCTTCAGTTCCTTCATGTTGATCTGCTACCAACCAACAATCTTATTTTACCTGCTCTTTCTTTCCATAGGATCGTAAGTGATCATCTATGCTTTTAAACTCCTCCATTCTTAGCTTACTTTAATCTGCCATTGCTCTACTCCCACTCAATTAGAAACCCCTGAGAGTGACCTGTAACCAAACACAAAACCTGCTCCCTGCAACCTGGCTCTAATACCACGTGTTGGGATATGAATAAACTAGAAGTACACAATTGATTACCAAATACAAGAAACTTAATATGCAGAATTAACCAGAATCAACAAGTAACTAGAATTCATAAATAACACAGAATATGAGAGACAATACACAACTTGTATTAATACTCATACAAAAAAGAATACAATAAAGAAGATGCCACTTCTTCTCCACCACCTCTTCAGAGGCTTCCCACACCTCAAGTGAATAGTAATTCTCTCCTCAAAGCTCTCTCTCTTAGGTCCCAACACCCAACTCAAACACAGAGTTGGTGTTCACCTTATACCTGTGCTCCACGCACTCCACAAGTGCTCCACACACTCCACAAGTACACAAACGTACTTCAAGTAGATCTCCCCTGAACCTACAACAACCTGCACCTCAATAGACCTTACTTATAGAAGGATTTTCCTTGCCTTCCTCTTTGCTCTCTTTGAGTACACATTGTACTCCAAGTAGATCTCTCCTGATACTGCTCCATGTTGTGTTGTTGTCCTCTCTGATCTTACACACCTGCAAATCAATCTGGTTTTGCACACCTGTGAACCTTGACCTTGCACACACATACACTTGCATATCAATGATCTTACTTACCATGTAGATCTCCTATAGAAGCCATGCTCCCCTGATAACCAAGATCATACACTCCTAAAAAACCCTGTTGATTCTCCAATCCAGCACCCACACTTGGTACTGTGGCACTAGGAGGAACACACCATGCTCACCTCACACACATAAGGAGCTTATAATATTGCTCTCTTACTCTCTAGCACAAGTTTACAATACAACCATGAGTCTAATATATAGATCTCATCCAAATAATAATTAGACACCTAATTACAATAATTAGATCCACAGCTCTCAGTCTAAAATTGGCTCTTGACATGCAAACACATGGTTCGTTAGCTAACTGCCTGTAATATACTCACAATCAAACCACACAGGTGACCGACATCGGTCCCTGTCTACCTGGGGGTCGCTGATGCCAGCCGACTTCTGACCAACGTCGGTTGCTTCCTGTCTCCTACCTGCCGACGTCGGTTGGCCTGACCGACGCCGGTGCCTGACACACTCAACAACCTTCCTGAAACCTCCTCTTCTGTTTGCATTAGTGAAGCTTTTAGCTCCACAACCTAACAGTTATTACATGTTCATCTTTTAGTGCACTTTAATATTTATATACACCAATATATTTCATCAATAAAATACATGTTAACAAAAGTCTTGTTCAAGAATTGAAACATGCACAACTATTAGGATCTTTCCCCTAGTAGGGCAAGGATATACCTTACCACTTTACTTGCCTAAAATCCTACTTGCCCTTAAATTTTGTGTTTCTTATTGATATTATCCTATTTGTCTAAACTCTTATCTTACCCTTTTGTTGTTTCTTTGATATCTTTGACTAGACCCCTTTATTTATAAAATTTAAACTAATTTGTTTAAGTGGCAAACCCATTGAATTGGACTATTTAGTATATATAATCTTGTGTAAGTAGAAATAAGAATTGAGCCCTTGGTGTAACATTGCATATATTAGATAGCTATTTCAAGAATTCTATCTAATGGATCCAGATACCTATGAATCATGCCTTGGATTTTCTTAAAAACATTACTTAAATGTGTTGAATAAAATCCCTTAAGTTTCCTCCAAGGTCACTAAGTACATCTAATTAAATAGGTGCATTTTGAGGTCCTAATTGAAAGTCTAACAAGAGTCTTCTATGTTTACAATTATTCAAGTTTGATTCCCCTAATCTATTCAAATACATTATTCAAAATTTGACTAAAATTAAGATCTCATGAAAATATGGTTAATCCTCCATTCTATGCACCTCCTTCATCTACCCATCCATCACACATGGGACAACCATCAACCACTCCATCCATTCCCATGTCATCTAAAGAGTGTGTCTTTGACATGGGACTATTCCTAGCTGCACCATGGATGTAATAATTTCAAGCTCAAAAACAAGCTAGACAACGCTTGGTGCTTATCAATACTATAGAGTTTTATACCTTACTATGTAATTGGGATGCTAAGATACAAAATTAGGATGATGGACCTATAATATATGTACATGTTTTTCTTAAATATTTTGGTCAAGTTGGGTATGTGTCTTATTTTTTATAAGATGTGGTTTTGAGCTCAATAGACTTGAAATGGTCCCATGTATCCATTAGTGATGATGTGGTTTTAAGATGTCATGCCTGTAGTGATGAATGTATAGCTTAGAAAATATCTAAATGCACTAGGGAATTTACTCTAAACCATTAAGGGATGGCATAGACCTAACATTGACTGAGTACAACATATGTTTAAGTTACCCTAGCTCAAACTCTATTAAACTTATTCAAGATACATTAAACATGTGACAATGTCCCCTAAATCTGAGACCTGCTTCCCCTCAAGGATGATGTTTATTAGAAAGACCCGATAATTATTCATATGGATGATGAAATTCTCACCTCATATAAATGGTTGATCAAAATTGAATACCATTGTACACCCCCTCATTGAAGGTTTCAAGATTATATATATTTTGTACATATATGTTCAATCATCTTGTTCATATTTCATTGTAATTATCTTAAACCTTATGATGTAGACTACAAGAAAGTAGTACATGTCTCAAAATTCTTTCTCCAGCTTGGGATTTGAGGTTGAGGCTCATCTATTGTAGAATTGTGTTCTCTCCTATGTGGAGGAATTAATATGAATGTAAGTTTTAGGATCTATAGGTAATTCAAAGAAGAGGGATATAAATAATTTGAATACATATATGTAGAAAATTGATAACATTTGGTCCTTGCTCAATTAGGATGGCACCTTAAAGGGCTCTACATGACAATTTTCATAGAGTAATGGAAAGTTAGAGACTCGCATCATGTGAATTATTTACTAGACATGATTTGATTAGATAAATGTCAATATTTAAACATTATTGGCTTCTATGTATGTATGATAAATTTTTGAATAGGCCTTAGTTGGATTAGTTGGCTCAGTGATGGAACATGTCTAAGTATCAAAGATGTGCATATATAACAACTCTAACACTTCTCTAGGTGTACTATACCTACACATGTGGAAATCTTTGATTGGATTGGGTGTCTTGAGGCTCCAACAAATCTGATGCTTCTGGGACAAGTGATAGTTAGATATCTAACACTAATATATGTGTGTAAAAGATACACATGTGCAAGTATCTAATTGGATCAAGCCTCACAAGGATCATTTCTATGACCTGACACCTCTAATAGTTTTGACACTTTTGAGCATGTATGAGATACACATGGTGATATGTAATTAGATTTGGCCTCCTGAGGCATTGTCAACTTTGAAACTTCTAGGACTTGATGCATCTCTAATAGATTTAACACTTTTGTGTGTATGAGGTACACACATGACACAACAAGGATCAATTATAGGGGAAATTCAATCAAGGAGGCATGGGAGGATAATTTGAACCCCTTCTTGGCATAACTATAAGATCATGATATATGATTTGGGACAAAATTAAGTACAATACTATCTATCATGAATTGAACTAATTAGTCAATTGGTTTAATTAGGGATGTGATTTAGGCAAAATTGAGCCTTTAAACCAAATTTATGGCCTAATCAATTGTATAATCTAGATGTAACATGTATGACTTAACTGACCCCAATTTAATTATAAATGCAAATATGGCCAATTTCAACCCATTAAACCTAAATTGGAGTCTAAATTATGATTGAAAGGGATAAATTAGGTCATATTATATGATATGTTGATCGTAATCCCTAATTTTATCACTTGAACATAAACAATTCCCCTAAACCCTAATTTCATGACATACATATGTACAAACTTGTTACACTAAACCCCTAACCCTAATTTCTTATTTTATAACAAACACAACCCCTAAGTTCCTTGATTTCATCACAAATGCATAAATTCATGAATGTGATTAGTGCCAATTTGTGAACCTATTATTCACCTACTTTTGTAAGAACCTATGATGGGATTTTGGGCAAAATTAGCTCATTTCATCTTACATATTGAGCCTTATTGCATCATTTATTAGTCTTATTGCTTCATAGTCTTATCAAGAATATTATTGCATCATGTATTGGAGATTTATGCATCATATTGGGGATTTATGCATCATATTGAGCCTTATTATATCATATGATAGCCTTATTGCATCATATTGAGCCTTATTGCATCATATGATAGCCTAATTGCATCATATTAGATATTTATTACATCATATGATAGTCTTATTGCATCACATGATATTCTTATTACATTTCATGATAGTCTTTTTTTATTGTATGATAGTCGTATTGGATCATATTGAGCCTTATTGCATTATATGATAGTATTATTGCAATATATGATAGTATTATTACATTATATTAGGGATTTAAGAATCATATTATAGTCTTATTAATTGTTACTGCATCATATTATAGTGTAAAAAATGATTGAATATGATCCTTTTTGATTGTTTTTATAGTTTATGCATATACTTCAAGGAACACGTACGTGTTATAGGAACACATACACATTCCTATAACATGTATGCATTCGTTAAAGTAAAAAACAAAAACTCACTTTTCAACATCTATTTTTATCCCTAATCAATATTTTTGTCCCCACAAACATCATATTAGGGATTTATACATCATATTATAGTCTTATTGACTATTATTACATCATGTTATAGTATTATAGTGGAAAAAATGCTTGAATATGAGCCTTTTTGCTTGTTTGTATAGTATATACATATACTTCAAGGAACGCATATGCGTTATAGGAACATGTATGTGTTACTATAACATGTATGTATTCCTTGAATTAAAAACAAAAACTCACTTTTCAACATCTATTTTTATCCCTGTGTACTCTACGTACTTTCTTGGTTGCAAGTTTTTTTTGAACCCCACATTTGAAGTAATTTATTGGCTGTTTTCTCAAAATGGGCTTTGTTTTGCATTCAGGGAAGAGGAATAATTTTAAGAACAAAATATCATAGTAATTAGAAGAGTTGAGAGAAAAAACAAGGTACAAATGCAAGCATTTCATTTTAGATAAGGTACAAACACTAACCCTGATGAGCCAAATGCCTTAGATAATGAGGAAATTGACAATAATCACTTGAATAATGATGAAATTTATAATAATGAATTAAATTATGATGAAATTCACAATAATTAATTGAATTATGATGAAATTTTTAATATAAAATTAGATAATGTTGGAAATTCACATTCAAATTTTAAAGTTTTTGATTATGTTGATGAAGAGCCTATGCATGATACTTTACACACAAACAATGAAGAAAATTTAATGGACTCAAATAATGATGAAATTAACAATGAATAAAATTTCATGGAAACATATAATGAAGAAATAAACAATGAATAAAATTTCATGGAAATATATAATGATTTTGAAACACCCTCTGAACGGATTCCACCAACAACACCTCTAAGAATTGTGTGTAGAAAAGATAAGTACTTAATTAAAGTCAATGAAAATATTGTGAAACCAATGCATAAAAAAATGGCTAACTACCATTCAAGAAGATTGGCTCAAGAAATTTGGGATAGTTTTTTTCATAGATTGGAGTATGGTAGTCAAATATGTCAATTATTTGTTTCATTGAAATTTGTTTAAGATGAGACCTATAATGTACACATTAGGACTAAGAACATCTAACATGGATAATGAAAATGATGAAATTCTTGAAAATTTTCATGATGCATATCATATTTTATGCCCAAAATCATGCAACAAAGATTGTAATGTTACCCGACATATAATGACAACTTTGTAATATGTGCTGAAATAAGAGGAAAATGATTGATTTCAAAAATAAGTCAAACATTTAATATAAATATAAAAATATTAATAAAATGAATTATAATATGTGAAAGACTTAATGAACCTAATACAAAATATCTCTGGGCATTCTCTAGTAGACTTTCATGAAATTATAAAGTTATGGTCAATGCTTTGAAAGACTTGCTTGCATAATTTTGGAAAGATAATATAAGAGTTTTGCCCAATGTAAGAGATGTAGTGAAAGAAGATTTGGGTCTCATAATCATGAAATATATTTTAAACATTTCTTGGATATGACTCAAACATAATTGTACTCTAATTTTTTGGAAAAACATTCACAAATTTCTATTAGTCAAAGACTTTTTGAGATGGATAAACCTTTTTTATGTAAAAATAAATCACACACGCACCATTTGTTGTAGGTAACATGTTGAATTTTCAATACACTATAATTTTTTTAGCCATATTCATTATACTTTGTAGACTACTAAAATTTTTTAGGAGTGTGAAAAAATTCTATCAAAATCAGCTAGGGAGTCTATTTCAAATATTTTTTGTGAAAGACCAAATGGACAATTATTTTATAAGAAATCATGTTTGGATGGAAATCGTAACATTTACGGTGGATTGTCAAAATTGAAAAAATGTATCCATGAGGAGTGTACAAGTGCAATTTGATAGGAATTAGTTGGTTTGAGCAAATAAAAATCTATGACTTATCAAGTAAAAGATGGCAAAGAATCTAAAAGGTGTGAGCTTGTTACGAAAGAGATACATGTTTCAGAATTTATCGTTGAATTCATGGAGAAAATTATTTTTGAGTATGCAAGGCACACACATAGGGATAAATGGTTATATGAACATTTCAAGCTAAAAAAGGATGCATTCCCACTTGATTCTATTGTTTTAGTAGTCGACTTTGATGAAAATTACACATTCAAACCACAAATGGAAGTTTAATCACAATATTACAACTCAACATAAATTGCCATATTCATGCATACACCTGATAATACAGAGGAAGATCAAAAAATATTAAGGAAGTACCATTTCTATATCAGTGATGATCGATCACATTTTACAAAGTATGTGCAATGTTGTTTTGATAAGTTCTATGGATAGTTGACTCATGGAAACATTATTTTCAAATGGAATTACATTTGGTCAGATAATCACATCACAATTCAAGAATACACAGGTGTTTTATTAGCTGAGTAGGATGCACGTTACCACTAGTGTAGAACATATTTGTAGTTTCACTGAGGCTAGCCATGGAAAAGGGGAGCATGATGGTGTTAGATCATGTGTAAAAAGAGCCATTGCAAGGGAGGAGTTAAAATATGACAATATTGCTAATTTGATTGATGAAAAAACTATGGTTGAATGGTGTAATGAGAACATATGTCATGGTGATCAAGCAAATTCTACCATCCATAGACATTTTTGGTTAATGAAGGAAAAAGACTTGGAAAAATATGAGGATTTTATGACTCTAATAGGTTCAAGTGCACTCCATTTATTTCATAGCTCAAATGCAGGTTCTTGGACTATTCATACATGACACTTGGCATGATTTTGATCTGCATACATGGACTTTGTTTGTAATGAGTGTGAATCACAAGAGTGGGTGGATCACTAGATTTCCAAACCTCTAATTCCAATTAACACATTTCAATTTCCACCAACATTACAACTTATTGACATGGCATCCTCACATAAATTTGACCATATGTCTCATCTACTACAACCAAGTAGAAGATTAATCTCTATGTATTATTTATTGTCATAATCTATCTTCATAATGTCATTAAAAAATGTTTTTTATGATGCAGGCCATGTTTTTGCAGTTATTGCAGATAAGGACAATGAAAATGGAACATATTACTACTTGTGTCGGTGTGTAGATGGAAAGAAAAAATTGACTTCCTCAATCATAGATAGAGAAAACATTAATTATCCCACTAGGTTTGTGGTAGTCACTAGAACTTGGCTTTGATGATATCCTAAAAAAAAATCAAATTTATGGTTGTTTGAAGACTTTGAAACTCACAGGAAGATTCTACACTATTCAAATTTGGTTCTTGCAATGAATATTCAATTGTAAAAATATCATGGGAGGCCAAGAAACAAGAATCTATGGAAATTTTGTGAGTCAAACCATTTAAATATTCTTGATATAATCAATATTAAAGAATATCCAAGTGGTTCATTGGATTGAAATATGTAGGTATGTTGACTTTTAAAATGTAGATGTAATCAATTTTACCAAATGTTTTTTATTTTGTAGGTAGTATATGCATAAATTTCATCTTTAATTACTTACTAAATTTTTTTTTAGGTTAATGGTGCCAAATTAGCTTCCACCTTCACATGGTTGGCACCTTTAGTAAAGAATTTTATATTCTTGAAGCTAAGAAAAGCTTACTTAAAGTACTTGGCATTTCTGCACTCCTGGACAATTGCTCATGACAAGTTTATTTATCCTTGTAGCCTTCCAAACACATTTATTGTCAAGGTTTTTGTGCTCCAAAATAGTAGTGAAAATGAAATTAAAGGTGTAAATGGGTGTCAAAGTTGTTGGAACATGTGTAATTTGACTATATAGATGCATTTGAAGTAGTGGATTTTTACCTGTTGGTCCCAGAGGCAAAGTTGCTAGTTGGAGGTCAAAAATTTATCTCTTCACTACTAGAAAGTTGCATTTTAGTACCCTTTACTACAAATTATTCCATGGATTACTCTTATAGGTGATTCATACTATATTTAGGTTAAAATTAGAGGACTTTCCCATGCACATGATAGATCTTATGTTTCCTCCATATGACTTACAATTTTGGTTTTATGTATGCCTAATGTTAGGCTAAAAATCATCTTTCTTGTATTGGGAAGGGCATTCTTGAGCCCAAAATGGGTGGTGGGTTTGTCATTTAGGTCAGATGGGAGGCTAAAAAATTGGTCCTATATGTTATTCTCCCCTTTAGACGTGTTGGCAGTGCTATTTTTTAGCCAACAAACACCAAAAATTGAGTTCTCAGACCATAGCTTTAACTTTGATAGCATTTGTTGTTAGTGTTTTCGTGCTTTAGAATAGTAGTGAAAATGCACTTGTAGGTGGAAGCGGGTATAAATTTTTTTGGAACACATGTAATTTGCCTATATAGACACATTCAAAGTAATGGATTTGCACCTGCCTATCTTAGATCCAAAGTTGTTAGCTGGAGGTCAAGAAGTTGTCTCTTCACTACCAAAACATTACATTTTAGGACCCTTTACTGCAACTTCTATCATGGATTGACATTAGAGGTGATTCAAAATAGATTCAAGGTGAAATTATATGATTTTCCCATACACATGAGGGATATTAATGTTCCTCCATATGACTTACATTTTTAGTTTTATGCATGCCTAAAGTTAGGCTAAAAATCAACATCTTTCTTGTATAGGGAAGGGCATTCTTGAGCCTAAAATGGGTGGTGGATTTGTCATTAGAGCCAGATGGGAGGAAAATAACCTGGTCCTAAATTTTATTTTCCCCTCTTGACGTGTTAGCAGTGCCATTTTTCAACCAATAAGCATCAAAAATTGAGTTCTCAAACTATAGCTTCAACTTTGACAACATTTGTTGTCAGTGTTTCCATGCTTTGGAACAGTAGTGAAAATGCACTTTAAAGTGTAATTTGGTGTCATGGTTGTCAGAACATGTATAATTTTCCTATATAGATGCATTTTAAGTGGTTTATTTGCACCTGTCTATGCCAGAGGTAAAGTTGCTAGTTGGAGGTCAAGAAGTTGTCTCTTCACTGCCAAAAAGGTTACATTTTAGGAACCTTTACTGCAACTTCTACCATGGATTGATATTATATGTGATTCAAACTAGATTTAGATTAAAATTATATGAATTTCTTATGCACATGAAAGATCTAACAGTTTCTCTATATGACTTATATTTTTGGTTTTATGTATGCCTAAAGTTAGGCTAAAAATCAACATCTTTCTTGTATTGGCAAAGACATTTTTAAGCCCAGAATGGGTGGTGGGTTTATAATTTTGGAAAAATAGGAGGCCAAGAACCTGGTCCTAGATGTTATTTTTCCCTCTCGATGTGTTGGCAATGCCAATTTTTAGCTAACAAGCACCAAAAATTGACTTCTCAAGACGTAGCTTAAACTTTGACAACATTTATTGTCAGTATTTATGTGCTCTAAAATAGTAGTGAAAATGCACTTACAGGTGGAAGTGGGTTTCATTATTTTTTTAGAATGTGTAATTTTCCTATATAGATGCATTCAAAGTAGTGGATTTGGACCTGCCTATCCTAGAGGAAAAGTTGCTAGTTTGAGGTCAAGAAGTTATCTCTTCACTACCAAAAGTTGCATTTTAGGACCCTTTATTATAAATTATACCATAGATTGATATTAAAGGTGATTCATACTATGTTTAGGGTGAAATTATAAGACTTTACCATGCACATTAATAATCTTATGGTTCCTCTATATGACTTACAATTTTGGCTTTATGTATGCTTGAAGTTAGGCTAAATATTAATATCTTTCTTCTATTAAGAAGGGCATTCTTGAGCCCATAATGGGTGGTGGGTTTGTCATTTGGGATAGATAAGAGGCCAAGAACCTAGTATTGGACATTATTAACCCCTATTTATGTGTTGTAAATTCCAATTTTTAGCTAACAAGTATCAAAATTTGAGTTTTCAAACAGTAGTTTCAACTTTGACAACATTTGTTGTCAGTGTTTTTGTGCTTTGAAACAATAGTGAAAATGCACTTGATGGTGGAAGTGGGTATAAATTTTTTTGGAACACATGTAATTTTAATATATAGATTCATTAAAAGTGGTTTATTTTCACCTACTTGTCTTGGAGGTAAAGTTGCTAGTTGGAGGTCAAGAAGTTCACTACTAAAAAGTTGCATTTTAGGACCCTTTACTACAACTTCTTCCATATATTTATATTATAGGTGATTTAGACTAGATTCAAGGTGAAAATATATGACTTTACAATATAAGCAAAATATCTTATGGTTCTTCCATATGACTTAAATTTTTGGTTTTATGCATGCCTGAAGTTAGGCTAAAAATCAACATCTTTCTTAAATTGGAAAGTGTGTTCTTGAACCCAAAATGGGTGGTGGGTTTGTCATCCAGGATAGATGGGAGGCCAATAAATTAGTTTTGGATGTTATTCTCCCATCTTTATGTGTTGTTTATTCTATTTTTCAGTCAATAAGCACCAAAAATTGAGTTCTCAGATCGTAGATTCAACTTTGACAACATTTATTGTCAGTGTTTTCATGCTCTGGAATAGTAGTGAAAATGCACTTGTGGGTAGAAGTGGGTGTCATGATCATTGTAAAATGTTTAATTTTCCTATATATATGTGTGTGTGTGTTTGAAGTGGTATATTTATACTTGCCTATTCCAGAGGCAAAGTTTCTAGTTGGAGGTCAAGAAGTTGTCTCTTCATTGCTAAAAATTTGTATTTTAGGACCCTTTACTCCATGGATTTCTCTTAGAGGTGATTTATACTATATTTAGGGTGTAACTATAGTAATTTTACATGCACATGAATAATATTATGGTTCATCCATATGACTTACAATTTTTTTTTTATGCATGCTTGAAGTTAGGCTAAAAATCAATATATTTCTTATATTGGGAAGGGCATTCTTGAGCCCAGAATAGGTGGTGGGTTTATCATCCAAGATATATGGGAGGATTAAAACCTAGTATTGAATTTTATTCACCCATATAGATGTGTTTTCAAGGATATTTTTCAACCAACAAGAACTAAAAATTGAGTTCTCATATTGTAGCTTCAACTTTGACTACATTTATTGTTAGTGTTTCCATGCTCCTGAATAGTAGTGAAAATGCAGTTGCAAGTAGAAGTGGGTGTCAAGATTGTTGGAACACATGTAATTTTTATATATAGACATTATTTAAGTGGTGTATTTTCACCTACCATTCCCAGAGGTAAAGTTTCTAGTTGGAGGTCAAGAAGTTGTCTCTTCACTGCCAAAAAGATGTATTTTGGGACCCTTTACTACAACTTCTACCACGAATTACTCTTAGAGGTGATTTAGAATATATTTTGGATGTAATTATTTACCAAACACATGATGTATATTATTATTCCTCCATATGAATTACATTTTTGGTTTTATGTGTGCCTGAAGTTAAGTTAAAAATCAACATCTTTCTTACGTTAGGAAGGTTATTCTTGAGCCCAAAATGGGTGGTGGGTTTATCATCTAGGCCAGATGGAAAGCCAAGAACCTAGTCATAGATGTTATCCACCCCTCTTGAAATGTTTTTCGTGCTATTTATTATCCAACAAGCACTTAAAATTGAGTTCTTGGATCATAGCTTCAACTTTGACAACATTTATTATCAGTGTTTTTATGCTCTAGAACAGTAGTGAAAATGCACCTACAGGTGAAATTGGGTGTCATAGTTGTTGGAACATGTGTAATTTTCTTATTTATATGTTTTTGAGGTGGTGTATTTACACCTAATAGTCCCAAAGACAAAGTTAATTATTGGAGGTAGAGGATCGTATGACAGAACTTCTGGTGAGGATTTGAGCCTTTGAAACATTATAATATTTTAAATTATGAAAAGGAGGGGATTATTTATGGAGTTAGACCTAAAATAAATTTTTCATGACCTTAATTGACAAAATTAGGTTAAGGAGCAGAAATATGGATCAATTATGCCAATCCACCGAACTTGTACCCACAAACCCTCTTTGCACACAACATATAAATTTAATATAATGCAATGACAAATATGATAACTAAATGTATGGCTTACATAATTCAAGTGTTGAAGGTGGTCTGGAGATTGGGGAAAGTCTATGAGAGTATATATGGCCAAATGTCAGTCCCAAAAAGCCTAAAACCCTAGTGGGACAAGTTTATAATAGAGTGTAGCTATTAGGCCTAGTCTTTGAAGCCAATAAGGGGTAGTAAGTGGATAATTTGGAAGAGTGGATGTCTAATCTTGTGAGAATAGTTGTTTAATATTTAAATAATTAATATAAGTGTGAGAGTGGGGTCAAGAGTGAGAAATAATGTCACAGGGGAAAAAATTATCTTTGAGAACATGAATTAGGCCTACTATGCCTTATAGTCTTGCTTGGGCAAAAGTGGGAAATAGGTACAAGGAAGACTTGGGGCCTTCGATGAAGGTTGGTTGGCATGTTTGAGGATACAGTAGGAGGTTGGAAGATATTGTATTTGACTCTGAGTGTATATAGATAAGGTAGATGATAATAGGCCTAGACAAGTCTAGAAGGTTCATTGAGAGAGTGAGACAAGATTAATTACAAAAGGAGAGTGGAGATTTTAGAGTGAGTTGGACCTTGATAGGTGACTGCTCATTCAAGATATAGAAATTTTGGTTAGAATAGGCCTAATTAGGCCTAGTTTGGGGGTTTCTATCAAATCAAGTGATAACCGGGAGCATATTAAAGTGTTTTAACTTTGTGAAGAGTTGAAGGGTGATAAAGGGTGCCCTAAAATATTCTTAAATCTTCAAGAAAGGACATGGGTTAATCAAACTAAGGGGAAAATAGTGAAAATAAGGCTACAAGACTAGATAAAGTATTGTGAATTTGAGGTGTATTAGGAATGGAAAAGAGTGTTTGGTCACTTGAGAAGGGTTTAGACAACTGTGTAATGATCACTTAAGACCATCAATGTAATGAATTTGATTCTTAGTAGCTTAAACCAAGGAATGGTCCTAGAGACCTAATGGATTATATAGTGTGAAGGATATTGAACACCCTAGGAGATGTATTTAAAGGTGGAGTAGGTTTGGAAAATTTAAATAGGTTTGGGTAGGCATTTTTTTACCATTCAATCACTGTGATTGTACTCTTGAATCCTAAAGTGAGATTTGGTCCTTGGAACTCAAGGGGTTGTGCCTAGTCAAAACTACTAAAGAGACTACAAGCATCAAGTCATCAAGTAAATTGAAACAAGTTGGAATGATGATTTTTATACTTATAATCAATTATCTTCATCATAAACCAAGGAAAATTAGGATGATGACTCATTTGTGAAATTTGACTAAGAAGACATGTGTCATTAGCTTTTGCCAAATTGGGCCTACTGGACAAAATATGTTAGATCTAATCATGAAATTTTGTGGAGAGGATAATTATGACCTAATATAAAATTTAAATATATTTTTGTGGATTCTTGAAAATTTAAACTATTCACTATTTAGTACAGTCAACTTGATGTCAAATCACAGTCAATATTGGAGCCTGCCTTGGAGAAATTGGTTAGATTAGGGCATCTACAAGTTGATTCAAAGCACAAAATTTGGTAAGTATCATATCCATGAAATTAAAAAACATCACATGCTATCATAAATATCATATAAAGAATGAAATTTCCCACTATTTTGGCATAGCCCTCTTGCAGTCAAGAAGGTAGCCATTGGAGATTTCTAAACGTTTTGTTAGTTTTGGAGGCTAGGAAGCAGTTTAGGATTTGGAGAGATATAAAAATCATATAATATGATGTTTTAAACCTATAATTTCCTTTATAAGTGATCACATTTATGTTTTTCATGAAAATGTTTTAAGAAGGACAAGTTTTGGCATGAAGGAAGCATGAAGGCAGCTCAAGGTAAATTGTGGTAAAAAGGGTCTACAAGACAAAGTACATGTCCAAATGACTTGAAACTTGGTAATATTAGTATTAATTACCTAATATATACATATATAATATTGGTAAGGTAATATGATAATTTTTATTTCTCTTTTTTTTATCACAGTTGCCTCCATGTCTCATAATGGTCATTATTCATGCAAGCATAATTTTTTGAGTTTTAAGGTGTGTTTGAGAGTTCCAAGATTAGAGAAGTATTTGAGAGGTATGGTACGATGGTTTTAAAAATATTAAACACATTTAAATTTTTTTCACACTCAAAACTTCATGTAATCCCCATAGGTAGTCTCAAAGGCATAAAGGAAAAATTAGTTTTTTGATCATTAGAAAGGTGTTATGAGATGTTTTAGATGTAATGAGTATGTTTTAAAGAAAATAATATCAGTGGTAAGTTCAAAATTTTCCTTTGGAGATTATTTATATGGCATGGTGAACCTTAGATTAGCAAGCTTCAAGAATTTTTTAGATATTTAACCATGGGAATTTAATGAAACTTTGTAATCTTGATCCCCTATACATCTTGATCCCCTATACATGTACAAGGTGAATCAAAAGGTTTTAACCTAAGATTGTACATATGTGTACAAATTCTAGGATTGATGGTTTGTAATAAGGATAATTAGGCCTAAATGAGGGTAGGCTAATGAAGGAAGTGATAGTTAAAGGTGGAGTTGGGCAATGAAATTTGACATAGACATAGACATAGGTCAATGCCATCAAGGAGGTGCTACTAAGAGTACAAGGAATAAAAACTAGGTGTAAGAAGATAAATTAAGTCCAAAGAGTCAAAATAGGAGATAGCTTGTGAAATATTATTAAAATCAAACCATAACAAGTGAATGTCATTAGTTGGGTTTAGAATCAGCTAATGATGTCTTTGTAGACTTCTCCTCCATACCTCTGTATCAACATACAAACATAATTCAAATGTAATCACTGATGTTCTAAATTTATTATAAGGGTTTTATTTGTAACATTATCCTAAAAATTTATTCTCAATCTCATAACATTTTTAATCCTTAATAATAATTCAAAAGCAATCATTTATAATACTCTGAACACAAGTGATTCAAACAAGATTTACTTCATTTGTTTTCTTAAATATTCATGTACAAAATAAGAATGCCATGTACGAATGCTATATATAGGCATAAAATGTCAACAATATATGCATTTACATATAGGCATACAAAAAATTACATCATGTCTGACAAACATATTATCTAATGTTGAGTGAATACATCATATACACATGTATAATGTCAAAAAGGCATACATTAACATATAGGCATACACAAAATTACATCATCTACAACATTCTAATCATCAAATAGTCTCCCTCTCTTTGCCTTATTTAAAGAAGACTCTCCTTGGGATGCCCTAATTATAGATGGAGACATTCCAAATGCTTTGGATTACTCTAAGGTTTGATTGCGAGTACTACACTCATAGATCGCTTATAGCCGATCCTGTTCAAATACAAAAATTATTATAAAATTAACAAGTATATGTGAAACTAAGTTATTAAACTCATGTTTTAAAATATAATTAAGAAAATCATTTAAACATTCACTGGCCATAATCTCATGGTCCTCTTTAATTTATCGTTGATGCTCGACTGGATCAATGCCAAGTTTAATTGCATGAACATGCATGTCAAATGATGAAGAAACACGAGGAGATGTTGCAGTAGTTATTTGAATCAGACTATCAAATGTCATATGATATCCCTACATATACAATACATTCATGAATATAAGTTATATTTTCCAAAGTATATAGTAAACTTATTAAAAAAAATTACTAAATTACAATTCAAAATTATAAGTGAATATACATACCTCGATGAGTGCCTGTGCAGAAGGCATTATAGTAGTAATGCCCGAGTCTATCTCAACTCAAAATGATGGAAGAGTGTCCAACCTAGTCATTAGCTGAACAAATAACCTAATAATTAATAACTAAGGATTCATTGATTAAACAAGTTGCTAACAAAATTAGTCCTGCATAAGCTATGAAAAAATCTAATGAGGTCACAAGAAGAATGAATGTGACAAGTGGATATGTGCAACATATGACTTGTAACACCACACTGAAAGTAATAAATTTTAGTTTCATGAGGGAGAATGACAAAGACAATAAGGGATGATTTGTGAGTGAATTTTATGAAATTGAGTCATTGAATGAAAGTTAGGTGTTGAAAGATCCTTGATATGTACCTATATACATTAGTTTGGATGCTTGTATAGCTTTTATGAGGTGTATTTCATATTTTGACCTGATTAATTAGTTATGAGGAATAATTGTCTTAAGGCAATGGCTTAGTATAGTTAAAGATAGTCTTATGAGAATTGGTGTGATAAAAAATCCCTTACAAATAGTCATTCTGATAAGACAAGTAACCTATATAGGTGTTTGTTGATAAGTTTGTAAATTGAGTTTTAATCAGGTTAAGACACCTAGAATGATTGGTTGATTTTATGGGGTAAATCTATACTTGAGCCTTTTAAGATTGTCTATAACCTTATAAAATAGGTCTCATCAAAAGCTAAAGAAACATATAGAAAATAGAACTGAATATTGTAGAGATAAGAGTGAGTGGACAATCTTATTTACAAGTGTATGCTTTTGGTTGCCCTATAGGTGACATTAGGTTGACTATCTATCCTTAGATTTACCTAAATTTTTGCAAGGGAAGGTATATATGTATACAATTCAAGTATGTTGAGGTCAAGAAAGGGTGTTATAGTCTTGTTGACACTCAATATTTATTTTAGGGGGACTTTCTTAATGAAAGGTGTTATAGCCTTATAGAGTCAACATGTCATTCGAGTGATGAAAGTATAAGGATATAGATAAGACCTCTCCCCCAACTAGATATAGTAGATATTTGGGCCCCCTAATTAGGTGGTGGTGACAAACTACTCAACCCCATCTATCTATATGGGGTTGAGGTCCCCTATTTGTATATGGTCACAAGGCCTATGACATATACATATAGGCTATACTTTATAGTCAATGCTCTCCCAACAACCCAATGGGATCTAATGGACACTCTCCCAATAAAATAATGGAATTTACTAGGTATAATAGGATCAAGAGGCTATGCCATCTAAATTTATAATTCTATAGATAGAGATGAAATTATTATGCTTGGATGGAATCAAGATGGGAATTGAATTTCTAGCTATGACCATTTTGGATATCGATCATAGAGATTGAACCACTATATGTGATTAGGATAACAAGGAATCAATTTCCTGGCTATGAGGCTATTATTTAAAATAAAGGAGTGGTGTGCATATTGATGAAGACATGCTAAGATCGATTGGGAAATTGATAGAAATATATTGTACCAAACAACTTTTATAAAATAAATTCTATATATATATATATATATATATATACATCCAATCCTACTAGTTAGGATTGACCTACTATGGGAACTATATATAATGAGATATCAAGAAAATGTTCAACTCACTATTTTGGTTATTGAAAACATATTTGAGATGGAGGATGAGTTTCTAACATTTTACGCCAATCCATGTTAATACATCAATAAATAAAAAGTCTAATAAATTTATATTAGGTATTTTATATTTTCTTACAAAAAATCTACCAATAATGCAATTAATGTGTATGAATGTACATCTACAATATATAATATTCAATTGAAATTTTACCTCTATAAATGTAGATGGTGTCATACGACATAGATAGATGTAGTATCCTGGGTTGGCCCACTACCTAGTTATGATGTCGAAGGCAACGTCTCCTCCTGGAACACAAAAAAAATACATTTATATTATTTAATTTAAAATTGTAAATTAATTTTTACCTTTCTAATTTGCAAATATAACTTAAAATTTTAACATTAAATTTATATAAAATATACTTACATGTGTGAAGAGGCTCCCAATGTATCCAAACCAAATGTGTGTGCCAACAACTCATCAGTCAAGACCATATCCTCCAAGCCCCTTAAAGTACAACCATCATCATCTAAAGGTCCAGTGCATATAACACCATAACATATGCATGGGTGGGGTCATGTATGGCCACTAGATGGAGTATCTCAAGCATCTATCTCTGAAAGTCTACTTGTATGATGAATGAGTGTATCAATAAGCATATTAAGCACATACAAAGTGTCTATCTACACAACCTTTGTCACTGTAGAGGGAATCTTCAGATGAAGTGGCTTTTGGGTAGGGATCCTTGTAGGATGATTATGTGCATGATGTGCATATAGTCGATCCTATACGGAGCCTTTCCCTTGGTCCTGAAACTCACCATAGTTAAAGTAGTTTGGAATTTGATTAAGGACAAACTTGCAATAGAGTTTCTTCAAAACATACAAATGGACCACATGGTTATTATAAGGGGGATATTCAAACACCATCCACCATCGCTCCTAAAAATTAGTTTTAATCAAATCATGTTTGCATTGGTGGATTGGGAAACATTTGGTCATTATGGGAAATGGGGCATTGGTGGTCGAGTTGATAAATAAGGCACAAATTTAATCTTTTGTTATATTTTTGTTCTTTACCTCAGATGCTAACAATTTGTCATCATAGTAAGCCCTACAACAATCCCTATAGGACCTCCATCTATCAATTTAACTTGTTATCAAGTCAATTTGACCTAATACTAACTCTATATTGGCCAAATAGGTGTGGTGGGTGTTTGTGGAAGTGGGATCCCTCATTCTCCTAATTATATACTCAATTTCAATTTTATTCTCCACTATGTGAGCAATTATATCCTCCTAAATTATTGAGGGATCTAGGAGAACTGTAGGAGGGTTAGGAGGGTTGGACAGAAGGTTAAGTATAGGATTAGGTAGAGGGTTAGGCTGAGCATGCCTACATGTTGTATAAAAATTAAGAAAAACTAGATGAAATTCACATTCACAAAAAAATAAAAAAGAAATAAATAAAATTGATTTAATCTACAAAAAACCTACCTCTTCTTCATGGTGGAATTGTCAATCTCATGAATGGAGGGGGAAATGAATATTTGTAGGCCAAAACGTGAGCTTAAGGGAAAAACATGATCTTTCAGGCCAAAACATGAATGGGAAGCACCAAAACATGATTATGAAGTAGGAAATAATGATAGAGGTCAAGGGGTTTTTTTTTTTATAGTTTAAAGAACGCATAAGCATTATTTTAACTTATAGGAATGCATATGCATTCCTATAACATGTAAGCATTTATATGAGTTAACATAATGTGTACACATTATTGTTATAATGTGTATGCATTATGGCTTAGGAATCCCAATCCATAACATGTACGTATTATGACAATAACACATACATGTTATGTTATAACACATACACATAGTGGGTTGTATCCATGGAATTATACCCCAACTCTGTGCACATACCCAAGGAATATTTAATTATATTAATTTTTAGTTGATTTAGATGGTAAAGGCTATTTAGAGTTGGATTGTCATGGTTAGGAGTCTTAGGTGGTCATATAGTTAAAATTATTACTCGTATGGCATTTTCCCTCCATTTATACAAATTTGAATTCTTTTATCAAGTTTGGGTCATCAATCTTGTGTTGAAGAACTTCAATAATGTAATATTGTTGATTTGGGATCTAGAAAGTGGTGAATGTCACTTTAGTACATATTTAAGTCACATGTGATTCCTTCATATAGGTGTGTTAGGTGTTTTGATCCATGTCAATATTCTTGAGAGGGAGTTCAAGAATCCATTGATTTATCTATAGGATATATAAACTTGTGAATGTCTATGTTTTAAGAGAGAATTACAAGGAATATGCTTGTAAAAGGAAATAGGATCAAGATATCACATCCATTTTGAGGAAAACCTTGGTAGACTCTGTTATACTTTGTATTCCTAAATTATGAATTCAAATGATTGTATATATGGGATGAAACATAATAGATACTATAGAAAATTGATTGGTTAAAAAATATAAGTGAACCCTATTTTTATGCTAATTCTAATATGGTTAATGGGAGTTTTCTCAATTTTGACAATCAAATGATTATACTCTATGTTTCTTGTATTCTATGATCATGAAGATTAAATATGCATAACCTTGATAACATGTATTCTATGTTCAATGAGATTGAGTTTGCATTATAAAATGAGAAGAGAATATTAAAGGACTCATAGGTTGTAGGAAGACTAATAAAAATGGAAAATAAGAAAATAACTCATAACTAGTGAAGGATTAAACTTGCAGACTTGTGTTTTCTGTATGTTATGATAAAATAGATTGAGTATGCACACCATGTGATAAATATGGTATGGAGGCTTGGATGAAACCAAAAAATGATTGGTAAATTTTTGTTTTAACATTCCTATGACCATGAAGATTAAATATTCATTGAAGATTAAATATGCATAACCTTGATAGCATGTATTCTATGTTAAATGAGATTGAGTTTGCATTATAAAATGAGAAGAGAATATTAAAGGACTCCTAGGTTGTAGGAAGACTAATAAAAATGGAAAATAAGAAAATAACTCATAACTGGTGAAGGATTAAACTTGCAAACTTGCATTTTCTGTATGTTATGATAAAATAGATTGAGTATGCACTCCATGTGAGAAATATGGTATGGAGGCTTGGATGAAACCAAAAAATGATTGGTAAATTTTTTTTTAAAAATTTCTTAAGGTGATTGTGAATTTTCAATTCATTTAAATAGATAATTCATAGAGTAAGGTGCTCAAGTTTTGTAGTAGTCTATGATTGTGGACACAATCAAACCAAAAATTTATGTGAAACAACCCACAAAAGCATTAATAAAGGACAACAAAGATTAAAGAAGGTGTATATGGATTAGACAGACCCTAATCCACCATTATAGTAGTTTAAAACATAATATAAAGCTTTATGAATCAAAATAACCCTTCTCAGGTTCACACAATCAGACCTAACCCTATGCTAGGGTTTCTAAGCAAGAATTGAATTTGTAAGAGTTTCCACCATATATAAATCTTGATATTTTGTGATTAGTTTGGATATCATGTCTGTTAAGTTATTTTGGAGGTTTTATGTGTATATGGACCTCTGAGTATAGATTCTAAATGACTATGTGTGTAAGAAGATGATAGATACCTAATTAGGCCTTGAAGATATCTATAAAAGTGACCTGTGAATAAAGTTAAGCCAAAAAAATTAATGGATAGGAAGATATAAATAGAGGGTGTCTAAATATCACATTAGTTTCCAAAGATCATATTGTACTTGTCCATACAATAGGGAATAGTTTAAAAAAAGGCTACTAGAAATCCTTGACTAAGGAAGGAAATAGTGGGTAGTGAAAGCATTGTGTTTGAAGGTTGTGTGAGTGGATTGAGAGATCAAAGATAAATTGAATGCATAGGGTAATGACCCTAAAATCCTTCATAGAATTAAGGAAACTTAGAATTATATGTTGAGGCCTATAAACCTATGAAGAAGTATGAGTACTAAGTTTAGATTGATAAGACTAAGAAAAATTGAAAGTGGCCATGATAAGAGGAATAGTGACATTAAAAAGATGAGAGGATAGATTATAAATAAATGAGAAGTGACTTTAAGAGTGTAAACGTGATTGGTGACTCAAGAAGGGAATTGTTAGCCTAACAGAGAAAAGAGTACTAAGAGATGAGAAAAAGATGAAGAAAGAGTAACAAAGCTCAAGGAATAGAGGTCATGAGAGATATCATGAAGGACATGTTACAGGTCAGAGCTAGGTTATGGAAGAGATAAATAGTTTGTGATTATGTTTTCATCCATAATTAGACAACATCATTAAATACCTTTGTATCATAATGACTCTTTTTACACATGATCTAAAACCTTCATGCTCCCCTTTTGCATGGACAACCTTAGTGAAATTAAAAATATGTTCTACACTAGTGGTAATGTGCATCTATCCCAACCAATTAAACATATGTGTATTTTTGAATTATGATGTGCAATTGTTTGGACAAATGTAATGTTGATTGAAATTAATGGTCCTCTAAGTTGACTATTCATAGAAATTCTCAAAACAACCTTGCACATACTATGTACAATATGATTAGTCATCACTAATATAGAAATGGTACTCTCTTTATAATTTTTGATCTTACTCAAGGTAATATCAGGTGCATGCATTAATGTTATATGCATGAATATGACAACTTGTGATGAGTTGTAATACTGTGATTGAACTTCCATTTATGGTTTGAATGTATAATTTTAAACAAAATTGACTACTAAAACAATCAAATCAAGTGGTAATGTGTCCTTGTGCATGAAATTTTCATCCAACCATCTATCCCTATGTGTGTACCTTACATTCTCATAAATAATTCTATCCTTGAATTCGATCATAAATTCTGAAGTAAGTATATGTTTTGTAACAAACTCACACCTTTTAGATTATTTTAGATATTTTACTTGATAAGTCATAGATTTTTATTTTCTAAAACCAACTAATTCATGTCTAATTACACTTATATGTTCCTCATGGATATAATTTTTTAAATTTGGTAATCCACCGCAAATTCTATAATTTTCATCCAAACATGATTGCTTATAAAATAACTATCCATCTATTCTTTGACAAAAAAAATGTTGGAGTAAATTCACTGGCTGATTTTGGTGGAACTTCTATGCCACACTCATACAAAATGTTGTTAGTATGCAAAGTACAATGAATATGGAAAAAAAACATCATAGTGCATTGAAAATTCAATATGTTGCCTACAACAACAAGTGGTGTGTGTGTGATTTATTTTTATATAAAAAGGTTTGGCCATCTCAAAAAATATTTGACTAATATAATTTTGTAGATGTTTTCCAAAATATTAGAGTATAATTATGTTTGAGTCATATCCAAGAAATGTTTTGGATGTGGTTCACATTTACGAGAACCAATTATTCTTTTCACGACATCTTTTGCATTGGGCAAAACTCTTATATTATCTTTCCAAAATTGTGCAAGTAACTCTTTGAGAGAATCAACTATAGCCTTGTCCTTTTGTGGAATTCTACCATAGAATTCCTAGATCTCATTGGTATTGGGTTCATTAAGTCTTTCACATCTTCCAATTTTTTTCATTAATGTTTTTATGTTTATATCAAGTACTTGGCTTGTTTTTGAAATCAATCATTTTTTCTTGATTGACCACTTACTACACAAGTTGTAATTATACAATGGGAAGCATTAAAATCTTTGTTGCATGATTTTAGGACTATGATATAATATGCATCATGTAGATTTTCAACAATTTCATTATTTTTATCATCCATGTTAGATATTCTTAGTCCTAATGTGTACATTATAGGTCACATCTTAATGATTCTCATCACCAAAACAAATAATTGATAGATTTGACTATCATAATCCAATTTATGAAAGAAACTATCCCAAAGTTATTGAGCCATTCTTCTTGAATGGTTATTAGACATTTGGTTATGCATTGGTTTCAAAATATTTTCATGGACTTCAATTAAGTACTTGTTTTTTCTATGCACAATTCTTTGAGGTGTTGTTAATGGTGGAATTTTTTGAGAGGGTGTTTCAAAATCATTATTACTTTCATTTTTTAGTGGTCGAATGACATTTTATTCATTATTTCTTTCTTAATTATATGTTTCCATGAAATTTTCTTCATTATTAATTTCATCATTATTTGTTTTAATGAAATTTCCTTCATTTTTGGAGGGGAAAAACATCATGCATAGACTCATAATCAACAAAATCAAAAACTTTATAATTTAAATTTGAACTTATAACATTATCTAATTCATCATTATTCGATTTATTATTATCAATTTTAGACATTATTTCTTCATCTAGAAATTTTGTAACAACGGGTGATTTATCTTTGAGAGGTGATTCTGCTAATGTATCTATTAAGACTTATCCCTTTATTAATTTATAAATAACATACTCAAGATAAAACTCATTGAGAAAAATAACAAAATTAGCCAACCTACCTATTAAAGATGTTTTGAGTAGAAGATACTTGAGAGGGTTAATGTTTGCAATGATTTTGGTTTGATTATTGAGCATGTAATGTTAGAGTATTTGTGAATTAAAAAAAACTGATAAACATTCCTTTTCTATTTTAAAATAATTAAGTTCATAAAATACCAAGGTCTGCTTAGATAATACACTGCCCTTTTTGACCCACTATCATCATGTTTTGCCAACAATGCCCCCAATGCAAACTGAGTAGCTGATATATATAATAGAAAAGGCCTACCAATAATAGGTGGAATTAATATTGGTGGATTGGAAATATATTTTTTAAGGTGATAAAATGTTGTATCACAATTACTTTTCCAATTTAAATGAGTGTCTTTTTTTAAAATAAATGCAAAAGGGCGACAAATATATGCAAGTTGGGATATGAAATCCCTGATTTCTTGGATTTTACCCTACAAACTTCATAGTTGTTTGAGATTTTTTGGTGGTGACATATCCATGAGAGCTAATAATTTAGAAAGATCAAAATTTATGCCCCATCATGAAATAATGAATCCCAACAAATTTTTTTATGTCACTACAAACACACTTCTCTAGATTTAATATCATATTATATTCTCTCATTCTTTTAAAGATGGGACAAAATACTTTGGGATTATCTTCTCTAGATTTTTTTTTTCAAGTATGTTGTCAACATAGTCTTCCATAATATCATGAGACATATCATGAAATATGAAAGTCAATTCTCTTTGGTATGTAACTCCAATATTCTTTAGACCAAAAGTCATCACTTGATAGCAAAAATTCCCCCATGGTGTTGTAAATTCTATTTTATGTTGGTCTTTGGGAACTATTTTGATTTGGTTGTACTCTAAAATAACATCCATTAAAGACAAAATTTCATGACCCATAGTAAAATCCACAATCATGTTGATATTGGGAAATGGGAAATCATCCTTTGGACATGCTTTATTGATATCATGAAAATATGTATAGACTCTAATTCTTTATGGGTTTTTTGACATAGGTACTATATTAGATATCTAATATAAATAGTCGATAAAGCATATGAAACCAAATTTTAGTTGATTCTTCAACTCTTATTTCACTAATAATGTTATCTTGGGATGCATCTTATGAAGTTTTTATTTGATGGGTTTTGCATCTAGATATACAATGAGATGATGCACTATAGTTGATGGATCAAGCCTTGGCATATCCACATAAGACCATGTGAATACATCAAAAAATTCTTGAAGTAAAAGAGTGAGTATTTCTCTTTATTCTTGAGTGAGGGACATTGTAAGCTTGATGATTTTGGGATCTTCCTTTGTTCTAATGTTGATAGGAATAATATCCTTAACTAGGAGAGTTGACTCTTCTTTATATTTTGGAGGTGGTGTAGGAATATTGAATTCCTCCTCTATTTCCTCTTAATTTGATGTTGATTTTGAATTGATGTGTTGATATGA
The DNA here is from genome assembly GCA_037957365.1 of Torreya grandis. Lineage (NCBI taxonomy): Eukaryota > Viridiplantae > Streptophyta > Pinopsida > Cupressales > Taxaceae > Torreya > Torreya grandis. Next base: position 851,671 of record JARHVA010006409.1, read on the forward strand.
TTGTTGTTCCCCAAAGTATGCAAAATTATCTAACTATTAGAAAATCCCTTCTTATGATCCCCTACAAAAATGTGGTCCCATGTACTCAAGAATTGTGAAATTGACCTCATCATTTTGGAAATGATCAAGCATAGGTTTTGCATGTTGGTCTCACTTTATTAAGGATGTATATGTTAGGTCAAGTGTTAAAAAAAAATCATGGAAAATATTAGTGAGGGAATATGTTCAAAGTGGCTAAGATTGGAACCTATTTCACTGTCTGAAGGATTCTACATCTGACTCACTAGAGGAGTCACTTTGGAAAAGTTTGATATTTATATTGAGTGGATTAAACCTTGTGCCATGAGTGGCTTCATTTCCTTTTAACATTATTGGTTAAATTGACCCTTATTTATGAATACATAAATCCTTTACCTTTATAATTCATAATAGTGTATATAATGGATTTTATGATAGGGTATTTATTATTGGTGAAATAAGTAGCTAATTCATTGGAGTAAAGCTAGGAATGATTTGAACCTTTGGTGTGTTCATAAAAAATTAAATCACGAGATATAAATTTTGTTTTGATAAATATTTTAACCACTTGAGTATCTCATTGATGGCGAGACCTACTATAATTATGTGGGGTTATATGGATTGTTCTTGTATAATTAAAATCTTGGATTATGTATTAAATCATGCCTTTGTCAATGATTTTGAAACAAGATGAAGAGGATGAATGTGATTTGTAAGTGGATGGTTTATTAGATTCTTGACTAACAGATGGTTTATTGGAGGCTTGATTTCAGATGGTTGATAGGATGCCTTACTAGTAGAAGGTGTTTCTATGGAAATGGAAGTAGTTGGTGTGTTGATCAAACCATCGAGATGGGGTGTTTGAAATAATGTTTCAAGATGGACATAATTCTCAAGTGTAGGTGATTCCTAAATGGGAGTGAAGTTGTCATCAGTAACTGGGAAATAATTTGATTTTTTAAATCGACCTTCTAATAACTTGTAATATTAGAAAGGTTGAGGATCACCTTGAATGTCTAGTTCCATACCTTCATGTGAGAAACGAAAACACTGGTGTAGGGTATAAAATTCATTTAATGTATCCATATACATCCAAGAAGTAGGTTATAGGGGAAATAAATATCAAGCACTTGTATTAGTGTTTCTTTTACAATAGACCCGACCATCAAAGGAAGATAAATACTACCCATGGATTGTTGCTCATTATTATGATATACCTTTATTGTGATAGTGTTGGTTTCTAATTCTATTTTTGAATATCATAAATGTTCAATTAGCTTTAATGTACACAAATTTAATGTTGAGCCATTATCTATAAACACCCTTTTTACCTTGTGCCTAGAGATAATAACCTTTATGTACAATGGAAGATAATGAATAGATATAAAAGGGGAGACATGAAATGGTCAAATGTAACCTGATTTTTAGTGGACAAATTTGCTACTAATATTTGGAATCTTAATAGGTTGATGTCTTGTGGGAAACTAGAATCTTGTACAACATATATTCATATACAGGTGAAGTCTTGAAAAGGTCTAATATGGAAATACTTGCAGTCATTTTCTCAAAATGATCAATAATGTTGTACTTATGTTCAACATTGGATGATGATGCACTAATAATTATAATTTTTACATGAATTATATTAAAAATGTAATCTTAAGGTTAAAAAGTAATGGCATTAACATGATTGTGCATATAATCAACACTATTAAATATAGATTTGAAAGGATGACTAGCTTGGTTCACATTAATTGCTTCAATTTGTTCTTGATTTTGTTTACCTTTTATTTGCTCATGATTGGGGAATGGGTCTTGATATATCCCAAAATTTTGGTTGTTGGAAATCTTGTATGATTGGTTTTCAATGGCTATGTACCCTCGAATGATAATGTCTTTGACATAGTGTTTGAGGCGCATACATCAATTAGTAGAATATATTTTTATACTATGGTATTCAAAATATTCTTCTTCCTTGCACCAATCAGTTTTAGGAATGTTCTCATCAAAAAATTTGGTGTTTAACCAAGTTATCATGTTAGTTTTGGCCAACTTTTGAAAATCATTTTTTATAAGTATCACCCAATTATGTGAACTTACATTTAGGTCTTCCTTGTCAGAATTGACCACCAGGAATAATTATGTTATTAATGGGTTGGGTGTAAGTTTCTTATCGATTTGGTGGGTTTTGTATTTATTTAACATTGGTTATGTCATCTATAATAATGTTCTTATTATTGGCAAAGAACTTGGGTTTTTCAATTTGTTTGGAGGAATTGTTCTCCAGTTTAAATATCTTGATAACACTTGTAATGATTAAAGTGCATTTAACTTGGAAACCTTTTTCAATAATTACATCAAATGACCTTGGACAAAGGAGTAACAAGTGATGTTTCTAGTTTGATTTGAGATTGTTCATAAATATATCCACAAGATAAGTTTTGGGAAATGACCACAAAAAATGACTTACCAATGCTCGCCATTATTATAATAAGGAAGCAAAGGTTTCACCATTGTATTGTTTAGTGTTATGTAAGTCTAATTTGGTCTAGTCATTTTTTATATTATATGAAAAGTGATGAACAAAATTATCAAAAATGTACTCAAAAGTGAGGATCAATCCTTTAGTAAGGCATGAAAATCATTCAAGGTATTAACCCCCAAAACTTTGTGTAAATAATTATAACATATACTCATTACTATAAGAAATGTCTACACATGCAAGATAAAATTTTGTAAGGTGTTCCTTAGGATCTCCATTACCTTTATATTTGTCAAATTTTGAGAGTTCAAATTACTTAGGAAAAGGTATTATGATGGTAATTGAGTCATAGGGGTATGAACAAATTTACTCAAATTTAAATTATTTTTATCTAGAATAAGAACCATTTTACAAGCCTTGAAACCTATAGTTAATGTTTTTTGAATTCTTGTATAAAGTATGGTTATAGTTGGTTCATTTGACTTGAGGAAGTATAAAATTTGAATGGTTGGCCTATGAATGGATTTGTGTTGGTGTGACTTTATGAAAATTGGTTAAGTGGTGGATTGAAGTTATTAGGAGGTTGGTTGGAAAAGTTAGTGTTTTATGGATTTGAAAAGGGGTTGGGATTTTTCAAGTTAGTGTTAAAGATAAGGTTTATTGGATTAGTGTTTAAGTTTGATGTTGTTGGATTTAGGTTGATTGTAAAGTTAATGTTTGTGTTTTATTGGTTTGGATTTGTGCTAAAGTTCAAGTTTTTTGGAGAAGGGTTGGTGTTAAATTTTGTAGGGTTTAGATTGAAATTATAGTTAAATTTGGATTGGTTTAACAATTTGGGGTTAATTTTATGTGGATTTGTGTTATATTTAAAGTTGGATGGGTTAGAACTCATGTTTAAGTTAGATTTGGTTTGACATGGGTGAAATTGGTTTCATTTTGAGTCAAATTGGTTTTTGTTTGGTTTAAGGCTAAAGTTAATGGGGTTAGGGTTTGTGTTTATGTTTAAGATATTGGGATGAAGGTTGGGGTTGTTTGGATTAGTTTGGTTTATGTTTTGGTGTGGATGTGAAATACTCATATGATTAACATGGGTGTTAGGTTGAATGAATGGTTTAGATTTGAATTAACATTAATCAAATTAATGTTTGGTATTGTTAGATTTGGATTAGATGGAACTAATCCAAGAGAATTGGAATGAGAAAACTAATTTTTCAAACTAATATTTGGATTAGTATTATTGGGAATACTTATGACAATGCCCAAGGTTGGATTAGATGAATGGATTAGTGAGTTAGAGTGATTGTTCAAGCTCCTATTTTTATTTGGATTGAGGATGATTGGTGAGACTTGGAGACCCATATTTGGGTTGATTTGTGATCTTGAATGCAGATTCAAGATTAGATTGGATTCATCATGGATTTGTGAACTTGGATATACATTCAAGTTTGATGTGCTCAGATTTGGGATTGGTAAACTTGAATGTATATTCAAGTTTGGATTGTTTGGATGCATGATTATCAAACTTGAATGAACATTCAAGATTTGGTTAGTTGGATTTGTGATTGGTGAACTTGAATGCAAATTAAATCTCATATTGATTAGATTGACATTTGAAGTTGAATTGACATTCACACTCACATTAGAATGATTAGGATTTGGATTTAAAAATTATTATTTGTTTGATTGGATTAGAGATTCATAATCTCTTTGTTGACATGGTGTGTATGGGTTTTAATAGAAAACACATGACTTGCTTTGGAAGATTCCTCATGTAGGATGGCTTTCCCTTTATATTGAGAGATGTGGGGATTGGGATTTGAGGATCCTATGAGGGAATGTCTACCCTCTAAATAACCTTATCATGTGGATTGATGTTGAACAATAGGTGTTGTACCCAAAAAATGTCATTCATTTTTGGGACAACATTTAAGCTATTTTGGTCCTGCAAGACAAAATTATCTCTTCCCACTTCAAAAATTATTCTAAACTTTTAAAATTGGGAATTATTCAAGCTTTTTCAATTAAAGGACTAACATGTTCAATGGGTTCAAAGGTTCAACGATGTCAGTAGGTTTCAAGAATTAAGCACTTTTGTCACAGGTTCAAAGTTCAACCACTTCAAGTTCAACGGATTCAAAACACTTATCAAAGAGAAGAAGGCTTGAACCATTGAACCGTTGAACCATTGAACCACTCAGGTTCAAAGGTTCAACAAGTTCAACAACAGTTGGTTCAACATAGTTTATTTCCAAGAGCTTGTTTCAAGTGGTTAATAGAAAAGAAGGAATGAACCGTTGAACCATTGAACCAAAGTTGGTTCAATCGGTCGGTTCAAGTGGCAAGTTCAAAGGAATGCCCCAAAATTTGAAGAGACAAGTTCCCTTGTAGAGGGAATCTCTGTGGCAAAAGTGACTAAGGTGAGAAAAGCCTAAAACAAAATCTCATTAGAACCCAGCAGATGCTGCCAAGTGTCATCTGTTGAGTCCCATTTTACTTTGTTTCTAAATGTTGTGGAAGTTGCCACCTGTCCCTTGTAATAGAAGTGGAACGTGATAAGTGTATGCATTTGCATGAATCTAAAATGAGTCCCAAGTGTATCTACAATGTTTCTAAAGCATAGCAGAAGCCACCACGTGTCATCTTCCATGGGACACTCAAAAGGAATCTAAAGCCTCTACAAGTTAAGTAGATGCTGCCATGTGTCCTCGCCTGTTTCACAGTGGATAATGCCACGTGTCAATTATTGAGATCAATAGAAAATTCACTAAGGCAAACCCAAAGGACAAATATCCCTTTTGGAGGGCACTTAGAAACCAAAGTGGACCGTTTCAAAAATCTAAAATGTCACTTTAGCGCTCAAACAGCCCTTCTAGAGGGCAAATGGGAAGCAAAAGGACCGATTCAAAGGCTGAACGAGCAAGGGAATTCCTTTAGAAAAGTTCCCATGGAAAAGTTGTAAAGGAAAAATTCCTTCAGACTTTTTCTCTAAAGGAAAAGTCCCTCGAAATAGAAATCCTACCGAGCCACCACGTGTCCCTCAGAAAGTTGCAGTGGAATGTGCCACTTGTCCATTACCAAAATGTAGCAAAATCTGCCACATGTCACCTTCAAAACTTAGTGGAGATCACCACATGTCATCTTCCATAGGAAACTAATATAAGTCCCAAAGACTTTCCAAAGAGAAGCTAAAGCTCGATGAAAGCCACCACATGTCGACATCCGTAGTTTCTTCCTTTGTTCTCTTTGTTAAGTAAAAAATTGTGGTGGGTCTTAGGTGAGTGACTAAACTTAGCAGAAGCCAATATGTGTCATCCTCCGTAGGATTTTCAAAAGACATTCAGAATATGCCATGTATTCTGTTATAACTCTACAGAGTGTGACAAGTGTCTATATTTGCATCTTGATTTTCATACAAGTTTCAAAGCTTCTTTCAAATAAGCATCTCTCAGAGTCCCACAGATGTTGCCATGTGTCCTCACCTATTTTGTAGCAGAACCTGCCATGTGTCAATTGTTGAAACTAATAGAAAGTGACCAAAGAATAGAATATCAAATTGATCCAAAGACCTAATTCAATAGCCAGGAAAGGAGGAATGATGAAGAAGAACTATAAATATTCATGCATAAGATATGTTTTTAGAAGTAGACTGCCAGGTGGACATTGGAGGATACAAATATTCAATGGTGTGACCCATTTCTCTACATTGAGAAAAATAAATGGGCAAATACACCTGATTCTAGCATATCTTCTTAACAAAATTTAATGCAACATGATGTGTTACTGCTCCCAAGTCTTTCTTGGAGGGCTATATATTGGACTCTCTCTTATTGTTTGAAGGATCTCTCTCTCTATTACCAGAAACAAAACTCAGTCCAAATTGAAAGGCATTACTGAGATTTTAAACTCAGATTGTTCATCATATTTCTTTATTTGAATCAAAAAGCAAGTTACTTTCAAACTTTGTGTTGTTATAGCTTGTATCATTCTAGGAGATTGTTCTTATGTCTATTTCCTAAATGTATTCTTGTTTATGTAATTTAACAAGTAGAGCTAGTGGAGGTGACAAAGAAGGTGTCCTAAAGCCAGTTACTTTTAGACTTTGTGCTATCATAATTGTCTTCAATGTGTGTTTATTTTCTATTTCTTTATAAAGAACCTTGAGATGAATTTGTGCCCTCATTGTTCTTTGTATTTCACTCTTTGGCAATTAAGGTGGAGACTTTGTGCCTCATTTCATCCTGATGTGTTACTATACCCTATTATAGTTATTTGTCATCACTAGAAAGATTCCTTTTGTCTGCTAAACAACACTTTTGAAAGAAGAGGAGTGTCTTTTGTTATTTCATTAGGATTTCTCTTTTGATTCATGCACATCATCTCTAAAAAAGAGAGATGGATTATTTATCCTACCCTTGAGTGTTATTTTCTATTTATACATATATTATATAGTTCTTGCATATCTATAGGGAACCTCCCCTTGATGAGAGGTGAGATTAGTCCCCTTTTGATGTGGTAAACCTACACATTTGGCCAACCAATCTTCCTATTGTGGTTGATCAAACCTATTTTGTTTATCAGTACGTTGATTGACAAAATATTTGACCAACAGTTTTTGGCAACTCCACTGGGGATGTTATGTGCATTCTGAAGCCTCAAGTTTTAGATTGAAGTAGTCCCTACCCTTATCCATTATAGACTCTAGTGACTCCACTCCATTTCTGTATCTTACCCATTATCATTATAGCCTTACCATCCACCTCCACACCAACTAGAAAAATAAGTGCAATTTAAATCCTCAAGCTTCAAATTGAAGCAAGGTCAATTCTTTTCCATTTTTGTTTCACAACCTGACAAATTCAAGGTATACACAAAGCCAAAGGGCTAAAGGTATTGTTGACCCTATATTTGAGTTGGTACAGAAAAGTAATTTTGATTTGTCTCGTTCACTATCTCATCTCCAACAAACTAGGAGCTTTCTTCCTACTAAAGTCAGGGCTTCATTACCAAGTGAAGCATCCACTTTTGCTATTAATAAAGCTTTGCCAATAATTACCTCTCTGAGATTTATTATTCCTCCTTTTCATAATCATACAATGGTAGTTCAAGGCCCCTGGGGTAATTCTTTTAGTCCTCTCAATCTTACTCCACCTCTAAATGAGCTCCCACACAGTTTGAGGAAGAATTTCCCCAAATTCTGTGGTGATGGGAAAGTTCACCCTAATGAACACATTGTAGCCTTCAACATAGCCTGTGGTTTAATTGGAGTGGAATTTGAAGATGTGGTAGTCAGGCTATTTATAGAAACATTACAAGATGTTGCTATAGATTGGTTTTACCATCTATAAGCTCGGTCAATAACTGACTGAAACACTCTCAAAGCTAAATTTGAAGCTCGATTCAAGCCTATAGAAGATGCACATGCCCTTCTGGCTCAACTTACATAGATGAATAAAGAGCCTCATGAACCAATGAGGGAGTTCATATCCAAGTTTGACAAACTAAGAAACATGATTCCTATAATTACTCGATCTATAGCTGAGAATATCAAATGTTTATTCATTAATTCTCAGTTACCTGAAGTGAGTTTACTTTTGAGACGTGCTATTCAAATAGACATTACTGCAGCTCAAGATTTGGCCACTAAGGTAGAAGATGATCTCATCTTGGTAGGGAAGATAAGAAGAGATACTAATAGAAATAAACTCTCATCATCTTTTGAATATCCATCTACAGGCACCACTGATCCAATGGTGCAGAAGTTGGTAAATGAGTTGATTGCTCTCAAAAAGCAAATGGTGTAAGGAATGTCTTCTGCTCCTTCATATAAAGATATGCCAAGGAGGACATTTCCAAATCAATCATACCAGGGCAATGCTGCCAGGAATCAAGGGTAGCTAAATCATCTTCATCCCCCATAAGGGAAACTTGTTATTGAAGCACCCCCAGCCAATTCAACATTGGGATATCTTGAATCAGAATTAGATTTCTCTTTCTAGCTTGAATTGAGTCAAGAAAATGATGTTGATCTCCTTGTAGAAAACCAAGAAGAATTAGTTGGTGACTCCAACATTGGTTTCTTGAACTACCAGGATGAACCCAAAAGTAAAGGAGAAGATTTTGATGGATCATACGCAGTGTTTACCAGCTTTAAGAACCAATCAACCCAGCAAGTTGATAAATAAAAAATAGAGGAGCAACCTCAACCAACAATTTTAATTGCTAAACGTGGAACCTCTCTACCTTTCTAGCCAAAGGACCCAGTGATCGCCAAGAAGGTAAGTACATCAATTTCACCTTCACCTTTAACTTTAATTTTGTAAATTAGTCCTCTCCCCCTTATTAATCAAAAGGTTGAATTACCTTCTTCTGTTCCTAGTCTAATTCAGTCATTTGACATAATTGATCATGTCAAGAAAACCAAAATTTAAATGACTGAGTTTGAATATTTACTATCCAATCCTGAGTAGTTGGATAGGTTAGTTGAGTGTGTGAAGAATAAAGTTGTCCCTACATGACAAGAGGCTAAGAAGGTAACTCCTGATTCCCTAAAGAACATGCCCATTCCAAACAATCTTGTCATTACTCCTCCAGCTGCCCCTGAGAAAATAGAACCTTTATATGTTTTCCTGTTGATAAATGGTCACAAGCTGAGTAACTACATCATAGACTCAAGTGCATCTGACAATGTCATGCCTGCCAAAGTAGCAAAATATCTTGACCTCACACTAACCAAGACATTTGGGAGATGTTTCTCTATGAAAAACAAATATGTATCTCTGTTGGGACAAATTAAGGATGCCCAATTTGCATTTGCAACCTTTCCAGACAAAAGAATCAAGATGATAGTTTTGGTGGCCGATGTTTCAGCCTCATATGACATTCTACTAGGGTAAATTTTTTGCAAAGATGTTGGTGGAGAATTGAGCATGGACCTATCTGAAGTAAGAATCCCTATTAAAGGCATCATGCAGAGGCTACTTCTTGAAAAAGAATCAAAATATATTGTCACTCAGACATCAGCCCCTAAAGCTCAAATTCTGTTTGAGTCTTCAGGCATGGATAACTATTTTCTATCTACAGATGAAGTTCATGAAGCATCTGATAAAGCTCTGTAAAGTGTCAATCCGTAAATTAGTTTAGCTAGAATAGCAAAAGAATTGGTAATTTGCAATATAGATGGAGAAGGATCTTCCCTCTCTAATGATGGAAAACCTAAAGACAAATCAGTGTCTAATGAAGTATGGACTCTAAAATTTGATGGTAGCTACTCCTCTAGTGGTTTAGGAGTTGGGATTGTGTTGATATCTCCTCAAAGAGATATTTTTCCTTCATCTTATAAGTTACAATTCAGCAACACTAATAACACAGATGAATATAAATCTCTATTACTTGGATTGAAAGTTGCCTAAGACAAAGGCATCAAGCTCGTTCATGCCAAAGGAGATGCTAAACTAGTGGTTTGTCAGGTGAGAAAACTATACCAAACCAAGAATGAAATATTGCACCACTACCACAACTTAGTCTGGGACCAAATTGAAAGCTTTGATGCTTTCAACATCTCTGCCATACCCAAGGAATCTAATGATTGAGCTAATGCACCTGCTATTTCAGCAACTCTCTTAATTCCTCACTCAGACTTCACAAGAAACAAGTACACTATTGAGCTAATCTTTAGACCAAGTGTTCTTGACAATGCTGATCATTGGAAAGTATTCAATGATGATCACCAAATCATTGCCTTCTTGGAATGAAAAGACAGCTTTGAATAACTTCATTTTGAAGGCAATGAACCTCAAAAATGTGAGCCAGCCCCTAAATTAAGTTTTGATGCAAATGAAGAATTCTTACAACTCAAAGGGAATAAAATTCTCAAAGGCCTAGTTTCCCTTGAAAAATTATTTGATGAGCATGATAGGTTCATCAAATAGTAACAAATAGATTCAATCTCCTCTCAGGAATTTGATCAAATAAACCTAACTACCAAGGAAGATCCTAAAATGGTGAATATTGAGAAGTGTTGCACTCCTTAAGAGAAATTCAAGTTCATTGCTCTACTCCACCAATATATGGATGTCTTAGCATACTCCTATGATGACCTGAAGTCTCTCAAGCCTGATGAAATTTGCCATGACATTCCTCTTAGGGCTGACTCAGTGCCTTATAAGCAAAAATCTAGACAATACAATCCAAAGATATCAGGTATTATTCTATCTGAGATATAAAAAATGTTAAATGCTAGAATCATTTTTTCAATCCATCATTCCACATGGATTGCAAACATAGTCCCAGTGAGGAAGAAGAATGGTGAAATTTGCATTTGTGTGGATTTTATGAATCTAAATCAGTCATCTTTGAAGGATAACTATCCTTTGCCAATCATGGATCAAGTGCTTTAAATAGTGATAGGTTTAGAGATGTTATCAATGCTAGATGGCTTCTTAGGATACAATCAAGTTGAAGTTGGTGAAGCAGACCAACACAAGGCTACCTTCACCACATCTTGGGGCATGTTTGCATATAGAAGGATGCCTTTTGGCTTGATAAATGCTGGCACCACATTTCAAAGAGCAATGGACCTTGCTTTTAAAGATGAGGTGGGTAAGTTCATTGTGGTATACCTTGATGACTTGATCATCTTTTCAAAGCATCATTCTGATCATATACACCACTTGCAACAAGTGCTAGAGTGTTGTCACTAGAATGACATTTACTTGAACCCCAAGAAGTCTATTTTTGGAGAAACAAAGGAAAAACTTCTCAAACATATTGTGTCCAAAGAAGGCATAAAGATTGACTCAAACAGAGTCAAGTCTATTCAAGAGCTTACCTTACTTACAAGTAAAAATGTTGTTCACTCTTTTTTTGAAAAGGTGAATTTCTTACAAAGGTTCATCCCTAAGTTTGCTGAGAAGACTCGACACATTGTAAACATGATGAAAGGGAAGACCACCTTCAGCTGGACTGAAGAAGGCAAGTCAGTATTTGAAGATATCAAGACTGCCATTACCCATGCCCCAACTCTGGTTTGTCCAGACTACAACAAAGAGTTCATCATATGTAGTTATGCTTCTAAACACATGCTTTCAATAATTTTGGTTCAACAAGATAAAGAAGGTATGGAATCTCTCATTTATTTCATGAGTTTTCCTCTCAAAACCCATGAGTTGAAGTAATCAAACATGGAGAAGCATGCTTATGCAGTGGTGAAAGCAGTCAAGCATTTCTACTTCTATATCCTAAATTCACACACTACTGCCTTGGTACCTGACAATATAGTCAAATCTATATTAACTCATCAAGATTTTGGGACAAAAAGAGGAAATTGGATTGCAAATATCCAAGAGTTTGATCTAGACATCATGAAGAAAAGGCCTATGCCAATTAATTTCTGATAATAAGCCAAAAAAAATAGAGCATGAAGAAGTAGAGGTGGAAGACACACCTACAGTCCTCTTTATCTCCACTACCAATGAGTGGTATTCAATTATTACTCATTTTCTTACTTATGGCAAATGTCCTACTCATTTATCTTAGAAAGAAAGGAGGACTATCAAGTTGAAAGCTACCAATTTTGTCCTTTAAGACAACGGCCTGTACAAGAGAAGCCTAGATGGAGTATTCCTTCGTTGTATAGACAAAGAGAAACAAAGCCAAATTTTAAAATCCTTCCACAATCTAGCCTATGGAGGACATTTTTTTCTCTTGTGACTGCCCACAAGATTCTACAAGCCAGGTATTACTGGTCAACTCTTTTCTAAGATGCATATAAGTAGGTGAGAAAATGTGAACTCTGCCAAAAATTTATTGGAAGACCCGAGTTAGCTACCCTGCCTCTCAAGCCAGTGATCATAGAAGAACCATTCCAGTAATGGGGAATTGATTTTATTGGAGCTATAAACCCATCTTCAAGTGTTGGACATGATTATGTTCTTACAGCAACTGACTATTTCACCAAGTGGGTAGAAGCTATCCCAACTAAACATGCCACTTCAGAAGTAGCATACAATTTCCTCAAGGAGAATATCATTTCCAAATTTGGAGTCCCAATCAAGATTATTATTGATAATGTAGCTTGTTTCACTTCCCAGGAGATTACACAATTTTGTTTTTATTATGGGATTACACTCTCCCATTCTTCTGATTACTTTCCACAAGGGAATGGACAAGCTGAATCAAGTAATAAGAACTTAGTGACCATCATCAAAAAGCTGGCAGATAACAACCAAAGGACATGGCATAAAGCATTGGTTGATGCTCTATGGGTAGATAGAATCACACCAAAGAGGGCAATTGGTATGTCTTATTTCCAACTTATTTATGGTATCAATGTTGAGATACCAATCACCTTAGAATTGCCAGCATCAAAATTGGCTAAGGCAATTAAAGATCAAATTTATGAAAGCCCCTTTGATAAGAGAATCATGTGCCTGACTGAGCTAGATGAACAAAAAACTATGGTAGTAGACTAAATTGCTGCCCATCAAAGTCTAGTAAAGAAATTCTTTGACCAGAAGGCAAAAAATTGTGATTTCTAAGTTGGAGATCAAGTCTTATTGTGGGACAAAAGGAGAGAACTAAAATGGATGCATGGAAAATTCAACTCCCTTTGGAGAGGCCCATTTATTATTCATCAGCACAATGGTAAAAACAACTTCCTACTGAAGTATCAAGATGGCACACTCTTTTCTTTGCCTCACAGTGGGCAGCATCTGAAACACTTCAATCCTTGAAGTACCAGATCATTTCATCTATACATATGTATATTTGTATAGTTTTTATTTCTATTTTATTTTGTTTGTTTTCATTTTTGGTGCCTTTCATTTCTAGGTAACATGACTCTGTATCTCAATGGTACAGATGAAGACACTGGAGATTCTAAATTCTACTCCCTTCAATTCTTTTTACAATTGATGGAAGTTCCCCAACTAGAACCAGTTGTTGTACCCAAAAAATGTAATTTATTTTTGGGACAACATTTAAGCTATTTTGGTCTTGCAAGATAAAACTATCTCTTCCCACTTGAAAAATTATTCTAAACTTTCAAAATTGGGAATTATTCAAGCTTTTTCAATTAAAGGACTAATAGGTTCAAAGGTTCAACAACATTAGCAGGTTTCAAGAATTAAGTGCTTTAGTCATAGGTTCAAAGTTCAACTACTTCAAGTTCAATGGCTTTAAAACACTTATCAAAGAGAAGAAGGCTTGAACCATTGAACAGTTGAACCACTCAGGTTCAAAGGTTCAACGGGTTCAAAGGTTCAATAGGTTCAACAACAGTTGGTTCAACACAGTTTATTTCTAAGAGCTTGTTTCAAGCGATCAATAAAAAAGAAGGAATGAACCATTGAACTATTGAACCAAAGTTGGTTCAATCAGTTGGTTCAAGTGGCAGGTTCAAAGGAATGCCCCAAAAGTTGAAGAGACAAGTGCCCTTGCAAGGGGAATTTTTGTGGCAAAAATGACTAAGGTGAGTAAACCCTGAAGGAAAGCCTGAAACAAAAGCCCGTTAGAACCCAGTAGATGCTACCAAGTGTCATCTGTTGAGTCCCATTTTACTTTATTTTTAAGAGCTGCAGAAGTTGTCACCTATCCCTTGTAAGAGAAGTGGAACATGACAAGTGTTTGCATTTGCATGAATCTAAAATGAGTCCCAAGTATATCTACAATATTTCTAAAGCATAGTGAAAGCCACCACGTGTCATCTTTTGTGGGACACTCAAAAGGCATCCAAAGCCTCTAAAAGTTAAGTGGATGCTACCACATGTCACCTATTTCACAGTGGATGCTGCCACGTGTCAATTGTTGAGATCAGTAGAAAATTGACTAAGGCAAAGCCAAAGGACAAATAGCCCTTTTGGAGGGCACTTGGAAACCAAAGTGGACCATTAAAAAAATCCAAAAGGTCACTTTAGAGCTCAAACAGCCCTTGTGGAGGGCAAGTGGGGAGCAAAAGGACCAATTCAAAGGCCAAACGAGAAAGGGAATTCCTTTGGAAAAGTTCCCATGACAAAGTTGTAAAGGAGCAATTCCTTCAAACTTTTTCTCCAAAGGAAAAGTCCCCCAAAATAGAAATCCCATTGAGCCACCACGTGTCCCTCAAAAATTTGAAGCAGAACGTGCCACTTGATGCAGCAGAACATGCCACATGTCACCTTTAAAATTTAGCAGAGATCGCCACATGTCATCTTCCACAAGAAACTAATATAAGTCTCGAAGACTTTCTAAAGAGAAGCTAAAGCTCAGCGGAAGCCACCACATGTTGATATCCACAATTTCTTCCTTTGATCTCTTTGTTAAGTAAAAAACTTTGGTGGGTCTTGGGTGAGGGACTAAACTCAGCGAAAGCCAATACGTGTCATCCTCCATAGGATTTTCAAAAGACATTCAGAATATGCCACGTATTATGTTATAACTCCGTGGAGCATGACAAGTGTCTGTATCTACATCTTGAGTTTCTTACAGGTTTCAAAGCTTCTTTCAAATAAGCATCTCTCAAAGTCCCACAGATGCTACCAAGTGTCCTCACCTATTTTGTAGCGGAACCTGCCATGTGTCAATTATTGAAACTAGTGAAAAGTGACCAAAGAATAGAAGATTGAATTAAACCAAGGACCTGATGCAATAGCCAGGAAAGGAGGAATGATGAATAAGAACTAGAAATATTCACGCATAAGATATGTTTCTAGAAGTAGACCACCAGGTGGACATTGGAGGATATCTTCAATTGTGTGACTCGTTTCTCTGTATTGAGAAAAGCAAATGGGCAAATACACCTGATTTCAGCATATCTTCTTGATAGAAATTAATGAAACATGATGTGTTACTCCTCCCAAGTCTTTCTTAGAGGGCTATATATTGGACTCTCTCTTATTTTTTGAAGGATCTCTCTTTCTCAGTTACCAAAAATAAAAATTTGTCCAAATTGAAAGGCATTACTGAGATTTTGAACTCAGATTGTTCATCATATTTCTTTATTTGAATAAGAAAACAAGTTACTTTTAGACTTTGTGCTGTTATAGCTTGTATCATTATAGGAGATTATTCTTATGTCTATTTCCTAAATGTATTCTTGTTTATGTAATTTAACAAGCAGAGCTAGTGGAGGTGACAAAGAAGGTGTCCTGAAGCCAGTTACTTTCAGACTTTGTGCTATCATATTTGTCTTCAGTGTGTGTTTATTTTTTATTTCTATGTAAATAACCTTGGGATGACTTTGTGCCCTCATTGTTCTTCGTATTTCACTCTTTGGCAGTTGAGGTGGAGACTTTGTGCCTCATTTCATCCTGTTGTGTTACTATACCTTGTTACAATTACTTGTCATCACTAGAAAGATTCCTTTTGTCTGCTGAACAAAACTTCTAAAAGAAGAGGAGTGTCTTTTGTTATTTCATTAGGATTTCTCCTTTGATTCATGCACATCATCTATGAAAAAAGAGAGATGGATGGTGTATCCTACCCTTGAGTGTTATTTTCTATTTATACATATATTATATAGTTCTTGCATATCTACAGGGAACCTCCCCTTAATGAGAGGAGAGATTAGTACCCTTTTGATGTGGTAAACCTACACATTTGGCCAACCAATCTTCCTACTATGGTTGATCAGACCCATTTTGTTTATCAATACGTTGATTGACAAAATATTTGACCAATAGTAGGTAAAGGCTCTATATTTACAATTAAGTATTAAAATTTTTGTATATCAAAATTAGGTGGGAATTTGGATCCTAAGGTCAAAGGTTGAAGCAAAAAAATAGTTGTATTGGTCATGATGTAATGGTCAATGGAAATAGGAGGTAAGATATATTTGGGGCTACCCTCATCTTGGTAATCCCCTCCATGTTTAGTAATTGCATGTATCTCTACATGATGATCTTGGCTTTTGAATTAAAAAGGGTCATTACCAAATGTTGCAGCCCTTGCATTAAGATTATTAATCATGTCCATGTGCCTTGTTATGGAAGACATAGCTATGGAAAATGACTTGACTCAAATAAAATAAAACTAGACTAAGAACAAGAACCAAAGTGAGTGAAATTTTTTGATTGCTAATTACTTTTGAGTTTTAACTTTAAGAAAGTTTGATTTTAAGGTTTTTGGTAGCTTTAAGACTCAAAATAGATTTTTTTTCACTCAATTTTTATTTAACACATGGTAAATCATAAGAAAATTAAAAACAATTCTTAATTTAAATAAACACTTATACACAAAAAGGGTGAAAATATAGGATTAAGGTTGTGAACAAATTTTGGGCCTTTTGATATCATTTACTTGTTTGTGTTTTTAACTACAACCTAGTATTTCAAGGTACTAACTATGGAGGATCCTACCATTCCTATGGCCCACTAATTCTAGTTTTAAGGGTGTGTGGAAGGTAACTTCTTGATGTTAATCGCTAACCAATACACCAAAGTTAAATGCCAAATAGACTCGTATAGGCTTAAGGTTTTCACAAGATTATTTAAGGGGAGTCCTTTGGTATACCTTTCAATAAGTTGAGGTCCAATTTCATGGAATAAATTGATAAAGTTGATGCACACTATTGGTTTTGTCCCAATGTGCCCAACACAACTATAAAGGTCTCAGTGTGTTGACATCAACAAAATCATACGTCAAGGCAAATGTTGAAGCCCTGGGTATTGGAACATGAAATCCCTCACATCATAGTGTACTTAAAACACACATTCACTTAGAAATTTGAAATAATTTATACTCAATTTATATACTCTATCGATACACAGTGTTTGACCTACCATGTGGTGGTAAAATCAACAATCAATAGAGCCCCTAGAAAAATAAAAATTAAAAGTTTATGTTTGTCTCTGATTCCTAGTTATCATTAGGTCAATGTGACACCAAGGGAAGAGCATACACATACGCACAACTTGGGTAACATAAAAGTTATAAAGTTTCTTTTGATTCTTGAGTATTGTCACAATGTGATGCCAAGGGAAGAGCATATGTAACTTCAAAACACACAAAATGTTGAAAAAAGGAAAAAAATCAACTCTAAGAAAAAGTAAGTGTGAGGTAATTACTAGAAATAAAATTTAAAAAATGAAATAAAAAGCATTAGAAATAAATGTGGAAAGACTTTGGTTTTGTTTTTAGCACTTTTTCAACTTTTCTTTGACTAGTAGCTTGCAAATAGTTTGTTATAAAGTTTGTTTTGGCTAAGAATCAAGGTAACCTACAAAAAATTAAGAAAAAACCACAAAGAAAAGAGAAAAAAAAGCCTCTATGATGAATATACAAATACACAGTCAAATAGAAACATGAAATTGTTACTGGTTGAAATAAAAAGTAAATCAAATATAGAAAAGAAATATAGAATGAATTTAAAGTTATTAAATGATTTCATAGTTCAACTCATTGAATTTATTGTTAAGTTCCCTAATTTCATAGTTACAATCACTGATTTTTCTTTCAACTTGAACAATATCACCATTACACACATTTTTTTTTAAAAACACAGTGAACAATTTCATTGTTTGATAATGATTTCATTGTTTATTTAACTAGTTTCATAGATATAAGCTCCGATTTCACAGTTAAAAGCTCTAATTTCACAATTACATAGAAACAAAGAGTTTCAAAAAACAAAAAACAAAAAGGAGAGAAAAAAAAGTTCATAAAGATGATGAAAAGGATAAAACTATCAAAAAAACTATAAAAATAGGGAATAAAATGATCCTATAGTTGTCTACTACAATTTTTCTATCAAAGTCTCTAAATTGATAGTAACATATAAAAATATGACCATCAAAATTAAAAATGCCATAAAATGGCCTGAAATTGTAAATAAAACTATTGAGACCAAGATCAAACATATATGCACAAAAAAATTGAAAGAATTAATTGAAAAATATTCCAAATGCACCTATGATGATTGTGAGATGTAATAGATGAGGGAAGATCCCACCGAACATTCTAAAATGTAGGGAAGAAATTTAGATGCAACTAAACTAATAAAATAAAATGATCTTAATCCTAATCTAAATTCAAACAATTTTAAGATAGAGTAACAACAAAACGAATAAACTAAACTAGCAAAAGAAATACTTACAAACACATGCAAAGTTCATCACCTTCTCCATTGTGCAATTAATGATAGATTTGCTCTTTGTGTGTAATTTGGATGCTCAATTCTTTCTTCAATGTAAATGGGGAATGGGCAGCATTTTGATAATCAAATTCACTCTTGATGGATTTTATGGCTTTGATTGGCTTCATGTTTTCATGCAATTTTGATAGCACTTCATTAGCTTAAAGGTGGATGAATGAAATTGATGGATTGCATGCCTATTTATAGATTTTTGGAAGACATATTAGATGGTGGAGGATTATTTCAATATTTCAAATTATACAAATAATCTACTATGGATAATGAGTCCTCATCCATGAGGATGATGACCATTTTAAATGGTTTGGAGAAATAGGGAGTTAGTTAACTAAGTCACCAAGAACAAGTCAAGTTATTTGATAATTCAAGGGGTAACTCAAGGTTAGTTGAGAAAGTTATGGGATTGGTTTGGTGAGTCAACACATGAGGGAGATAAAATTGGAGTATGTTTGGGTGAGGTGGAAAATCTAGATTTAATGATTAAATTTAGATTAAAAGTGTGCATAATTGATTAAATTTAAATTCTTTAATTATTTGAATAAGGAGGGAAATGACATGAATTTGAATTTAAACTTTTTGAATAATAATTAGTGTTAATAGGTGAATTTCAACACTAAATGAAATTTAGGTGTCTACAACTATGATTTCTCAAAATCAATAAAAAATCTTAAATTATTTATTAATAGGTATGTATTCCCTGCACGGTAGCATAATCCGCTCATGTCAATTGACTATAAAATTTTCTAGTTGACTATCAGTGATGGTTAATAGGAGATGAGAGAGAAAATTAGGATCATGGTAATAATAAACTATAATTATAATCTAAGAATATTCATGAAAAATGCTACACTTTTTGTATAATAACACATGCCCTCACATCCTTTGACTGTAGACTTGTCCACATTTACTATGATAGAAATATGACTATTTCACCACCTACACCTGTATTGAATAGGGTTGTTGATGCACTCTTAGATTTTGAATACCCTTTAGAGATACATATAATTATAAACCTAGTTTCTTGAATATAAACTTAAATTGTATCAAATGGGAAGTGTCAGGTGAAATGGATTGAATTGGACTAACCTTGGTTAATCCCTATTCAATGGTCAAATGTTGCACTACATTTATAATACTCCAAAGTGGGATTGAACTCAAATGTAGTTCTCCTACTAATGTTTATGTGAAAAATTATGAATTCAAGTTTAGATGTTATTTCTCATCTTTTACCCTTGACATAAGCATACAAAATTGAATTCATCCTTTGAAAAATTTGAATCTAGATTCATAAAATATATAGATAAAATATGTAAATATTTGAATATAATTTGTGATTGAGGAGTGTTACCCTTAATGCCTTAAAGTAGTTTTGTATTTATATAGGTTTGTATTTTGAAATAGGGGACATAATGACATGTAAAATTCAACCCAAAATAAGACCCAATGAATAAAAAGAGAGACCCAAATGATGCATGACCCAAAATAAATTTGAAAGTTACACTTGGAAAAGTCCACAAATTCATACATGTTTATAAACAATAAACTTATCCAGAAAGGTAAAATACTAGGTTGGGGATCCCCATGAAAACTTTGAAAAATGAATAGAAATATGGATGCACATATGACTAATAGGAAAGACCCAATTAAATGTGCCAATAGATACCTTATTTATTGCTAATAGTCTATATGTGGAAATTTGTAATAAATAATATCAAATATGGGATTGTACCAAATTTATATGTATACACCCTCCCCTCACATATTCTACTAATGGAACTACTAGAGTAAAGAAAAGAAATAAAAAATTATAGTGTACGACACACTTTGTATTTTGACTTGGAATCCTAATTGTGTAGGGTACTCAATGGCAAAAACTATAATAACATATGTAGTAGTCAATGCCCTTATATGAAATAGTCTATATTTCAATTTGGAATCCTAATTATGTAGGGTACTCAATGGTAGAACTTATAATAACACATGTAGTAATCAATGTCCCTATATGAAATATGAAATCTAATGAGTGCCATAAATCCTCTTCATTTAATCAATGCAATATATTTATTTGTCATATCAAACCAAGGTTGGTGTCCGAAGGCTATATACAATAGGGAACATAATACATTGAGGTAATAGTTATTTTATGAATTGAAATTACAAAATTAAAGCACACTTGCAAAAATTAAAATTGCATAAATCAAACACACTTTACATAATGGAAAACACATCTATATAATTGAAATTTCATAAATTAAAACACACATTTCATGAAGGAAAACTAAATAGCTATTGGTCTATGGATCCAATTATTTTTCAAGTTTGATGAAATTCTAAACATTAAACAAATATTTAGAAATTAAAACAAAACATAAATAACTATAATCTATAAAACATAAATACAAACTAACCTTCTTGAGGTTAAGAGCGCCCTTGCCCTTTCCTTAGAAAAAGGATTAAAAATAAAAAACTTTAGAAATGTTCAAATCCTTTATTCAATATTTCTTCCAACTTTACAATTACTTTCTATTTTCTTCTACTAACAACTATGATGAGAATGTTGTATTTATAATCCAATTACTTCAAAAACTTCTTGTTTAAGAATAAAAACTTAACAAAATAATTTTAGAATTGATTTCTTTATCTTAACAACTTAAAAAATTAGTTTACAACTGACTATTATTCTAGGATAACAACTTAACAAATTAGTTTTGAAACTGATTCTTATTCTAAGATAAAAAAAAAACTAACAAATTCAATTCTTACATTATTTAGAGAATATCAACAATCCCCATTATTCAAGAATAAAATAGTGGGAAATACTAGATTCACAAATCTGGCATCTTCTAGTTTGTTGGAGAGAATCTATGTGCTTTGTCTTCTTTCTAACAACTTGTGATTTTTTTGGAGAGAATCAATCACAAAGTTGGCCAATTCGATTTCAACCAAAAAATTGATGTTTGAGATATTCATATTAGTTGAAATACTATAAATATCTTGCCTTATTTAGAAATACTATAAATACATTTCATAGAAATACTTTCTAGAAATAGATGGCAATCACCTTTAGAGCTCTTTACTTTCATGTTTCCACAATTTCAGACCTTTGTAGTTAATTTTTATTTATGTTTATTTTTGGAAGTTTTTATTTATATACTTTCTATATATAGATCCCAAAAAATTCTCTCATTATTTATTTAATCTAATAGACCCTGAAATCAATTTTGGGCATCTTTGGAGTGAATTTTGTGCCTTTTAAATTCTGAGAATGTGTATGAACAAATATTATGATTTTTGAACTTTTAACAATGTATATATGTGCCCTTTTGAACTTTAAAAATGTGCATGAACAAGTATCATGCCCCTTAAGTCTATGTCAAATGATATATAATGTTAGGTATCTATATGCTCAAGTGTAATTATATTATGAAACATGTAATTTTTGTTATAATTTTTTAGTACTTTATTCTTTTAAAATTGATTTTATATGGTCCTAGTGATAATAATATTTCATTGTCAAAGATTGTGCTAGTTAATGTTATGCTTATATATAAGTTCATGTTTAGATTACTTGCATCTTTCATTGTAGTGGATGGTAGTGGTGTATCCATTTATTACATGATGTTATTATTTGTACTAGATAATGAGACTATGTAATCTTGGGGTTGTACTATGTTATCCCACTTATACAAATATTTACATCACTTCACTCAAGAGGGTTTTGGTTGAGGACTGAGTTTGGATACCTTATTTTATACTAAACCTACAATTATATTATTTTGATACATTTTTTAGGGCTAACTTGTGGTGCATGGGTATATCTATAGATGTATGCTAGGAGATGGGTTAGTATAATTAGTGTTCTAAGTAGTGTAAAAATAAAGTGTTACTATATATTGGAATAACTATCTATAAATTCTATTATTTGGAGACCCTAGATGGGTTTTGGAGGGTGGTTTGAGGATGGGTTTTAGCTCAAGTCGAATTTGGTGAGCTATTGTATTCATGACTAGTGACCAAATGTATATGAGTGATTTATGTTTGAGTGCATCACATGATAGTTTCACATTTATAAGATGTGCCATCAAGACCTTTTAAATGGAGGAAAACTATGAGAGCTCTGATACACAAGGGAGGTAGAAGATGACCCAATGGTGCTAAATTGGCATATATATTTTGTTGATAGAAGTGGATCATGTGATCTAGGCTCTTGATGTAGATGATGCTTATTATACACTGAAATATGCATAATCTTGGATGACCTACATCTGGTCTATTTTATTTCTTATTTTAGTAGTGGGTGCCCCTAAGGCACAGGGTAGAGGAGATGTAAGTGGAGAAATAACCACTTTTCCTTAAGCTTCTCTTGCGAGTATGTATATGTATATTGTGATTTTTTCATATTTTTAATTACATTGATAACTTTAATATTGATATCATGTATTATTTTTTTCATAAGGGATGATGTGTAATGTGTTGTTCCCAAAATCTGTCACTTTTTTTTGTGGACAACATGTCGACCATTTCGGTCCTACAAGACCGAAACACTCTCTTTTTTTTTTCAAAATGTTTTGAGCAGTCAAGTTTTTCAATTACTCAAGCCTTTTCAGCTAAGGAAATCATAGGTTCAATAGGTGGGCTTTCTCAAAGGGAAGTTCAACACACTTAAGGCATTTCCTAAGTGTTTTGAGGATGGTTCAATGCCAAGGTTCAATCAAAAAGCTCAACGATGGGGTTCAAAGAATTTGAATGAACCATTAAATCATTGAACTATTGAACCCCACCTCTCAAAGGTTCAAAGGTTCAATGAGTTCAAAGGTTTAACAAGTTCAATGGACTCAAAGGATTCAAAAGGCTCAATGACAAAATTCAAAGAGTTAGAATAAATTGTTGAACCATTGAACCATTGAACTCTAAAAGGTTCAAAGGTTCAAAGAGTTCAAAGTTTGAGTGGAAGCTTTGATTGAATGGTTGAAGTGAAAGATTACAAAAAAAGGTTCAACCAAATGGTTCAAAGAATTGGTTCAACGACACCTTGAACGTATAAAAGAAAACTAAGTGAACACGACCCTTTACAAAACATTAAACCAAAAGAGTTCAAAGGTTCAAGGTTCAAAGTGGTTCAAGTGACTGATGACATCCTCTTGGAAGTCAAATTTATGATTATGGAATAAATGTTGATTTTTAAAAGACCTGAAAACAAACTCAATGACCAGCCAAGAAAGGAGCTAAAGGAGCCAGCTGAAAGTGAGAAGATAGCCCCGAGAGCTCAAATCACTAGAAAGAGACAAAATGTAGTAAGGAAAGAGGGAATGACTACAAAAAATCTAAAAATATCTACAAAAGAGTTATTCTAATAGGTGGATCAATCCACCCAGTGGACCTCACAGAGCACAAACATTCAATGGCACGGCCTATTTTTCTTCATTGAGTAAAGGCAAATGGACAGTCATGTAAGCATCATAAAGAAGACCAGGAAACCCATGCTTAGGAGGAGACATTTGAGATGATTTAGAACACCAAAGTTAAGGCCAATGACCTATTCCAGCATGGCCCCTTCACATAATTTCCAATGTATTCAATACAACATGGGCCATTGCATGAAAACAAGCACCCAAGTCTTTCTTTGGATGCTATATATTGTAATCTCTCATTTTGTATAAAAAGGGGAAGATCTCTCTGTTATCAGAAGTGAAGCACTACCCAAACTAAAAGGCATTCCTGAGACTTTGAGCTCAGACTATTAATCATATTTTGTTAAGTGAATGAGAAATCAAGTGACCTTTTAGACTTTGTGTTGAAATAGCTTGTGTTATCTAGGAAACTATTCTTATGTCTTTTTCCTAAATACAGTCTTGTCCATTTAATCAAATAACCAGAACAAGTAGAAATAAGATGGAAGATGTTTTAAAGCTATCATAATTGTCTTTAGTCTATGTTTTGTGTAAAGGATACTATAGAGACTTTGAGCTCCCCTTATCCTTCATAATCTTTCTCTATTGTAGTTTGCAGTGGAGACTTTGGGCTACACTTCATTCTATGGTGTCTTTGTCCTGAATTAGTATGAGGAAATATGAAAGACTTTGTGCTTTCATGGGTTTATTATGGATCCAGTTACTACCCAGGAAGAATTCATGTTCTTTACTGAACATCATTTTTGAAAGAAGAGAAATGCCTTCAGTAATTACACCAAAATTCTCTTTTGTTCTATGAACATTATCTCTAAAAAAAGAGAGATGGATGGTATGATTTCACCCCTGAGTCTATTTTCAACTTATATTAGTATATTATAATTTATAGGGAACCTCCCCTTACTGAGAGGAGAGATTTATCTCTTTATGGTTGTGATCACCACATCCATTTTTCCATATAAATCTCCTTGTATTTTGGTTGATATACCCATTTTGCCATCAGTCAGTTGATGACAAAATATTCACCCAATAGTTTTTAGTGACTCGGCTAGGGAAGAATGCACAGTTTGAAGCCTAAAGCTTCAAATTGAAGTATTTTCAATTATTTTTCATTTCTATTTCACACTCTAGTAGATCCACCATACACATGAAGCTAGAGAGCTCAAGGTATTGTTGACCCTATATTTGAGTTGGTGTAGTTAGGTAATTTTGATCTTTTTCCTCCACCATCTCACCTCCAGCAAACCAGGAGTTTTCCTCCTATAAACATCAGGTCTCCAATACCAAGTAAAGCTTCTCTTTCCTCTACTAGTAGAGATTTGTCTATATATATCCCATAATGATTTGTTATCCCTCCTTTCAACATCCATATCATGGCATCTCAAGGTCCCTAGGGTAATACTTTTGGTCCTCTGAATCTAACCTCACCTTTACATGAACTACCCCGTAGTTTAAAAAATAATTTTCGCAAGTTCTATGGTGATGGAAGAGTTCATCCTAATGAACATATTGCATCCTTCTGCATAGCCTATGGTGTGATAGGCATTGAATATGAAGACATATAGTTAGACTATCTGTGGAAACATGGCAAGGTGCTACTGTAAACTGATTTTATCATCTACAAGCTCAAACTATGACTGACTAAAACACTCTCAAGTCCAAGTTTGAGGCTAGATTCAAACCTATAGAAGATGCACATGCCCTATTAGCTTAGCTTACACAAATTAATAAAGAGCCTCATGAACCTATGTGAGACTCCATTGCTAAATTTGATAAGCTAAGGAATAAGATTCCTACAATTACTCAATCGACACCTGAGAATCTTCAATGCTTCTTCATTAATTCTTAGTTTCCTAAAGTGAGTTTCCTATTGAGGTGGGCTGGCCACATAGATCTTGCTGCAACTTAAATTTTGGCCACTGAGGTTGAAGATGATCTTATCTTGGTAGGAAAGATAAGAAAAGATCCTAACAAAAATAAATCTTCTTCATCTTCTAAAAATTTTTCTACAGGCACCACTGATCCTATGGTGCAAAAGCAAGCAAATGAATTTCTAGATATGAAAAATTAAATGGCACAAGGGATGTCTGCTCCTCCTTCTTATTGGGATATACCAAGGAGGACATTTCCTAACTAGTCATATCAAGGCAATGCTGCCAGGAATCAAGGGCAACCAAATCATCTTCCTCCCCCATAGGGGAAGCTTGCCATTGAAGCAACACCAGCTAACTCAGCAGTTGGTTATCATGAAGCTAAACATGATTTCTCTTTCCAACCTAAGTTGGACCAAGAATATGACACTAATCTCTTTGTAGAAGGTAAAGAAGAATTAGCTAGCAACTCCAACATTGGTTTCCTGAATTACTAGGATGAAGCTAGAAGTAAGGGAGAAGTGTTTGATGGATCATACACTGTATTTAACAGGTCCCAGAACTAGTCAACTCGATAATTTGATAAGGGAAAAATAGGGGAAGAATCTCAAATATCAATTTAAATTTCTAAATGGGGGACTTCATTGCCTTTCTAATCAAAAGACCTGGTGATCAATAAAAAAATAAGTACCTCAAACAACCCTGTACCTTCTGCTTTAATTTCTTAGACCAGTACCACACCTAATAAAACCTAGAATGATGGACTACCTTCCTCTATTTCTATTTCATTTTAGTCATTTAACATAATTGACCATACTAGGAATACCAAGATCTAAATGTCTGAGTTTGAATTCTTACAAGCCAACCTTGAGCAGTTTGATAGGCTAGTTGAATGCATCAAGAACAAAATTGTCCCTATAAAACAATATGTTTCAAAGGTAGTTCATGATCCCCCAAAGAACACATCCACCTAAAACAATTTTTTCATTGCTCTTCCTATTTCCCCTGGGAAGATATAACCTTTCTATGTTTCCTTGCTAATAAATGGTCATAATCTGAATAACTGCATTATAGATTCTGGCACCTCTGACAATGTGATGCCTGCCAAGGTGGCAGACTCTCTCAGTCTCACTTTGACTAAAAATTTTGGGAGATGTTTCTCCATGGAAAATAAATAAGTGCCAATTTTGGGACAAATCAAAGATGCCCAATTTGCATTCGTGGCCTTCCCAAATAAGAGAATTAAAATGACAGTCTTGGTGGCCTATGTTCCAACCTCCTACGACATTCTGCTTGGATGAAATTTTTGCAAGGATATTGATGGAGAATTGAGCATGGACCTGTCTAAGCCAAGGATCCTTGTCAAGGGTGCCATGTAAAGGTTGCTTCCTAAGAAGGAGTCAAAATACATTGTCACCCAAACATCAGCTCTTGAAGCTCAAATTTTGTTTGAATCTTTAGGAATAGGTAACTACTTTCTATCTACTGAAGATGTTTCTATTTCAGTAGATGAAATTTTACAAGGTGATAGTCCAAAAAATTTAGAAAAGACATCAGAAGAATTGGTAGAGCATAGTTCAGATAAAAAATGATCTTCCCTTCCTAATGAATAAAAATATGAAAGAAGATCAGATTCTAATGATGTATGGATTCTTAAATTTGATGGAAGCAATTCCTCTACCAGTTTTGGAGCTTGAATTGTCTTGATATCTCCTCAAGGATATATTTTTCCCTACTCATACAAGTTGCAATTTAGCAACACTAACAACACTGCCAAGTATGAATCTTTGTTGCTCATATTGAAGGCTACTCAAGCTAAAGGTGTCAAACTTCTTCATGCCCAGGGAGATGTTGAACTGGTGGTTTGTCAGGTGAGGAATCTATATCAAACCAAGAATGAAAGATTGCAATATTATCAAAATCTAGTATAGGGCTATCTTGAAAGTTTTGATGCTTTCATTATTTCTATAGTACCTAGAGAATTCAATGATTGAGTAGATTCTTTGGCCTTCTCTGCAACTCTCATGATTCCTCATAGAGATTTCAAAGAGCACAAGTACACTATCAAGTTGGTCTTTCAACCAAGTGTATCTGATAATGATGACCATTGACAGGTATTTAACAGTGACAACTAAATCATTACTTTTTTGGAATAGATGGATAACTTTAAGAAGCTTCATTTTGAAGGCAGTGAATCTCTGCTATGGAAATTAGCTCCTGAAACAAATTTAAGAACTAGTGAAGAGTTCCTTCATCTCAAAAGGAATAAAATTCCCAAAAGATTATTTTATCTTGAGAAGCTATTCGATAAGAATGATAGGTTTGTCAAGAAGCCACAAATGGATTCAAAATCCTCCAAGGATTTTGATCAAATAAATTTGAGTACAGAAGATAATCCCAAAATGGTCAACATTGAGAATTGTTGCACTCCTGATGAAAAACTCAAATTCATTACCCTACTTCACCATTACATTGATGTTTTGGCATACTCTTATGATGATCTAAAATCTCTCAGGCCTAAAGAAATTCAACACAAAATTTCTCTCAAGGTTGGGTCGTTGCCTCATAAGCAGAAACAAAGGCAGTACAACCCCAAGATATCAGGCATGATTCTTTTTGAGATACAAAAAATGTTGAATGCAAGAATTATTTTCCTAATCCATCATTCCACCTAGATTGTGAACATTGTCTCTGTGAGAAATAAGAATGGATAAATTTGCCTCTGTGTTGATTTTAGAAATCTAAATCAATCCTCTCTAAAAGAAAACTATCCCCTACCCATCATGGATCAACTGCTACAAACAGTGACTGGCACAGAGATGTTATCAATGTTAGATGGTTTTTTGAGATATAATCAAGTGGAAGTTGGTGAAGCAGACCAACATAAGACCACTTTCACTACATCTTGGGGCACTTTTACATATCATAGAATGCCTTTTGGCTTGGTCAATGCTGGTGCCACCTTCTAGAGAGTGATGGATCTTGCCTTCAAAAATGAAATGGGAAAGTTCATTATGGTATATCTTGATGACTTGATAGTCTTTTCTAGACATCATCCTAATCATGTACATCTTTTACAACAATTGCTAGAGTGATGTCAGCAAAATGGTATTTCTCTTAATCCCAATAAGTCAATTTTTGGGGTTACAGAAGGTAAACTTCTTGATCACACTATATCCAGAGAAGGCATAAAGATTAACCCAAAAAGAGTCGAATCCATCTAAGAGCTTGCTCTTCCTGCCAGTAAGACTAAAGTCCACTCTTTCTTTATAAAGGTGAATTTTCTATGAAGGTTCATTCCTAAATTTTTAGAGAAGACTCGCCACATTATCAACATGATGAAGGGTAAAGTTACTTTTAGCTAGATTGAAGAAGGCAAGTCAACATTTCAAGATATCAAGGAAGATATCACCCATGCCCCAATCCTGGTTTGTTTGGATTACACCAAATACTTCATAATATATAGCTATGCTTTTGAACACACGCTTTTAGCCATTTTGGTTCAATAGAACAAAGAAGGTTTAGAATCCCCCATATCTTTCATGAATTGTCCTCTCAAAGCTCATGAGCTAAAATATTCAAATATGGAGAAGCATGCTTATGCTATGGTTAAGGTAGTAAAACACTTTCATTTTTACATCTTGAACTCACACACTATTGCTCTAGTTTTGGATATAACAGTAAAGTCCATTCTAACTCAATAGGAGTTTGGAACCAAAAGGGGCAATTGGATTACTAAAATTCAAGAGTTTGATCTTGTTATCAAACCTATGAAACTTGTTTGGGGAAGAGATCTCTGCCACTTAATTGTTGATAACATACTAGAGGAAGTAGGGCATGAAGAAATAGAGGTTGAATGCATGCCTATAGTTCTATTTGTCACCACTAAGAATGAGTGGTATTCTAATAGTGCTCATTTTCTTACCTATGGTGAGTGCCCTGCCCACCTATCTCATAAAGAAAAGAGGACTGTTAAGCTGAAAGATGCTAACTTTGTCCTATGGGACAATGGTTTGTATAAGAGGATCCTTGATGGGTTATTTATTTACTGCATGGATAAAGTGCATTAGAGCAAAATTTTGGAGTTTTTCCACAATTTGGCTTGTAGAAGACATTTTTTTGCACCCGTGATTGCCCATAAGATTCTGTGAGCCAAGTATTATTGGCCTACTCTATTTCAAGATTCATATACTTGGGTGTGTAGATGCGAGTTGTGTTAATAGTTCATTGGGAAACCTATGTTGGTTGTGTTATTTATCAAGCCTATGGTGATTGAAGAGCCTTTTTAGAAATGGGGTATTGATTTCATTGGCACTGTAAACCTATCCTCAAGTGCTAGACATGACTATGTTCTCACAGCCATAGACTATTTTACCAAGTGGGTGGAAGCCATTGCAGTCAAGCATGCTACTTTAGAAGTGGTATGTAATTTCCTCAAGGAGAATATCATTTTCCAGTTTGGAGTCCCAACCAAGATTATAACAGACAATACAGCCTATTTCTCTTCTCATGAGGTTACCCAATTCTGCTACTATTATGGGATCATCCTCTCCCACTCTTTTGACTATTATCTACAAGGAAATGGTCAAGTAGAATCAAGCAAAAAGAATCTGGTGACCATTATCAGGAAGCTAGTAAACAACAATCAGAGAACCTAGAATAAAGCATTGCTTGATGCTTTATGGGTAGACAAGATTACACCTAAGAGGGCAATAAGTATGCCACCATTTCAACTTCTATATGCTTTTAATGCAGAGATACCAATCACCCTAGAATTACCAGCATTGAAGTTGGTAAAGGCAATAGAAGATTCAACTTTTGAAGATTCCATTGACAAGAGGACCATGTGCTTGACTAAATGAGCACCAAACTATGGTGGTGGATCGTATTGTTGCACATCAAAGTCTAGTAGAGAAAATCTTCAACTAGAAGGTGAGGATTCATGATTTTTAGATTGGAGATCAAGTCTTGTTGTGGGACAAGAGGAGAGAACCAAAAGGAATGCATGGAAAATTAGATTCCTTATGGAGAGGTCCATTTTAAATTCATCGACTAAATGGTGAAAATAGTTTCTTACTGAAATATCAAGATGGAACACCATTTGCACTGCCTCACAATGGACAGCATCTAAAGCACTTCAATTCTTGAAGTATCAGATAAGTCCAATTTTACATTCATATAGTCTTTTCTTTGTTTTGTTGTTCACTTATTTTTGGCACCTTTCTTTTTTGGGTATCATGACTCCATATCCCAATGGAATAGATGAAGGCACTTAGATTCTGGATTCTACTCCCTTTGATTGCTTCAAAATTTCAATCAATAGAAGTTCCCCAATTGGAGCCAGTTGTTGTCCCAAAATTTGTCACTTATTTTTGTGGACATGTTAACCATTTCGGTCCTGCAAGACTGAAACACTCTCTTTTCTTTCTCAAAATGTTCTGAGCAATTAAGTTTTTCAATTACTCAAGCCTTTTTAGTTAAGGAAATCATAGGTTCAACAAGTGGGCTTTGTCAAAGGGAAGTTCAAAACACTTAAGGCATTTCCTAAGTGTTTTGAGGATGGTTCAACACCGAGGTTTAATAAAAAGGCTCAACAGTGGGGTTCAAAGAATTGGAATGAACCGTTGAACCATTGAACCCCATCTCTCAAATGTTTAAAGGTTCAATGAGTTTAAAAGTTCAACGAGTTCAATAGACTCAAAGGATTAAAAAGGCTCAATGGTAGGATTCAAAGAGTTATAATGAACCATTAAACCATTGAACTCTAAAAGGTTCAAAGGTTCAATGGTTCAAATGTTCAACGGGTTCAAAGGTTCAAAGAGTTCAAAGTTCAAGCAGAAGCTTTGAGCGAATAGTTAAAGTGGAAGATTCTAGAAACAAGTTAAACTAAATGGCTCAACCAAATAGTTCAAAGAATTGGTTCAATGACACTTTGAACATATAAAAGAAAACTAAGTGAACGTGGCCCTTTACAAAACATTGAACTGTTGAACCATTGAACCATTGAATTGAAAGAGTTCAAACATTCAAGGTTCAAAGTGGTTCAAGTGACTGATGACATCCCCATGAACGTCAAATTAAGGATTATGGAATAATCATTTATTTTCAAAAGACCTGAGAATAAACTCAGTGACCAGCTAAGAAAGGAGCTGAAGGAGCTAGTTGAAAGTGAGAAGATAGCCCCGAGAGCTCAGATCACTAGGAAGAGACAAAATGTAGTGAGGAAAGAGGGAACACCTACAAAAAATCTAGAAATATCTATAGAAGAGTTATTCTAGTAGGTGGAGCAATCCACCAGGTGGACCTCAGAGAGCACAAACATTCAATGGTGTGGCCTATTTTTCTTCATTGAGCAAAGGCGAATGGATAGTCGTGTAAGCATCATAAAGAAGACCATGCAACCCATGCCTAGGAGGAGACATTTGAGATGATTTATAACATCAAAGTTAAGGCTAATGACCTATTCTAGCATGGCCCCTTCATATAATTTCCAATGCATTCAATATAGCATGGGCCATTTCATGAAAACAAGTGCCCAAGTCTTTCTTTGGATGCTATATATTGTAATCTCTCATTTTGTATAAAAAGGGGAGATCTCTCTGTTATCAAAAGTGAAACTCTACCCAAATTGAAAGGCATTCCTAAGACTTTGAGCTCAGACTGCTAATCATATTTTGTTAAGTGAATGAGAAAGCAAGTGACCTTTCAGACTTTGTGTTGAAATAGCTTGTGTTATCTAGGAAACTGTTCTTATGTCTTTTTCCTAAATATAGTCTTGTCCATTTAATCAAATAAGCAAAACAAGTGGAAATAAGCTGGAAGATGTCCTGAAGCTGACTATGGGAGACTTTGTGATACCATAATTTTCTTTAGTCTGTGTTTTGTGTAAAGGATACTATAGAGACTTTAAGCTCTCCTTATCCTTCATAATCTTTCACTCTGTTGTAGTTTGTAGTGGAGACTTTGGGCTACACTTCATTCTATGGTATCTTTGTCTTGAATCAGTAGGAGGAACAATGAAAGACTTTGTGATTTCATGGGTTTCTTATGGATCTAGTTACTACCCAAGAAGAATTCCTATTATTTACTAAACATCATTCCTGAAAGAAGAGAAATGCCTTCAGTAATTACACTAAAATTCTTCTTTGTTCTATGAACGTCATCTCTGAAAAAGAGAGATGGATGATATGATTTCACCCCTAAGTCTATTTTTAGATTATATTAGTATATTATAGTTTATAAGGAACCTCCCCTTGCTGAGAGGAGAGATTTATCTCTTTCTGGCGGTGGTCACCACATCCATTTTGCCATATAAATCTCCTTGTGATGTGGTTGATATACCCATTTTTCCGTCAGTCAGTTGATGAAAAAATATTCACCCAACATAATGGACTACCATTATAGATTCATCCATCCAAGTTTTGATATGACATGTTCCTAGTGAGCTAGTTCCTAGTGGGATTTTAAAGCACACAACTAACATCATAATTGAGCATGCCCCACTTTTGACTGACTAGTGATAACTACTACAATGTATGTTGTGACTATAATAGAACATGATGACTAGAGATAAAGGTGAGATGTCCTAATAATTAAACTTGACTACCTTATGGTGGAGCTTACAAAACATCAAATTCCCCCTCCTATTCTAGTGGTGGATCTAAGCTAGATTCTATTGGATGAGTATGTAATGCTATGATATGAGCACATGGTATTATATGCATGAGTAGTTGTGTGCGAGGATCACAAGAGGAAGATTTGATGTTGTGCATGATTATGACCAAATGATGGTGGGGATTCATCTTCACATGGTCCCTTATTGAGAGAGATGTAGAGGGAGTTGGAGATATACAAGGTAAAAATCCCATTATTACATTATTTTTTATATTGTATATTTTATTATGGTTATGTGAAATTTATATTGTATATATTATTACAATTTGTGGAATTTGATAATTGGGATTATGTGATGATGTTGGCACTTAGTATATTGATATATTTGATTATGATTGTATATATGAAAATATATGTTATTTATATTATACTTTAATTTTATAACATGTGTATACTTTATTTAATTGAGAATTGTAGAATGAGTTGACCACCTTGACGAAAATATTAATTATGCAACATAGTGATTAGTTTTTATAATGAACTTTTGATACTAAAGTTGTGGTTCTATATTCTTGGAGATAATTTCTCCTGTATTACTTACCTGTGACACTTTTAGTTGATAATTTTGATCCTCTTTTGATATATTTGAAGTTTGCATTATATATTCATATCTTTGATATGAATTTTTATATTTTTTCTTATGTAGTTGTGTTTATGTAATTTGATATGTAATATTTCATAAACCATAATGTCCTTCATACTTACTCTATTACTTTAGAATGTTAACAAACCACCTTTGAAATCAAAAGATAAACTGATATTATCCTTATTCATTTTTGAATTCATTTTTTGTAACCAAAGTTGTCTCCAATTTTTTTTTTCCTTTGGAATAGTATGTTGTATAATCAATAATTTATTCACTATTTTGGTCCCAAATTTATTGGTAAAATAAGGTGTCCCTTATTAGATCCCTGCTTATGCTATAAATCTTGCTCATTGTATCCCACACGTTGGTGAAACTTTATGTATTATGTTATTTCCTATTATTGAGTATTATTAATGAGTGATTGAATGATCATTGGTTATTTTTTAGAACTATTTTGAGATATCTTAGTCTTCATAGAATAAGATGAAAGAGTTACTTTTGCTATCCTATTTTCCACTTTTGCAAATGTGATAATCCATTTATCTAAAAATTGTGGTATACTTCCATGCAATGTGTAAAAATCACTATCTTGATGTCCATTTATACCATGATGTGTATAATGATCTCTCTTTTACATACTCAAGGTGAAGAGGAGGATGATAGTAATTATGAGGAAGCATGATTGATTTATTGTCAAATAATGTGTGTAGAATATCATGTGATCGATCTCAGAATTTGTCAAACTAGAGTGGCTAAATCTTAGTGAAAGTAGATTTATTCAGACTAAGTGGTGCTTTGTAAATATAATCTTTCCATTTATTAAGTACCCTACTAGTTATTACTTGATTTTAGCTTTTTCAATTGATTCATATATCTTATGAGTGAATTTAACTAGGTTCTTTCTTTTATATGTTAAATCTAAATTCACGTGTTTATTGTTAACTTCCTTCTTGTGTGACGATGGTCCAAATCATTTATTAGCAGCCATATGTGTTTCCAAATTGAGATCACATATATATACAAACACATCTAAATCTAATTTCTCAGAATAAATACAAATTTTATGCATGGCTCTTTCTTTGAGTGGAGATAAAAGCCCCATAATAAAAATGAATATTTATTCCAAATTTGAGGGTTGATTAGTTAAATATTGCAAAGTGTTTTTAAATCATAAAATGTAATATTTGATAAGTTTATCATGGATCTATTTTAAACCTTGTATATGTTCCAAATTGAACTCAGTTAACCATTAGGTAAACTATAAAACCAAATATGAAGCATCTTCTATAAGACTTATATAGAAATATCATAGTTGAATACATCAATCATTGTCTCATTCTCAAAAATAAAGTGTATATTGAGTTAAATGAGTACAAGGATCTCCATGACCATCAAACAAGGGTAGTATAGGCATAAATAATTATTTTGGATACAAATGTTCACATATAGCTCATGTAATGATTTATCCTAAGATAACATTATCTTTGATATTGGCACAACATGATCAAATTTATAAATTGAGATCAATTACTTCTTTTTGGAGGTCACCAATAACATGCATCATGGATATAATATGACTAGTAGGGATAATACTAGTTTCTAAAGACTCACTCATGGGTTGTAATCGATCATCTATTTTAAACATTGGTATGATATGATCATGATAAATATCATTTCATGGATTAGGATTAAATTTTAAGACAAAATCATTATCAACTTTAGAATCATTGTGTAACACATGATCACATAGATTAGTTTTGGGGG
The DNA here is from genome assembly GCA_037957365.1 of Torreya grandis. Lineage (NCBI taxonomy): Eukaryota > Viridiplantae > Streptophyta > Pinopsida > Cupressales > Taxaceae > Torreya > Torreya grandis. Next base: position 887,597 of record JARHVA010006409.1, read on the forward strand.
TTAGTATGAAACCAAAATCAATGTAAAACATACAACTAATATAGGCATGCATTCTTAGATTGAGAAAGACAAAGAATAAATAAAATAAAAAAGAAAGAAAACACAAATGGATATACCTCTCCTTTTAATTCTTCTTACCAAAAAGAGTGATGTGCTTGGATGTAGTTGCAAAAGTATTGTGTAAATCATGTGGGTAGTCTAACAACATAACCCCTTGAGAACTATTTAATTTTGATGATGAGTGATGAGGGTGGTCAAATATTTATAAGGTTATTTGAATAACACTTCATTGTAAATTTAAATCTTGTTAAGCATGGAGAGTGGTCCATCCATTTATATATTTTTAGGATACATTGTGACCATTGATTTGAGATGAAAATCAATGGTGAAGGATTATCCCTACAATAGAAGATAAAAATTTAATGTTACAATAAAGAGTGTGTAAGAACTTATAATAAGATATATTCATGAGAATTTGGAGTGTGTATGTGCATGTCAAAGACCTTTCTTTCACACTTCTCACTTTGCATTAAACTTGCCTTGAGAAGGATAGTTTGAATTTTAGAATATGATTTTTAAATTAAAAAGTAGGGTCTTTTGTTGACATCACAAGTTTGAGATGGAAAATAGGATTTATTGATTTATGAAAATTAGTAATTGTACATTCCATAATTTTTCATTATTGATGAGATTAGATAATTAACCAATATGATGTGATGTGTGTATATATATAATTCCTAACACCATTGTGTTGAAATTGTTAATCTTACTCAAAATTTGTGAAAATGCATAAATTGGGCCAAAATCATTTGAGCACATTAAATGGTTTGAGCTTGTCATATACAAGTGCCAATTTAGGCTAATGTATCCTTAAATGGGGAAATGTATTTTATGTGATTATCAAATTTTCTCAAATCACTTTGAGTCAAAATGATGAAAATGCAATTTGACACTTTGAACCACTAAATTCTTATAATTTGAAAGTACATGATATGTGCATGTGTTATTTTGTGTCAATAATGTACTAAATGGGTATTTGTCTATACACAACTAAAACCTTCTTCTAATTCCACTCTAATCAAATTACGACCTAGTAATATGACATTTTGACTAGTTTGATTAATTATGTGCAACCAATTTCCAAAGAATTGCATAAATTTTGATTAATCTCACTTAGGCAAATTAATCCAATTCAAGGGCTTAAGTGGAAAATCCATGGAAGTTATTGAATATATTTTAGTTATAAATTGACTATTAATATCTAAATCATCAAATGACATCATATTTTAGGTGGCATCCATAATCCATAAATGCAATAAATATTAGATTTAAGGCCTCACATGCCTCTTTAATGCCCCTTCCTTCCAAATATTTATAAGGGTTTCTATGGATTAATTATATAAAATTAGATTAATTCTTGGCATCAAATCTTGATCTCAAGATGGACGGTCATGGTTGAGTATGATCAATCTCAAAAATCTATAAACAGGAGGGCCAAGACCACCACTCTAAAGCTTCATTTGTGTAAACTTATTACGTTGAGTTATCTCCACAAGTTATCTTTGTGTAGTGTTATTATGCTTAATTTATAATAGGATAGATTCATTCATAGGCATAATATTGATTCAAATATCATAAGCCTAGTTTCATTGGTGCACAAGAGATGATGGAGGAGCTTTGCCTTGCATCATTGACAAAGACTTGAGTACCAAATCAAGGGGAAATCATGATTTGAACTACATTTGGGTGATGGGGTGATCTTGGAAAGGTATTGTGTATGTTCTTTCTTTCATTATCTATTAATTGTGATTTGTCATACCCCATCAAAAGAGTTGGCTTAGCTAGTTATGTTCTAATGCATTTTTATTGAGTTTTCTTGACTAATGTTTTATCTAACTATCTTTGGATTCCATTTATACATCTTGGCACACCTAGTGGGACCATGTATCCCGTTAAATAAAGGATAACACTTTGACATTCTTGGAAAATATAAGAAGTGATTAAAAATCCTTAAAAATCAAAGTTTTATCATTATTTTCCTATGTTTTTGATCTTTTGTTGGCACACAATTTACACAGTGATCGGTATCAATTTTGTGTAACTGGCATCAGTCCTATCTAAGTGACATTATTTTAGGTTTAGGGTAGAACATGACATAAATATTATATTTTAGAGCTTTCTTCAAAATTAAATGTTGTCATTTTGGATTTTTAAGTCATTTTCTAAACATTATGTGCATGATTCAGAGCTTTGCTTGAGATTTTATAGTAACCTTAGGATAATAAAAGTTTTTTGACAAAACATTTTTTGCCTAAAGGTTTATAGTTAACTAGCATCAATTCTATCTCGACCAATATTAGTATATTTATGACCATCATCAGTCTTGTTTTAACTAACATCACTCATTATTAACTGATGTTAGTCTCTGTGTAATAAAAATAGAGAACTTGAGAGCAAGTTTTCAAATATTGTTTGTTTTATTAATGATTTTTCTTCAAAGCAGAAGGAAACTCTCTAACATTTGTAGGATACATGTTTGGAAAAGTGTCTAATTTAAGCTTGATTAAGTCTTGAACTTATTCTTTGATGTTTAAAAGGAACCTAGATGTTTTTAAGTTAAGTTATTTTGTGAAAGTCTTCAAAGTTTGTAACTAAGGCCAAGGGGCCAATAATTTCACAAAACACTTCACTTTCAGTGCATAAAATTTACACTCACTTAATTTGTAAATTTTTTAAAAGTGTGTTTTTTATGTAAGATATTTTATTACTTATTTATTTTTTATGCAAAATGAAGAGTGTGTGTATGCTCTCCCCTCATCCCCTTTAGGGAACTTAGGTGACCAAAAGCACTTCTTAATTTTAATTATACTTTTTTCCAAGGCATGAAAATAATGTTGTCAAGACTCTCCCCAAAACCCATATGGCTTGGGTGATCTAAAAATAACCTCTAAAGTCTTTTCACTTAGTTTTATTTTATGAAACTTGGCTAGTGAAGGGGAGTTCATAGATTATTCATGAGTTTTTTAGGGAAGCCTACCAATAGGGGCACATACCACCCTAACATAATTATATTCCACCCACCAATGCCCCAAACATGTAATAGTGGAATTTGATGAAATAAATTGTTTCACAATTAGAGATGGGAAATAGAATCAAGAAGTATAAATTTGATGAGATATGTCCATATCTATTCGATTTGAGTATTCTCCAAGTACCCTTTCCACCTCATTTTAAGGCACCCAAATTTGATAAATACAAAGGAAAGGGTGATCATCATGAACACATTTAGGCATTTTTTGTATTATGCCAAGAGGTATCTTATAGTAGCATTTATTTAATTTACTTGTTTCCATGAAGTTTAGAGAGACAAGATTTAGACTAGCTTCTTAATTTAACAAAGGGATCAGTTACAGATTGGAATGATCTATTTGAAAAGTATTTCAACCACTTCTTGTACAACATTGAACATGAATTTACCATTATTGACTTATGCAAAGCCAACTAACAAGATGCAAAAAGCTTTGTATCATATCTAAAATGGTGGAGAGCATTCTCTAGATGATTTTTACATAATTTTTTGGATAAATAGCTGGCTGACATTTCTACATAGATCTTACACCTTGAGGTGGCACACAATCTACAACTTGCTTGCACAAACACATTTAAAAAAATTATAGATAATGGTGTGTAGATTGATAAGGTGTTTATCACCAAAGGCCTTATCAATATTTATTCATAGGGCAAAACATCAAATCAAACCTAATCTCCTAGTAAAATAGTTGGAATAGAGAAAGCTAAGGATTTTAATAAGAATAAGAACATGGTTAGAAATGGATTAATTAAAACATGACATGTAAAAATGGTAAAATCCCTATTAGCTCCACCTAATCCACCAAAAACTTTGAAAATAGTCCCTCTATAAAACGTATTCAATAACAAATTTAGAGTCTTCAAAAAACTAGGATATCCTATTAAGGTAGTGTTCCAAAAGCTCGTAGTAGCTAATTTGATTGTATGGCCTATACCAAGGCCATTTCCTAATGATTAGCCCAAACCTAATTGGTATCAGAAAAATGAATTTTTCAACTTCCATCATGTTGTTGGTCATGGTGTTTATCATTGTGTTTAACTATGGCACCTTATTGAAGATTTGATTGAGAGTGGTGAAGTTGAGATCAAACTTGCTTCATAAGACACTAATCAAGATATGGGAATCTATAAAGACCCATTTCCTCAACATAATCAACAACTACTAAGGAACAATCAAAACCAAGGATATAATCCATGATAAAATTAGAATCAAGGTCAAAATCATAATCAACATGATCATAATTGGGATCATAATACCCATGCTAACAACTTGGGTTAAAAAACATGCCTTAAATTATAAATATACAATGGGATTCATTTCTAATAGACACATTGCCATTGCCACTATTAAATCCCATGACCCATCTTTTACTCCTCACAAAACTAGACCCATTGTTATAGGATCAATGCCCCCTCCCTCAAGTAACACCATGTCGAGTTGATGTAATTATGGTGTGCCTCCATTTGCACAAGTTACTATTTTTGGACCCCATCCTTCCTCTAATTATAATGATTCCTTGTCAACTCAAAATTATTCAAATGCAACTAGATGCTTGTGAGTCACCTTCTAATTCCCTTTGCCTTCATCTTTTAATTATAATGGCTCCTTTTCACCTCTAGATGATGCAATTATAACTAGATGCTTGAGAGTTAACCTTCAGAACCCCTTGACCTCTTCTTATAACACTAAACCCAATGTGAACATTGTGCTTTTAGATCTAAAGACAAACAGTGTGCCATCCAAGGCCAAACCATCTCATCCTATTATTGAAAAGCCTTATAGTCTATTAGACCAACTAAGTAAAACCCCCTCACAAATATCTATTTTAAATCTTTTACATATGTTTGGAGTCCATAGAACTATTTTAAACAACCTTTTACAACAATCCACTATTCCCTAAGATATTAATCCTAAATAATTCCAAAAAATTGTAGGCCATTTATCTTCATTTCAACAGGTCACATTTGATCAAAAAGACATGTCCACTCTTAGTTTGAGACATAATAACCCCTTGTATATTGAGGTAGTCATTGAAAACCATAAAATCAAGTGGGTTCTTATAGACAATGGTTCAGGGCTGAACATAATGTACCTCAAATTGGTACATAGGTTGGGCTATACTAAAAAGGAAATATGATCACCATAAAGGCTTACAATAACATTGAGGGGGAATCTTTTGGTATAATTTTTTTGCCAATCATTATTGGGTTTATGTCCCACCACACTTTATTACATATTATGGATATTGATTTTCCTTATAACATACTTCTTGGTTGTCCTTGGATTCATGAATTATAAAATATTCTGTCTGTAGACACCTAAATCTGGCCACTAATAACCTCCAATTAAGATTTTGGCCAATTACCACCCAAAATGCATAATTTGGCCTAAAAACACTAAAACATGCAAAATGATGTGAAAATGACATATTAAAGTGCCAATTTTGGCTAGGGTATCCCTAAATGGGGCAATACAATTTATGGGCCAGCTAACTTTGATCAGTTCATTTTGAGTCCAAATGCCAAATTTACACCTAGGTGCTCTGGATTGCTCTTTCTTATCAAACCTCTTGCATGAGGCATGTGCCTTTGTTATTTGTTGTTGGCAACATCATAAATGGGAATATGGTTTTATGCATCTAAAATCACCTTCCAATTCCAATCTAGTCAAATTTTGGACCAATAACAAGGCATTTTGATCAATTTGAGTTAATTGTGCATAAAGTGCTTAATCATGCTTAAGAGCTAATTAACCCAAATCAAGGCGTAATTAATAATTCCATGGAAAAAATTATAATACTTGTTTTTAGAAATGAATATTGAATATCTACATCATCAAGTGACCTCATTTCTTGGGAAGACATCCCTAGGCCATAAATGCCATAAATATCAGGATTCATGCCCTCCATGCCTCATCAATGCCTTCCATGATTCCCTCCATGCCTATTAATTTCCCCTTCTTCTAATGCCATGATGAAGATAATTATAAATTTAATTCCAAAAATTGAATTAATCCTCAACCACACATCTCAATCTTGAGATGGATGGTTCAGGGTGATTCTGATCAAATCTAAAAATCTATAAATAAGAGGCCTCACAACATCATTTATAAGACTTGACAATGAAAATTTGTAATACGCAAATGATTCCAAAATCCATTTATACTAGTGTTTCCATGCCAAATTAATTCCAATCCAAGCCAAGCCATAAGCCAAAGGTGCCAAGGAGAGATGGAGGTAGTCAAGCTTCCATTGCCAAGGACTTCATGAGCACAAGCCAAGCAAACCACTACAACAAGAATTTTGGATCATCCAAGGGAGGCAAAATAAATTTTTATTTTATGTTTTAGTTGTGTGTTTAATTCATGATTATTAACTAAGCTCTCCCTAGTGTCTAGGCCTAGAGATGTTATGTTATTAGTGTGTTTCTTTCATTTTTTTTTCAATTTGAAACTAACACCATACTAACCATCCTCTCTTGAGTCAAATTCCTAGATCACACTATCCACCTTGCATTAGTGCCTTAAGTTTCCCCATGATGGGATCACGGTTACTATTCCTACTAATCTACAACCTTATCATTAATGCAAACATCTAGAGGCTAAATATCATAATTATAAATATTATCTTGGTTCTAAATTCATTGTAAATAAGAATAAGAAATAGTCTCACATCCACCAAAAAATAATTATATCAATGCTAGTGACCTTGATTCCACTTTGGCTGATCTATTTCCCATAACTATTACAAAACAAGTTGTTATAGAAGACATGGGCATTTTCATACCTTCTCAAGGAAGCCTTCCATGTTGCTAAGTTTCCAAAGTCTCCAAAATCATTTGGTAAACCCAAACCTTCCAAAATCCCTAAAAAACCCAACATTATTTGGCAACATAAGAAAGAAACAAAGAAACCACCAATGGTATTTTTACTTGCTACTTTGCGAAAATAGGATCAAAAAGATTTCATTGAAGGAGACTGATTATAATCAAAAAATATTGCTGATTATTTTTAGAATCCAAAATATCCTATCCATAATCAAATCATGGATAATTTTTATTATATAGGAAGAGTATTTAGCCCATGTATGTAAGGAATCGTATAACCTTTATCAATTGGTATACCTAATTTGAATGACGGTCTCAGATTTATATAGATTGGGGGTGACCTCATGACTTTTGATAGTGATTCTTCTTAATCAACTAGCAACAAGACTCTTGGTAATGACGTAGCATCCCATTATAGTATTTTTGATGAGCTTGCTAACATAGAATTATTTGATTATAATGCCATTATGACCTTAACACCCCATTTTTCCCTATGCATGTGTCGTCTTTAACTCATTGATTCAGACCATTAAAATTTGATCATATCCCTTGATGAATTCTAGGATGAAGAATCAATTATATAATATATGGGCCTTAGAGATGGATTACCAATTAGTGATCATAATCAAGGCTTTGATTTTTTTTGGATCCTTCTACCTATTTTAATATATCAAGAAATTTTTCTTAGTCATAAAAAAGATAAAACATCAAGATCTTTTGGTGAAAATGTCTTTGAGGTGCTTGTTGGTCAGGGAAAAAGTAAAGAAAAATACAATACCTTGAGTAAAAACCCATTTCAAGCATTCTTGGATGGGAAAGTTTGCTCATCCCCAAAGTACGTACAAGGTCCATTGAGTCCTAGCTTTATAGATAATACAAACATAATGTTAGAATAACAAGTCTTTGAGCATCTTGCTCTTAACTTTCCTAAGATTTTTGCTAGTTAGAAATTACTTGATTTGGTAGATTTAGATTCATCCCATTATCTATATATTTTGGAGGAACAACAAGAAATAGTATCAAAAGAAGATGATCATGATCACACATTGCCTACTATTATAGAGGATGGTTCTACACTTCTTGTAGAGAAAACTATTGAAGTGAACCTAGGAACATATGAGGATCCCAAAATTGTTTACGTTAGAGCTTTCCTTATTGAATTAGAATGAGAGCACATTATATCCATTTTGATGGATTTCATTGATATTTTTTTCATGGGCATATTATGACATGCTAGGCTTAGAGCCTCACTTGGTTGTGCATCACCTTTTTTTTCATCTAGATGACAAGCTAGTCAAACAAAAACTAAGTAAAATGCATCCATGTATCGTTCTTTTAGTAAAATTTGAATTGGAGAAGATATTAGGAGTAGGCTTCATTAGACCATTGAAATATGTTGAATGGATATAAAACATAGTTTTAGTTATAAAAATCCATAGGGTATACATCTTTGTACTAATTTTAGAGATATCAATAAGGAATGCCCTAAAGATGATTTTTATTTGCCCAACATCAACATGATTATAGGTTCTACTACTAGGTATGAGATATTGTCCCTCATGGATGGATTTTATAGATATAATCAAATCAAGATAGCCCAAGAAGATCAACACAAGACTATGTTCACTACCTCATGGGGAATATTTTGTTATCAAATCATGCCATTTGGATTGAATAATGATAAAGCCATTTATCATTTTTGTATATACCCTAAATTGGTCAATCAGCCACATATATCATGTGTTTTCACAATCTTCTTCACAGGAGACTCCAACTAGAGAATATGAGCCTTGTTCGCACTAGCCATGTCTTTGTTTTAATTATCTTGGTCTTGTTTCTCACCTTTATTTTATCTCGGTCAATTGATCTATATCCTCAAAAACCCCCAAACTTGGCTTGTGTCAGTCTTATCCTATTTTTTTGAGTCTTAGACATTAAAATTCTAGTGGACTATAGCACTCGATGCACCTGTCCTTCCTAGTGTTGTTGTCCAATAGTTATTTTTCCTTGCTTAATAGGTCCCTAACACTTATTATCCCATCCCTTATGTTTTATTTATCTTTTTGATGTCAAATGGTGTGAATAAAAATCCCAAATTTAAAATAAATATTCTATTATATAAAGGACTTCATAAGGCATTTTATATCTAGCACTTACTACTTTGGCACACTAAATAATTAAAATCAATCAATAGTATAGCTCATAATTTTGTGTCACACATAGATTTTCATGCTTGATCAAGGAAGGCCCTAGGCAAAATTTCATTCTTGCATCTACTATGCACATTGATTATGCATGTTCTTAAAGGGAGAACTACATTTAATCTAAGATCCTAGTTTGAGGGTTAATGTAGGTAGTGATCAGGACAATCGAGGTTCTAGATCATGCGATCATATTTCCCCTAACCTAATTTTTATCCTTTTAGATTTTAATATGTTTGATATTTCATGTCTGTAGGTAGACCTAGGTTTTGAGAAGAAAATAGGTCATATAATGGCACATACAAGTGATCGTGAAGAAACAAGGACACCTACAGGACCCCAAAATCAAACTACACTAGAATTTAGAATTACAAATCAAAACAAACAACATTAAAACCAAACAACAATGATGAATTATCATGTCTTAAAAATAGTGATAGGCACTCCTATCTATACAACAATGACAGGAACTCTTGTTTAAACTTGGTTCTCTTGACTAGAGAAAATTTGAGTTGTAGATCTAGAAATGAATCCTTGTTCCTGACTATTTTTGGACTATTCTAGAACTTGTAGATGACTGTTTTGCCCAAATAAGTCATTTATTTTCCCCATGTAATTAATCTTTTCAAATTGGTATAAATCTATGTTTTACTACACTTGAATGTATTTTACCCCTTAATCCAACCCCTTTATTGTTTAGAAACAAAACCCTAGTTTTCCACACACAATAAAACATTTGGGAACCTGAATTACTTTGAACAAAATCTCAAACCCTAGGTACCCCTAAGGTTTTCCTTCACATTTTTGTGAAAAAATTCAATGTTAAAATTCTGATTTTTGTATAAATTTTTGTACATTTGTTTAATTCAAATTTATTTTATAATTAAAATTATTGAAATAAATTTCCAAATTCTAAGACTCCAACCCAAGACCCTAGATTTCCAAACTAGGTCCTCAAACCCCAAGCCTTCCTCCCTAATAATTTTTAGTTAAAAATTTTAGAATTTTTGCAAATTGTTTGGAGTGTCAAAAATATTTCAAAATCCCTATGTTAGTAGTCATTCTTGAATTTATTTTCTTAATAATACTTTTACATACTCTCTTTGGTGAAAGCAATAAAATGGCCACTAAGGCACTACTTCCCTCTCATCCTATAAATAAATTTCTAAATTTTTCTCAAAATTATGACAATGAATGGGCAAATTTGCCAAATTGTACATTAGCCAAAAATGAGGAAAAGTATTTCATTTACAATTAAGATAATTACTATTTTTTTAATGAGGAATATGATGATGCATATGAAAGTGATAGTGAAGAAAAAGTAAAAGCATATTCTTTTCTCAAACCTATCTCTTTTCTTCCCTCTTCCAAAGAAAATAATTTTGATAAATGGAAAGGTTACTTTTCACCTCATTCTCCTATGCACAATACATCAAATATACAAATTAGTCATCTAATTCCAAGTGAACCTCTCATTGGTGATAATTTACTTGTATTTAAATCTAGTTTCTCCCTCTCTTTTGCTACTTTTATGTTCAAATTACAATAATATTAAAAAATAGAATCAAATTTCTAATGCATAGTTCAAATGATCCATCTCATGTTCTTAACTCTACTTTTTCATCTCAAACAATGACAAAATAATGTTTAAATGATAACCCTCTTACTCTTACTTCTCATATTGAAAATGAAAATAATGCATGCACTCCATTCAAGGATAACATAGTATTCCTATTTCACATGATAATTTATTGCATATTATAAAAGAATTAACATTTTATCTTACCCCTCTACCTAGTGATAATGGAAGTGATAATGATTATGATAGTGAACATGCAAATGAATATGACAATGATAATGAATATGAAAGTGATACTTCTACTTCTCCTCTTTCAAATGAACAAAATTTTGATTGTGATAGTGTATGGAATAATGATGACTATTATGAATATAGTGAAGAATAAAATGCATCTCATGATTCTAAATCTTATTTCACTCCTTTTAAACATAATTTATTACAAAATTTCGCTTTTAATTTTATGCATGATTCTAATTAAAATAATGCACATGTCAATGATAACATCACATCTTCTTTTCAATTAGAATGTGATTAACTAAATACTAAAGATACCAATGAATATCGAAAGCCACCCCCTGATACATTATCACATATTTCTCACTCTCCATCCAAAGAGAATGGTAGCCCACATCCCTCTACTAAGGTCCAAGTTACCATTCCTCCAAAGGTTCAAGTGAGCACACCCCCTCTCTATGATCCAATTTCTAAATGTAACATTCTCATGGATAAAATAAATGATCAAATTCAACATTTAAATGAACCACTTTAAGATACTAATATACCATCCCAAGAGATTATTTATTTGATGCATGTATTTGGTGAATTACAACACCAAGTACATCTCCTTACTTTATAAAACAAGGCTTATAAGTCTTGGATGGATGCCAATGACTTGCATGGTAACCCTCTTCTAAAAACATTTGTCAAAGGTTCATAGCCTAAGAACTTCCAAATACCATCATTGCCTCAATTTAATGGAATTGTAAATCCATTTGTATACCTTAAAGCCTTTTACAAGGCTTTTCCATCTCATGTGAGTCTTTTTTTCTACTGAAGTTGTTCCAACATACATTAATGGGTAATGCACATAATTGGTTCTTTCATCTACTCCTTGTTGTTTCCTTGCATACATATGATGACTTAGAGGATACATTTCTTAGATATTACATAGTAAACATGGGCCCTCATGTTACATATGAGATACTTGTCATATTACATTAGAATTCTTTAGAGCCAGTTAGTGATTATATCTTATGATTTAAGACTTACATGTTACACTTGATTTATAAACTAATATATTTAGAGGTATAGCATATATTTATTAAGGGGCTTCACCAACCCCTCTGAGAGCATATATTATATCAGATAAAGTCCTATTTTAGGCACTTATGCTATATAGTTTTAGCCTTGGAGAAGAAATTTGGATTGATTGAGTTAGATTCAGTTGATCAACTTACTCTAGATTTCATAGCATTACCTCCATCTATAGTTCTTAGCACACAACATCCACCATGTCCTAAATAAGATAGGATACCATAGCTAGAAAAGAAACTAGTTAAGAATAGAGAGCAAGTTTTTAGAGCACCACCTATAGTATGCACTACAGAGAATAATAGTAGGGAACCACTATAGTTTGATTCAAAACAAGATAGCCTATATGTCATATTATTAACACTACTAAGTAAGAGGTTAATCACATTTCCTTATACTCATCATCAAGATCCACATCTCTTACATAGACAACCATATCACCCCTTTTATCAATATCATCATATCTGTGGACATAAAGACAATGATTGTTATAGACTCAGGGACTATATTAATAGATGTGTTGATAATGGCATCATATAATTCACATCAAGGGAACCAAGATCTCCTCCATCATGGATTCATAGACCTCATTCCTCCATGACTGACTCATCCCAAGACATTCCTTCATAGGAATCATCGGTTACTCATCATGAGAATAATGTAGTTTTTAGGAAAGATCCTCATAGGAGATCTCCTCTCTCACCTACTCAGAGGGTTTGGAAATTAGTATAGTAAGAGTATCCTACATATAGTATTGTAGTCTGTGGAATACATAGTGTAGTTCTATATACATATCCAGCATAGTCATAAGCACCACAACAAATTTTTAGGGTCCTTTCTCACTTAAAAACCTATTACAGTTAAGATTAGATGAATCCAAATTATAGAGTACTACTCTAGATATATATTCACTACAGCTAAGTTTTTAAGAACCTATTTCATGTATCAAACCAATATGATTGGGATTAAATGATTGGTAACCTATTGTTATTTCTAGTAATAATCTAATACGATTATGGAGAGATGAGCCTCCTTCATAGCACATAGTTTCAATTAAGCATCTATTAAGTTTGTATCTTATAGATTCTCCATGTATAGATATAGTTAGTGAACCATAGATAACATCAAATACAAGGCATGTTCCTAAACATCATGAGTATTATGGCCACTTGTTGAGTTGGCCATCAAGATTTAGATAGTGATACAACATCCATGGGGATGATATGCATAGAGTGATATCTTACATCCCCTTCTAATAAAACTAACATTATTAGTTCCAAATAACCACCCATATAAAAATTAAATTATCCAAATCCTAATCTTACCAATATCCTATTTTACCAGTCTTTAACTAATTCACTTTATCAAATCAATTTACCAATTACAAAACAACAAAGTTTTTTTACTCACATATGATTCAAAATCAAAACTAGCATCACACTTGAACCTATCAATAACAATAAAATCACATCTCAAATACCATTTTACCAAACATATGAAACCTCAACATCAATACCAAATTAGTTTTATTTAAATAACTATTTGCGACAAATATACTAATATACTCCAAATTTCATAACATAATATGCATGAGTCAAAATTAAACAAGTATCCATATATATATAATGAGTTTCAATACATATACAATAGTATCAAGTATAATAAGTCATGAATGGGCATCAAGCCCTCACTCTTAGTCTCACTCTCTCTACCAGTGTTAGTCCCATAATCTACCCTATCACTCGATGGCCCCGCACCTCTTCAAACTATCATATGCCTATTGCAATGAGATTCTCACTCCAATATCTGACCATGCTCGTCATGAAATTCCACATATCATCTCTAAAGATCTATTTACTCATCTATGATCCTCATACTAACTTATCCAAAACTAGGTGGGGCATCCTATTCCTATCCAGCTTAGCTTTTAACTCATCTCTCTCCCCTGCTACCCTAACATATACAGTTGTCACTATAGTATCCCTATTAAACAAATGGGCATGGATACCAAATATGATCATTTCTCACTCTATCAATCCCTCCTCCATCGCATCATCAATTACATGCCATGTGAGCTCTTAGAGTGTTGGCTCAATTACTATCTCCTATTAATCATCATCTTCACTTCCTCCCCCAACCTATGATCCATCCTAAGCATCTCATACTTCAACTATACACAAATTATAAGACTATATTAGCTATATACTTTAAAATCAAACTAAATAAAAAATTTATACACAATTCAAATGAAATCATTGCTTACCTCCCATCATCTAGATTCTCATACTCTAGAGCATCCCCTACATTAATAGGGTACAATAGAGCCCACTAATGCCTAGCCTACCATGTGGTATATGCATCTGTATATCCAACATTGTCCCAATTTAAAATATCTATGACCGTATCCCTTACATCTAAAGGTAATGGTGCAAAATCAACCTCAATAGGCCTCACATGAGCTCCTACCCTTATAGACACTCATACATTCCTCACCCACACCCATGATGTTTGGGGCACATCTTGTGGTACCCCAAACTATTTAGTAATGCATTGATACTAAAAGCACTCATACACTCCACCCTAGTAGTCATGTATCCAACACTTGACCTTCATGTATCATAGTTGTACTCTATTCTCTACCCACCTAATAAATCCTCTATAAGGCCTCCATATGATGTTTATAGACACCAATCCATCTAAAACCCACCTATAATGGTCCATCCCATGGGATTAGATAGCCACTATGCTCATTCATCGCTCCCCAAATGGCTATGGAGGTGCCCACTTTACCCTCGATAATCTAATCGACTACACAACTACTATGTGCTCATAGGCCCAAAAATATAATAAGGTCACCATACTCACCCCACCATTGAATGATTCCTATGTAAACCAATAAAGGTCCCTATATATGTGGGATAGTATAACCCTCCCCCATGAGAATACAGTACCATATACCTTCACACTATGCATAATCTTGTGTATCTTGTATGAAATAAATACTCCACTCCTATCCATAACAACAAAATATGCCAACAAAATAACCAACCACTTCCACAAGTGTGGAATATTAGACTGCATAATGACTAATAGTAGCACATCACTATAATTACCTCTTTAATGTATACCTGAGGGCACACCAGTAAATTACAAAGATGCACAATCAATTGCATCGATACCTATGTCATCTTGTACCATCACTCACTGCCCACTAACTAGTAAATGTATTATATGATACACATCCTCAAAATTCATAGTCATCTCCCTTGTATGAAGCTAAAAAGTACATGTATCTATATTCCACCTCTTACATAAGGTAATTATTAGATATCAATCCCACTACATTGTACCTAGGTCACACATGTGACCCATCCCCACCCTATCTATAACTACTCTCTCATTAGTAGATAATGGTAGCAACCTCAATGTCTTTATCATGTATCCCCTATAGAAATCTCTCATCCACACCTCACCCTACATCACTAGAAGCAACACATCTATTAATCAACAACACCAAGTTGAAAGCCAAGCTAACACAATAGTAAACAATAAATCAATATAATAGGAAAATTCTTGCTCTTAGATAATAGTGTTGTAGTAAGGATAACAACATTGGATAGGAGCACCCCAAAAGGATAGGAGTGTTGAAGCCCTAGACAAGAGTGTTGGACTACTGGACAAGACTATCAAAAATAGAAAAAAAAACTTTCTAAGCTACTTTTAATCCCTCAAAAACACCAAAATAGGCCTAAAAGCTAACAAGAACCAAGCATTTGAGCTACTTACTAGGGTCACATCACCACCATCCTGAACCTGGGTCACCAACTACTCAAACTAGGTCATGATAGGTGCTCGTCTCCTTGGAATTTTTCTCACTCTAGAGCTCAAAATCTCAACCTAGTAAATGTACAAATGAATTAAGAATCAATCCAATTTCCTATGTTAACCAACTTTTTCATTCAAAACAAAATACCATTTTATCCATAACTTGAACCCCATAACTCAGTTTTTCAAACCATTTCTTTCCATGAAATCATGACAATGATACCTTTGACATCACTCAAGTTTTGCTCTCTTACTACCTTATCTACCTACCATGGCATGAACATTTCTAGTTTTATCTTATATCCAAATATGCACCTTGGTCATCACCAATCAAAACATGTTCCAATATTAATAACACAATCTAATAAATCAAACAACCTTTCAATCTATTCACAACATACCAACCTTGTTTCTATTACTACACCACTAGTCATCACTTTTAGCTTGACCTCCTCTATCACAAATTTTGTCCCTCTCCCCAAAAGGGGGAATAATTCATATTATTCCTATTTCTACACTTACCCATCATACCCATACACTCTCATAAGTGGCTACACCATGGTTCTTACACATCCAACATTTAGATTATCACATTCAACTCATATTGGTCAAAATATATAGTGACTCAGATTATGTGGGTCACTCAACATTACTCAGGACATTTAGAGGGATATACCTTCAGTTTATAGATACATAGACTATTTAGATATAGTGGTTTAGATTATATGGATTCATAGTGATTTGAATACAAATATAGACTCAAATAGTAGATTTGGGGGTATGTACATGATACACGTGTCACACATACAACTTTATATAGCATGACATGGTTATAGAATCGAATATAAAACTATAGGCATAGTGTAGAGCACAATGTTTTGGTCTCTAGTTTTGCACATGAGGCATGAAAAGATATATTATATCACATGTGGTTATACAAATTACTAGATTATGTATACGCATCACACATATACCAAATTTAGGGGCATGACACAAATTTTCATGTTCTTCATCACTTAAGAAGACGGAACGGTAAGACAATCCATTCTCCTCTTGCACATTGTCCAAATTTTCATATTACACCTAGTTGTACCCAGGTTGTCACCAAGTTGGACTACATGACAAACTACAATGGTTGGTCCATTATATTACTCAGATCCAAACTACACAAGTTTGTGTAGGATAGAGGATAGACTTTAGTTTTGGGCCTCTAAGCACTTCTCAATTATAGTTCAAATATTCAGAGTGGGGGCATGATCATTTTTACCCTTTACAATATACAAATTTTATACATACATCTAGATTACATAATTTTATGTGGGATAGAGGATAGACATTGATTTTGGGCCTTTGAACATTCCTCATCTTTAGTTAGATTCAGCATAAGGGGCAAGTGTTACCCTCCTTCTCCATGATACATGGATTCTATATTTAGATTAAATATAGGGAACATTCACTTCATGGATTCCTTCTCTCTCCAAGTATTATTCATCTCTCCATCACTTCCCTAGCTAAGAAGTGAGTTGGACCCTTGAAACACATTCACCTCCATATAGGTATGTTCAAGTATGCATTTTCTTCTTCTTTCTTTTACTCTAGTATTTTATTTCATTGAATCACTAGAATAAAAGGGGGGGAAATGTATACACCCTAAATTGGTCAAGAAACCACATATATTATGTCTTTTCATAGTCCTCTTCATAAGAGACTCAAACTAGAGAATACGAGCCTTGTTCACACTAGCCATGTCTTTGTTTTTCTTGTTTTGGTCTTGTTTCCCACCTTTGTCACCTTTTTGTCATCTCAATCAATTGATCTATACCCCCAAAGACCCCCAAACTTGGCTTGTATCAGGCCCAACTTATTTTTATAAGCCCCAAACAACAAAATTATGGTGGACTATAGTGCCCAATGCTCTTGTAAGGAATATTTTAGATAATCTATACTTATGTACCTAAATTAGATGAGAGATAATCTTTGAAAATGAATAGTTTTGGGTTTTATGCAAGTTACATCTAAAGAGCATGGTAATAATTTGGATATATTCCCCATTTATTAGATTGGAAAGAATTTAAAATTATAAAATTTTGAATAATTTAGGAGTATTATTGATATTTATTTTTTAGTTGGACTATAGATAAGTCCAAATTATCTAAATGATCCCTTCGTCCTTCCCAAATCTATTATCCAATGGTCATTTTTATTGCTTAACGTGTCCTAAACCCTTTTTATCCCCTCTCTTAAGTTTTATTTATTTTTTTGATGTTGGTTGGCATGAATAAAGATCCAAAATTTAAAATAAAGAGTTTCCTCTATAAAGGACTTCACAAGGAATTTTATATCTAGAACTTACCACTTTGTCACACTAAATAATTAAAATCAGTCAATAGTATAGCTTAGAATTCTGCATCACACATAGATTTGCATGCTTGATCAAGGAAGGGCCTAGGTAAAATTTCATTCTTGAATCACACATTAGATTATGCATGTTCTCTAAGGGATAACTACATTTTATTTGAGACCCTAGTTTGATGGTTAATGTAGGCAATGATTAGGACAACATGGGTTTTAGATCATGCAATCATACTTCCCCTAACCTAGTTTTTTCCCTTTTGGCTTTTGATATGTTTATTGTTTCATGTGTGTAGGTAGACCTAGATTTTAAGAAGAAAATAGGTCATAAAGTGGCACAGACATATGATCATAAATAAATGACACCTATAGAACCTCAAAATTAGATCATACCAAAATCTAGAATTAGAAATAAAAAAAACAATAGTACCAGAATTAGATAATAGTGATGAATGCTCCTATGTGAATAATAATGACATACATTCCTATCTAAACAATAGTGATGGGAACTCCTTTCCAAACATAGTGCTCCTATCTAGAGAAACTTTGAGTTGTAGATCTAGAAATGAATCCTTATTCTTGACTATTACTGACTATTTCAAAAACCTGTAGATGATTATTTTCCCCAGATAAGACATTTTTTCCCATGTAATTAATTTGGTCAAATTGTTATAAATCTATGTTTTATTTCACTTTACTTAATTTTACCCCTTAATCTAGCCCCTTTATTATTTGGAAGCTAAATCCTAGTTTCCCAAACATAATAAAATAATTATGCAATGATTGTCATCTTCCATGACATGATGCAAGATATTATTAAGGACTATGTTGATGACATCCTAGCTAAATCAAGAACATGAGCTGGACATCCTAATGTTTTAAAAAAGAATATTTGAGAGACTTCATGAATATAAGGTTTGTCTAAATCCTAGGAAGTGTGTCTTTGGTATCACTTCAAAAAAATTGATAGGGTTTATTATATAAAAAATAGAGATCAAAGTCAACCGTACTGAGGTTAAGGTCATTGTTAAAATGCCTTCACCTTCAAATCTTAAATAGCTCTGAAGCCTATAAGGAAAGATTCAATCTATTCACAAATTCATTTCTCAATTGGCAAATAAGTATCACCCATTTACACATCTCTTAAAGAAAGGGGTCACATTTCAATGGGATCATGAGTCTCAATTATAATTTATGAATCTCATTACATATTTGGCCAACCTACCAACACTTGGACAACCATTACTTCTTTACATTTCAATGATTTAACATGCACTAGGGGAACTTTTGGCCCAACATGATGATCAAGGTAAAGAACATGCAATTTATTATTTAAGCCACACACTAGTAGATTATGAACATAATTATATGCATATTGAGAAGGCATGTTTAGCTATAGTTTTTGCTTCCCAAAAGTTACAACATTATATGTTGAACAATAAAATTATTGTTATTACTAAGGTGGATCCTCTCAAGTTTTTATTATCCAAAGTAGCACTCACAAGTCATATGGCCAAATGGGTCATACTCTTAAGTGAGTTTGATGTTGAGTATAAAAATCATAAAGTTATTAAGAGGTAGGTTATTGCTGATCAACTTATAGAGGTCCCTATTATAGATACTCAACCACTCAGATTTAACATTCTAAATGATTCTATTATGATAGTGTAAGAAGTAAAATATGAACCTGAATAATGGAAGCTCTACTTTCATGGTTTCTTCACTTCTCATGGATCTAGATCTGGCATATTATTGATTTCACCATAAGTATATTTGATTCCTAGATCATTTCACATTAAATTTTTTTGTACCAATAATATGGCCGAGTATGTAGTACTTGTTGTAAGCGTTAATCTTACAATACAATATCAAGCACTTAATGGTCTATGGTGATTCCCAATTGATTATCAATCATACCACTGATCAATATCAAACTAGAGGTAACAAGATTGTATCCTACAAGCATATTATGGATAATCTTAAGAATCATTTTAAATCTCTATAGTTTGAATAAGTACCAAGGGCTAATAATAAATCTATGAATGTAATGGCAATAATTGGGTCCAGGATATAGATTGATAGTAGTGTTAAAGAGTATGAGTTTATCATTAAAAACCTTCTATAGCCTACACATATCTTGTCAGATTCAAAAGGAGTATGAACCATTGTTGGTCCCAATTCCACACATAAACTACCATGATATCAATATTTTTATAATTTTTCCATGGTCATGTTTTTCCACCTGACCTTTCTAACAATCATAAAAAATTATTCCTTCTCCAGATTGCTCATTATACCCTCTTTGGAAACACACTTTATTTCAAAGGCTATGATGGAATGTTACTTTATTATTTATCTTTAGAATAATCCAGGCTAATGCTTAAGGAGGTTCATAATAGAATATGTGGTTCCCACACCAATAGTGTAGTCTTGGCTAAAAATCTCTTCATAATAGGTTACTATTATCCCAAAATGGAGATGGATTCTTAAAATTATGTGAAGAAGTGTATTCCTTGTCAACAACATGGGAATTTGATACACACACCTTCCTTACCACTACAGTCGATCACAATACCATGGCCATTTTATACTTGGGGCCTTGATCTCATCGATAAAATAAACCAACATCTTCAGATGGTTGTAAACATATTCTCACTACTATTGAGTATTTTACTAAGTGGATTGAGGCCATTCCTCCCACTTACATCACTGGTAGTTAGATTTCTAAGTTTATACATTACTATATAATTTTTTGATATGGTATTCCAACTCACATTATATCTGATTATGGTGAATCATTTGTAAATAGATATGTTAAATAGATTTATGTGAAATTCAAAATCAAGAACAAGAAATCCACACCATATTAACTATAAGGCAATGGAGAAGCTGAGGCATCAAATAAAACCCATGTTATTATCCTTAAAAATATTTTAAATGATATTAGATGTAATTAACACTTTCAAATTTTCCTTGCCCTTTGGGCTTATCACACTAGTCACCGAACCCCCATAGGAGACATTCCATACTCCTTTGTTTATGGCATAGAAGCTATTATCTCAAATGAGATCAAGTTGACTTCATTTTGAGTATCTTTGGATAATATTGAATATGATGAATATTATAGAGTCTCTAGGTTTCAATAACTAGAACTCCTTGATGGAAAGTATTTGGCTACCATAGAAAACTTGTAAGCCTATCAGAACAAATTGCAAAGAAGCTACAACAAGTATATTATACCTCAAGAGTTTAAGATTTCTGATTTGGTCTTAAAAGAGAACCAAAAGAACACAAATTTTGAATGCAATAAAAGGGTAAGTTTCAACCCAATTGGCTAGGCCCTTATGTGATCATAATAAATTATTGATCAGGGGCATACCAACTGGCTACTCCAAGTGGTGAAGAACTTCTAGAGCACATTAACATTATTCACCTCAAGTGGTTTTATGCTTGATATCTTTTGAACCATTGTCTACAATATCCCTTACTTGGGGGAAACTTTTTCTAAATTTATTTTATCCTATCATTATATCTTGGACCATCCTATCTTGGACCATATTCATTTTGACCTACCCTAGACCGTTCTTTTGAGAAGCATTTTCTTTTCCAACTCTAGACAATTGAACCTTTAGACCATGGAACTCTAGATCATTTATATTAAAAAATTTTATACTACCCTGGACCATCCTCTTTTGGACCATATTCATTCTAGACCATTTTATTTAGAACCACATTCTTTTCATACCTTGGGTTGTTGTAACCTAGATAACTTTTATCCCTTGACCAATTATGATCGTGATTATGACTCATAGGCACCCTAAACACATTCAGTGCTAGTTCTATAAATAAATTTAGCCTAGATATTATTTTACAGCTTCTTTTTATAGACAAGTAAACAAAAATACACTAGTTCAGGATTTTTGCCTACTAGATGGTTCTTCAGAGTTTTCTCTTGCTATGTACCTTTTTATTATCATTTTGTTGTTGTTTTGTAGGCATTGTTTCCTTATTAGGATATCACTCTTATCGATTTGTGAGCATGGGCAATTATTTCTGGTTTTATATGTTATTATAACTTTTATTCTTGGATGTGTATCTCCTTGATTAGTTGGTTCCCTATTCCATGTTTTATATCAATGATCCTTATTACAGCTGGTTTAGCTGTTATTTGAACACCTACCTATCAACGTGCATCTCCTTAGCTAGGTATTTCCCTGGACATTTTTTAAATATTTCAATTTTATTGCTTATCCTAAAATCACAAAAACATTATCTTCTAATTTTGTTTATTCTACATGTCACCATGCCCTTGCCATTTTACAAGAACTGATTTGTACACTGTCTTTTTATGAGCCTATTTTCCTCTACAACATGAATAATGTTTCCTTATCATCATTCTTATTCTATCTCGTATCCTAGAAGAACTAAATTTTGTCTAAAGTTCACGTTGGACCTCACATCCATGGAACTATGTAGGCAACATCCACGTGTCTTGTACATCTGGAGTCAACTCGGCCACCCCCTTCCTTTTATTCTCTTTTCCCCATTTTTTTATTATGTGTCATTTAATTATCACTTAGGGATAACTTTATGTCCTTATTCTTTATATGCTATTGTAGACAGTAATGCCTCTACTCCACATACATGAACAATTATTTTCAAACTGCACTAACATTATGACTAACTCTTGCTTGTGTGTGTTTATTTGATTTTTATTGGTGTTTTTTTATGTTTTCTTATCTTTTCATTTATTCCTTTCTCTTTCTTTGATTCTTTATTCTAATTTATTCTTGGTCTTTTATTTTTTATTTTATTATCTTTCTTTGTTTTCCAAGTACATATTGATAGTTCACATGGATTTAGATTATTCATATCTTGCTTTCATATTGTTTATTAAGTTGTTCTTGATTTTCTTTTGTACATTCTTGTTCCTACTTAAATCTTGATTGTCCATATCTGAATTTTTAGTTAGGTTATGTTTTGTTTTTCTTTGTTTTTTTTAAATGTAAATAGTAATAACTCTGGTCTTGGTAGTTCTTATCATTATCCTAGTTATAAATATTCACATTTGAACCAGCTCATCACAATTTAAATGCAATGTCATTATAGGTTATTCATACTTATGATGTATAATATCGATTTGCTATAGAAAGCACCAAGTTATTTGGATCCAAGTCCTAAAATTAATGTAGCTCCAAAGATAAGCTCTCAAGTGTACTAATGAAACTAAGCACCAATGGCTTATGCACCTAAATCTATGCAAGACATGCATCTCTTGTCATACATTATGAGTCTAATCAAACACCAGTCTATTTTTCTTATATTTTCTCCATCCCTCATTCTATTTTTTCTCACTTTTGGGTGAACTACATTGGATTGAGGTCCATTTGGATTATGTGGGTATCACTTTGATACATGACATATCTTGGGTCAGCTTGGCCACCTTTATTCCTCTATTCATCTCTTTCATCACTTTTTGCATCCTCGTATGCTTGGTTTTTTTATGGCTTCTACAAGTCATTAAACCTTCACCTCTAAGTTTGTGCCTAGTCATATTTAATCTATGCATTAGGATATATCCTTGATCTATGATTACCAATTTTCCCTACTAAGACATAATATTTGAATCAATCATAAATCTAAATAATCCCTATTGGGGAATAATTAATTATCAGTGATCAAAATCAGCCCTATTGAAGCAAAATTGCTTTATCAACCAATCAAATATGCTCTACTAGGGCACATTATTATTTACTTTATCTAGAGAAACATTCTCATATTTTTTATAATTCCAAACTCTAAGTACTTTTTCGCTCATTCTATAAATGTTTTAATGTGGAACTTGTCTCAAGATTGATCATTCCTAAAGTGTGCAACTTGCACCCTAGCTTTGGGTGTGTTCAAAGTGTGTATCTTATATTTTTATATTGTATCCTTCCCCTTCCCCTTATCTTTGGGGCCAATTATATTCTAATTATACTTTTATCATTGAAATTCAACATGTGCAAGCATTAGCTCAATATGGATTTAATATATTCCATGGGTTAATCTCACTTTCTCTATCTTTTCAAGAGTTCATCCCTCTCTTTCATCCTAGTATGCCCTCTCGAGGGGCATCATGGGTCATTTCCTTCTAACTTATTATTAACAAATATTTTCTTTGAAAATATGTTGCTTCATTTGAATGTCTCTCCATGCCTTTTCAAATAGGTGGAAAATATAGACATCCAATTCCTAACACCATTGTGTTGAAATTGTCAATCTTACTTGAAATTTGTGAAAATGCACAAATTGGGCCAAAATCACTTTAGCATGCTAAATGGTTTGAGATTGTCATATACAAGTGATAATTAAGCTAATTTATCCATAAATGGGGTAATGCATTTTATGTAATTATTAACTTTATTCAAATCACTTCGAGTCAAAATGATGAAAACATAATTTAATTCTCTGAACCATTTAATTCTTCTAATTCAAAATCACACAACATGTGCATGTGTTATTTTATGTCAAAAACATCCTAAATTGGATATTGGTCCATATACAACTGACACATTCTTCTAATTCCACTTCATTCAAATTATGACCTAATAATATGACATTTTGACTAGTTTGATTAATGATGTGTAACCAGTTTCCAAATAATTGCATAAAATTTGATTAATCTCACTTAGAAAAATTAATCCAAATCAAGGGATTAAGTGGAAAATCCATGGAAGTTATTGAATATATTTTATTTGGAAATTGATTATTAATATCTGCATCATCAAATGACATCATTTTTATGGTGGCATCCATAAGCCATAAATACAACAAATATTAGGTTTAAGGCCTCCCATGCCTCTTTAATTCCCATTCATTCCAAATATTTATTAGGGTATTTATGGATTAATTATACAAAATTATATTAATTATTGGCCACACATCTTCATCTCAATATGGATGGTCATGGTTAATCCTAATCAATCTCAAAAATCTATAAATAGGAGGGCCAAGACCACCATTTTTAAGCTTCGTTTGTGTAAACTTATTATGCAAAATTCTCTCTACAAGTCATCTTTGTGTAGTATTATTATGCTTAATTTGAAATAGGATAGCTTCATTGATAGGCATAACATTGATTCAAATAATATGAGCCTAGTTTAATTTGTACACAAGAGATGTTGGAGGAGCTTTTCCTTACATCATTGATGAAGACTTGAACACTAAATCAAGGGAAAAATTACATTTTGAGCCATATTTGGATGATAGGATGCTCTTGGTAAAGTGTTGTTTTAGTGCTTTCTTTCATTATCTCTTAATTTCCATTTGTCAAATCTCATGAAAGGAGTTGGATTAGCTAGTTATGTTCTTATGCATTTTTTTGAGTTTTCTTTACTAATACTTGATCTAACTATCTTTCAATTCCATCTCTATAATGTGATTTTATAAGATTGGATGTGATCATAGAAGTAAAGATTAATTGATCAATGGGGATGAATAGTGAATGAAATAGAGATGTTAGTGTGAATATAAGATTGATTAGATTATCTATGACAGTGATAGTGTAGATTAGTAAGATAGTTAAAATTAACATGAGGTGTCTGATTTTAAGTGTCTAAATTTTTTCCATCTTTGAGAAGGCATTGTGAGACACAATGTGTGGAGTAACAAATTTTCAAAGAAAGAATAAGCCAACAAGGTGAATAAAAGTTAGGTGATGATGGATGATACCCCCTTAAGACGACATGTGGGGATGAATAGATGTAGATGGGAACCCAAAAAGAGAGGAAGAATCTAGTATGGAAGAATGAATGGGTGGGTTATATAGAAAGAGGGTTGAGATGCAGGATGTGATGATGATCGATGAAACTAACTTGTGGATAAATTTTAACCCACTTGAGTTAATGCTTGTAGGTTTTGATTTCTAATTATGATGGATAGATTTTACCCAAGCAAGGGAGATTTGGGAAAGATACATCTTGATTTAATATGCACACTTTGATTTTCTCCAAGAAAGACAAATGTGGGAAAAATATCTTGACAAAGTTATGGAACTAACTTACTCCAAGAAGGACAAATTAGTGAATGACCTATCTGTATGATGAAGTTTCAAGCTTTATTTTCCCCAAGTATGGTAAAAGTTACAATCTTAGATTGGATGGATTATTTATTGATTGAGTTTCAAGCATAAATCAAGAGTTTTAACACATTGCATATATTATTGATGATATGATCATATTAATGGATGATATAAATTTGATAGGTTGACACAAATGTATGTGTATATGGTAAAATTAATTTTCAAAAAATGAATAAGCTTCCAAAAAAAATGAACAAATGAAGATGCCCCAAATGATGAAAAATAATGATTGAAGAATGATATGATAATGATTTGGAGAGAATTGGATAAATTATGGAAGAATAGGGAACGTGAAAAATTGATGTTTGTACATGTGGGATAAGAGAGTGATTATTAGATATGGATAGTTAATTATAATAAATGGATAATGAAAATAAGAATAAGCATGGTAAATTATGGTGGTTGAACTAACCTTAGAAATTACATGTCACTGAGTGTTTCCTACATATTCAAAATAGACCTTAGGTCACTATAGTTATCCTAAAAAGGGAGGAATGTGATAACAAATAGATGATAATCTATTATTGTCAAGTGTCAAAGAGTTATGAGATGATTTGATTTGCAAATATGATTTTTCATGGGGATAAATTACTGGTTTAATCCATATCCACACATATTTTATAACTTGAATTTTGATGTAGCACATAATAATATGCACCATGATATAAAACACCATGAGGACTTGGCTACAATGTCCATAATAAATAACCCCCAATCCAATAGACAAATGACACAAATGTTACATGATATGGAAAATTTTGGATAGAATTATTTTCATATGTTGATGCATGGACTCAAGTATAAGTTCATGATTAGGATGCACCATGATGATATTATTGGTGCATATGGATTGTGTCAAGGCACAACAGGAAAATCAAACAAGTAATCAATCAAACACACAAACTTGAGAAAAAAAGAAATAGAAATAATCTTGTCATTGATAAATTCAAAATCCACATGTGAACAGTCAATGATAATGAGGGTTGGATGATGCCCCTAGGAAAATACTTGATGAAGGTTGGTTGATTATTTTCCCTCAGAAGAATGGATGTGGGAGTGAAATATCCCAATGATGAACTGCATGCTTAATTTTTTTGCCAAATAAGGTGGAATTTGTGAGCTAGGATTGGATGAATGATTGCTTGGATATGACCCAAACAAGATATATTTATGAATAAAATGTCCCTATGGTAGCTGAAATGATTTAATTAAGTATTTTGACTAGATTTAGGACAAGATAAATGTTTTTTGGATTTTGTGGCTTTATATCTCTTTTGGAGACCATTGGCCTTTTCTAATTTTTTTTATTTTTATAATGTTTGGTATTTTTGGATTATCTAATGTTTATGTATTTTTTGGATAAGTATATACAATGGGTCACTAGCATATGTAAAACATGTTCTATCACCAGCAATGAGAGTGGTAGTGGATAGATGATGATGGATGAGGCACTATTAGGAATGGATTAGGGATCTCCAAGGACCACGTCACATGGGAACTAGGATTCTAGTCATCAAAATACCATTTAGATGATAAACAAAGATGATTTCAAAAATAAGGCTAAAAACATCTTCTAATTCCTTATTAAAGTCAAGATATGAAGAAAGTACATGAGATGGATTAGAGGATGGATAGGATTTGGATATACTTTAGATGGATTGCAATCAGAGGGACTTCTATGTATATGTGGTTGAACCCAAGTGTCAAGGTACTTGTAGACAACATACTATTTACACATGATGCCATAAACTTGGTTTTCATCATGGTACTTGCCTAAGGTGCTACAAGTATGGTTTTCACCATTGGATAAATTATTTTTCTTTAATTTTTTATTTTTTGGCATTTCAACTTAATAGAGGTTCATGAGATTCATAATGTTGACCTTTTGTTAATTTATTACACATTCCCTAGATGTCATCATGAACTTTGTTGATTTATATATTGGCTTTGTCTTAATAGACCAAGATGTCATCATAGCCCCTACAAAAGAGAGTGCTACCAATGAGGGTAAAGCAAAAGTTATATTAGATTGAGGTGTTTGTTAATTATTTGAATGATTTAGAGGGATGTGGGGATCAAGATGCAAAGTGGGATTGGGACTAAAAATCTCACATTTTATGAGACTAAGAGAAGCCACAAATTAGATATTTGGGGGATGTCCTTCTATACTAATGGGTTTTACAATAAATGATGTTGATTCATCTTGTGATTGTACTAACATGGGAGGGAGATTGGTGTAGAGTAAGATTAAAAAATAGGTTAGTTCCATTGTTAGTGACCAAATATTTAAAACAAACATCAAGAACTAACATACTAAGCCTACTCCCTCAGTTGGGCAAGGTCTATGAGGTAAAGAAATAAATAAGAAATCATAAACAATATAAGCTATACATTCCCCATAGACTTTACCATCAAATTCAAAACACAAGCCTAATCATGCTCAAATATATAGGTCAAAATATTTAGCAATGTCATTGAGAAAGTTCCTCCAACATCTCCTAAAACACTATTAGATTGGTTTGTGAATGAATTATAAGAATTTGTGAAGATTTTAGAACAATTTCTGCATAGTTTATTTGCACGAAATTTTTTTGTAATTGGTCTATGGTGGCCCTTGTATTTATAGGTTGGGAAAGTTATAAATACCATCCATCTCAAGATGAGAATCAACTACCCAAGGTGATTTAAATGTGTTGGACCAAAGGCATTCAATTTTGGAATTAATATTGCAATCAATAGGCATGACTTTCCAAATTCATATATTTGTTGCATTTATATTGATATTTTGGATTCTTGATTTTTATGACCAATGATGTCATGTTGATGTCATATTAGATATTTTGTTGAATTTATGAATTTATAAAATTATATATTCATTATTTTTACATAGATTTTTCACTTAAACTTTTAATTTGATTTGATTAGTTATGTAATCCTAATTAGAATTTTTGTAATTCATGGAATTTAATAAATTATCATGCATAAATGGTTAAAAACCTAAATTTTCTAGGTCACATTTTTATTGGAAATAAATTGAAGGAATGTGTTGATTACATATGGTACATTGCCCCAATTAGGGATGCATCAATACACTTAGAAAATTACATGTGACATGTGTATATGAATTAGATAATGTTAGTGATATTTGGTCTAGTTTGTTTCTTACTATAAGAATTTGTTCTAAATTACAATTTAGACATGATAACAGTGAAAATTAGATGTCTACATGTTCCCCCTATTTGAAAGGCCTTGGTGAGAGATTTAGGTGAAGCAACAGATTTTCAAAGATTAAAAAAGTCACTTGAAATGATCATAATTAGAAGAAGTGATTTCATTCTTGTTTTTGTTAAATTTAATTGATTTGAAAAAAAATAGAGCTCAAAAATATTTCCCAAACAACATTTGGAAGGTCCAAGGTGCCCCCTCGAGGGAGTGGCAAAAAAATAAGAATGATGGATAAGTCATCGAAAAGAAGAAAATGGACAAGAAGAAAAGTGAAAGTAAACCATGGATGAGATTAATACATATGAACTAATGATTTCAAGAATTTATTCTAAATGATGAATATAAATTAATTGAATTGGCCCCAAGGTAGGGGAAAATGAGAAGGATGCAACCCAAAATAGGCGACAAATTTTGGCTTGCCCCAAATAGGGAAAAAATAATAGGCTTGGGGAATGATTGATCCTAAAACAAGTTGCACACTTGGATTTTTCTAAAGAAGGTGAAGGCTATAGAGCTTGGAATTAAAAGAAAGAAAAAATAATTGACTAATGATATTCCCCAACTAGGCAGATTTGATCATTGATTTAACTGATTTACCCTAGTAGGGCCATTATGAGTGTTGATTAGTCTAGTTGATTTTATTGATTGCAAATCATAGCTCAAGGATATAACATATTGCATGGATTATATATGAGATGAATGATGAAAATGTAGGTGAAATGGTAGAATTAATTTTAAAAGAATGAAGAAGCATAAAAAAAATAGGTACATGATAATACTCAAAGGTAATGAAAAAAATGATTGGAAGAACACAATAATGATATTGGATTGTAATAGTATGGATGATAATAATAAAGAAATGAGGTTCGTCAATTTGACATCAGAAATTGGTTGGTACTAAGCATTGCCTAGATAGTCCAAATGGACCTCATGCCAATGTAGTTCTCCTAAGATGGGAGAAAATGAAAGAGGAAAATGATGATGACAAGATCAAGAATTATGATAGACCCATGTGTATGACTCTATTTATTACATGATCATTCAAATATGCATTCCCTAATGATCATATATATAGCTAGAATGGTCAATTGTGTTTTCAATTGATCAAGGAAAATGGGATGATGTGATACAATCAAAGACTAAAAAATGATTTGATTAGATAATGAATGATCTTGTAAGGGGATAAACTACTAGTGTCTCATGACATCGTATATAAACCTTGATCACTTAATTTTTTAATATAGCATATAATGGTATGCATCATCATATAAAACCCCATGATGACCTAGTTATACTATGCATAAGGACTAACTTCTAATCTTATAGACAAATGGAAAAAACACACCAATGATAAAAACCATCGTGATAATGTTGATGTATGTCAATGGATGGACACAAGTAAAAGTTCATGATAAGGATCACCATGATGATGACCTCATTAGCACAATAGAATAAGTCTGTTAAAACACAACTATCTATTGAGATGGGGGTGAATTAGTAGATTGACTAAATTAGTGATATTCAATCCCTTTTGAAAATAAACTAGAAATGATATGTAGATTAAAACATATATGCAGAGATCACATACACAAAAACACATAACAACAAATTTATATTTGGAAACCCAATATGAGAAAAACCATGGTGAGAATAGCTACTATAATCTAATATTCTAATCCATCCTCATAGTCAAAGCCTCACTAGAAAAAACTAATTGGTTATACATTTAAGGGCACTGACCCTAAGGAGACACCACTCCCCTAGTTTAAGATCACCCACTCCAAGGAAGTACCAACTCCCTAACTGAGCACCAACTCAGCTTAACCTCACTAGTTACACTATTTAAGGGAACCAACCCTATGAAGACATCAATCCCCTAAATGAGCACCAAATCATCTTATATAATGGTACCAACCAATTAGATCTATGGAGCTACACATCTAGTTTACAAAATAGATTCATAAATGAATCCATCTCTAACTCTCTATTACAATTCTAATCTGTAATTGCTCATTCTCTTCATATTATCTCTCTATGCCTTTCTTCCTCTCTATCCATCTATCTATATGTATAGATATATCTCAATTGACACACTTCATCTATCTCTTTTTAGCCTCTTCTTCTCCTCTTTTCCACTCTGGGTTTGTGTCTCTATATTATCTATTTGACACAACCAACTATACCACTAGCTACTTCTACTTCAACAATAGCAACACATACTCTTTTCACTTCTACCTCTACATCTTTATATTCTTCTATAAGACATAATTCTAGTAGATTTTTCCTATATCCTAGATGAGATATATATAAGTAATCGATCTAGGGTGCGTATTTCATCACTGTTCACACTAGTTTGCTAACACATCATGCTTAGTTCTATTGGACTTTGTTCCTATTTTTAACTGCAAGTTTCCTACATCTTAAACTCATGCTCTACTACCATGATTCCTGGTCTCATTACTATATTTAGAAAATATCAGGCTCTAGTCTTGATGCACATGCCTTATTACACAATTTTGATCGATCATCACAATCAAAATTATTGTTTATGTCATATTTTATGGCTTACCTACATGTTGTTATGCTTGACCATTAGGATGATGATATATTTACATATGAACCATTGAACTTGTGTTTTGTACCATGATTTGATGATCCACATTTAATTTACTTAACTTTTAGAATGCGTTTATTAGATCAATCTCTGATAGGCTCATGCACTCTATTGGATCCTTTTATGATTTTAAACTTTAACATTCTAACCTTTAGAACTTGTTTGTTGATATTTATAATCTGAGATCTCATGTGTTATTGGATATCCAAAGTTGCATAATCTTTACCTCTATCTCATACTTAAACATCAAGCTCTTTATTTCATATGATTTCGCTCTCTCTATTGGATCTTATTTGCATGATCACATGCTCATCATTCAATCTTATAATAAGCTTGAACTTTATCTCTGGCATGCTCCTGCATATGTGACACTTGGCAATAGTATGTGTCTTCTACACATTATTATCAGTTCTCGCTATTGATATACTTGTCATCCTCAATGTTGATCATTGACTATTTAACTTTGAACCACATTGTAGATTTACTATTTAGGTTTTGTGATTGTGATACTTATCACTAGCATGTTCACTCATAAGGGCCTTTGACCTATTAACTTCGTTGCATGTCATTGGATATTCAACATATGATTAAGCACTCACCACTAGATATTCTAACAAGCTTAAACTTTACCTTGTGAATATTTGACTAAGTATGGTGACCATCTTAATATGTCTGGAAGGCTAACTTTTCACCTTTATATCTTTTGTAATCACTCATCTACCTATTCTAAAATTTGGACCATATAAACTAGGCATGATAATGAAAATATATATGCTCATCTCTTCTTGAATCCTTTGTGCATGCAAGATATAATGCTATTAATTTGCTCACTCATATTCTTTTACCATAGATTCAACTATGCCTAGAATTGCCTATAAGGGCAACTTTATTCTTGCATAACTTTTATTGTGCTTAGTTGCATGATTTGAAATTCAATGCATAAGATCCCCTCACATAGAGGATTCCATCCATATATTCATCTACTCTAGAAACCTTCATTTGTGTAATATATGACATCATAAAAATTACTAATCAACTTTTTCTTGTAGTCTATAAATTTGACTAGGTGTGGGAAAACACTATCAAAATGTCTTAGAGCCCAAATTTACTCATGCATACTTTTATCACATTACATTATGTGACCTAGGATTCATTTCATAGAAACTAGTAACATAAATGAATAAACCCATATGATCATTTTGTCTTGTCACCATCCTTATGTGTAAATGTTGACATAATCAACATGCTTACTTAGCTCTACTTGAACCCTACTATGAATTTGGTTGTGTTGAAACTTAGTGAATTTTTTCTGAGTAGCCAACTTTACATCCCCATATCTTAAACTATGCTTCATTGCATGTCTTCAAATCTAGTTCATAAAAACTAAAGACTAATGTGATCATAACCATATGACCAACTCCCCTAGACTGATTCACACATGGTAATGGTGATGTAAGCAAACTACCTACTCAAATTTTCCTCTATAGACCCAAAATTTATAGATGAACAATATGAGGAACTCAATGAATTCCACTCATGCACACAACCATTCAAATCATCCTTAAACTTTGATAGGCTCCCTTTCACATCCTCAAATCATCATACTTAGCCCTAAACATCAATGACATCCATAATGATAATGATATCCCTTTTGACATTAATGACATGTTCATAATGTCCCTTTTGACATCAATGATAATTGTTTTTCTAATAATCTCCCTCATTGTCATTGATGGCAAACTAAATGCTCTGATCTTCTAATATTTTACTCCTCTAGAATTACTTGCATTGGCTTCTGATGAGTATGAACTAAAGTTGTTCATACTAAAATTTCTCCCTCTTAGGCAATTGGACTCATTTGCCTAAACTTAACTTGGACACTTCTTCAGCTTGTTTGATAAAGCATTTTTTCTTCAAACTTTTACAAAGAGCAATTTGGTCTTTTTCTCCCCCTTTGACATCAATATAAAAGGGACTCTTTCTCACTGTTTGTCCAAATTTTTCTCTCCCTTTATCAGATAAATGATTTTGCCCAAGAATATTTAACCATAAACTCATAAATTTATAAAAGTGTGCATATCTGAGTTGCCTTTTATCTTCTTCTAGAAATTAACAAAGCTTTTATGACCCTCCCCCTTGACTTATGCTTTATCATTAGTATCTAGTGATGTGATGTAGGAGCTATCACTCCCAATTTATGTCTCATATTCAACTATATAGTCCCTCTAATCCTAGGACCTAACCAATTATAAATTTTTCCTTTGTTTATGCATGAGGATTTAATCACAACCTACGTGAGTTCTCATTTATAGTAGACATAGTAACATCTTTAATCATGATAGAAGCATCTCACATATGCTTCCATTCACATCATGCATAGCTCCTCAAGCCATTCATGTTATCTAAGTTATCTCCCTCTAACTTCATGTTCCATATTTGCATCAAAGGACTACCTATAGCACACCATAACTTCATTTAACACATGTTCTCTAACTTTGGTGACCCAATTTTATTACATGACCCAAGATACACAATGTCAAGGTTTTCCTTACATTCAAAACCCTTATGCCAACCTTTGATACTTATTTCACACCAAGATAAAACCATCACACTCTTCTGCACCAAGATTTGGGTTTAACTAAGAAACCTTGTAATGTCTAAGAGCTAAAATAAATCATTTTTGAGCTCATTTATCTTCATCTATACCTTCAAACTATATATATGAGATGCATTATTAATGTCACATGAAAACACTCATTCTATCCTATAGACACTATATATACAAAAAACATTTGCTTCTCCACTGAAAGGAGTCTCTTAAGAAGCATAGAAAGAGGAACCTTATACTCCAAAAATGTCCTAAAACAATGTGAAACCAAGAATTACCTTCTTCTTCTTCTTCTTCTCCTTCTCCATCTCCTTCTCCTTCTCTTCTCCTTCTCCTTCTCCTTCTCCTC